>JAKFHU010002080.1:32652500-33032500 GCA_023783475.1 Daubentonia madagascariensis
AGTTCATCATTTTATTGCCCAGTAAGATTCCATTGTCCATAGTGACACATAGTTAACGGAGAAAATTCTGCAAAGAATTTTATCTTAATTAATTTTGAAATTCCCCTTGGAAATCTTATTTGCACTCTATATTTTAACAAATCTTTTTCTTCATAAATACCTTAAAGAACATATCAGAATCACTATGTCTGAAATGCCACAATGTCTAACCTAGAAAAGTTTAAATTAATAACATTTTATTATATAAAGAAAGACAATAGGATGAAATATAGTTTTAATGGCTAAAAAATTAGCAAGGAAAGGTGCAAAAAGGAAAAGGCAGCAGATGTGGCCAAAAGACTTTTTCCTCCCACATCTTCTTCAGCTGCTTTTTATTCTGCTACATTTCAGCCT
This sequence comes from Daubentonia madagascariensis, assembly GCA_023783475.1. NCBI lineage: Eukaryota > Metazoa > Chordata > Mammalia > Primates > Daubentoniidae > Daubentonia > Daubentonia madagascariensis. Next base: position 32,652,894 of record JAKFHU010002080.1, read on the forward strand.
AGACTTGGAGAGTTTGTTAAAGGGTAAATTTTTACCCCTAAATTTGCGCATTTAAAAAAAAAAATACTAAATTAGTAGGCCTACTCATTTTGTTGATCTTTGATTAAGTACTTTTCATGCCACATTTCTGGGCATAAACATAATCGGAATATGGTGAGGTTTTGGGGGGGATTTGTTTGTTTTTGTTTTTTAGAAACCAAAATGTTCATTAGCTCTGACTTCCATTCAACACATTCAACACAAAATCTATTAAGGAGACACCAACCATCACCGTATTTGCTCCTTATTTTTGTGCATCTAGTTTTAAGTTCTTTTGTAGGGCTGAGATATGATTAGACCTCATGTAAGTTGACCAAATTAACAAACCAGCTGTTGTCTTTAAAGCATGTGAGAGATTTCAGTGGAGTAGAAGAGTTGCATTCTGTTACAGCTAATAAATTTTCAAGTTCACATATCACCAGGTTTCAGTTAAAATTAAACATAAAATTCACAATTGTTGGACTAAACGCACTTCATGTATCACCTTTTGAACCATCACCTGTATAAGTCTAACCCAGCTTCTTCTTTATCTCTGGTTGTTATTCTTTGCAGCTTTAATATTCTGGTAGGTGTGTGGGAAGCACAAGAGACCTGTGGTCCACTCGCCTCAGCATGATTTGTGCATTCAGCAGATAACAGTGTGGATGGCCAAGGCAGCACCAAAACCATTGAAATTAACACTTTGTTTTTCCAGTACAGATTTCCCAGATGTCCCCCAGCGTGCAGGATCTCCCTGCCTGATTGCTTAAATCCCAGCACCAACCTAAAAACATGACCTCAGGCTTATGTAGGTAACCTACTCAGAAGTGCTGCTTCACTCAGATATTAACACCCACTACCTCAACCTCAAAACAGCCTTTTGGCACAACCTGGCTGGAAAACAGCTGAAAAATATTTAAATCCAGTGCTTAAGTGGTTTAGAGGATTACTAATGGGATAAAGAGTTTTTCCCTCTCTAGGTTTCTGATTCAGTGACAAATTTGGTTGATAGTGAGTGGAAATCCTGGTTGATGGTGAGTGTGAAAGTCATTATTACTTCCTTACAGGTATTCTCTGGCCTGATCATTCCCTGTGGCTTCTGGCTCCTTCCCTAGGTCCCTTTACAAGAAGTCTCACAACTACGAGATGATAAAAATGTCTCTAAGGAACATTTGAATGTTGGTCACAAATGGATTTTGTTCTGCTTTCTTGTAAATCTCTATAATTTTCATAAGTTTCTAAACTCTATAGCCCAGCCAAGTTTAAATGCTTGAAATCTCAACATTACTACCAAAGAAATGGTTTCTCCATTTATTTTGTGGCCTGGACACATAAAGACCACTGAAGACCACTCATTATCAAAGACATACATTTAGTGGTTAAAGCCTGGACTCTGAAGTCAGACTCCCTGGGTTCAAACCCAGCTTTGCTTCTTCGTCACTATGTGCCCTTGGGTAAGATGCTTCATCCCCTTGCGGAAGGGACATGGCACACACACTCCTGACAGTGTGTGTTCTGGGGGACAGCAATGTTTATCGAGAAAAGCAAAGCTTCTAGATGTAGAAACAACAGGCTCTCTCCATCCCCCTTCATTATGCCAAAGATTATTGTCAGGGATAAACAGGACTAAAACATTGTGAAGTAGCCTACTTTTGGCTTTTATACCTTCCCACCTCCCCTATTCCCACTATGCTTTAAAAATTCCCCCTTTCCTTTTCCTCCCTTCAAATCTCCAACTCAAAAATATTTAATACCAGATTCCTTAAAACTTGATTAGTCATTCGTAATTTAGTATGAATACAAGCTTAACCTGTCCAGAATGTATCTGCTTTGTAAATGTGGAGTTTCTTAACCAAACAAGTTGTTTAACTGGTAAATTCAAACAGCAGTCATATTAGCCAGGGTGCTAAAAGAGCAGGAAATATGTTCAAATAAGAAAACTCAAGGAGAGAACATTTACAAAGGGACTGATTACAAATTTGAAAGTGGACAAAAGGGAACCACAAGGAATAATGCAGGGACTTGGAACTAATAGCAGCAAAGCTGCCACCATTCCTAATCCCAAAGGGACAAAGGGAGGAAGAGGGTACCAGAACCTAGAAGTCAAGTTACATAACACTGGCTTTTTGGACAGGAGCAATTACCTTATGTGAAGGGGAAAAACCAGCCCAAGACAACCTGAGGCAGAGCCAGGGAATAAAAATCTTGACCTTACTCTCTCCCTTCCTTCTACTGTCCCACTGGGGCTCCCCATTGGCTGAGTCCAGAGCGACTCCAGAGCCCGTTACTGCAGTCCCTGCACATGGCCTTGGGGTCGAAAGCAGGCTAGAGAAGGGTGGAGAGGGGAAGCAGACGAGAAAATGGAATACATCCAACAGAAGGTCTAGGAGACATTTTGGGGCAAGACAGTTCACTTCATCCTCTGCCATCCCAATCAGCTCTGTTCTCATCACCTCCAACAGCTTTAGGAGTCAGCAACTTGGCACAGAATTTCTGATGTTTTTGTGTTCACAAAACAGTAAAACTCTGTATATCCTCTTCCCCTCCACCATGTACCTTCCTCAAAGTTTAAAAAAGAATCTGGTTTTGACCATCAGGCAGGCAAAATAATTGGGAAAAGCAATATTCCTTTGACACACACCCATAGCTTAAAACCAGCATCTCTCCTGGAAAGGCATTTCTTGAGCAGTCATATATCTCCAGGCTTTGGGTAGAAGCAAGAAAACAAGCAGAACGTAAATTTAAAAGAGAAAATGAACCCAAGAGTTCGAATCAAATCTCAGGAAAAGGGCTCTTTGTATGGAATTGGAGACCGTGACTCACACTTTAGGCAGGATATGGAAGTGGAGAAAGAGACCCAACTTGAGCACAAACACCATGTAAATCCTACTTTACTGTCAGTTCACATCTGAAGGTCAATTCTAAACGCATTTTGCAAACAGCACAAAGTGAAGGAACTGCACTGAAAGCAAAAAAAGAGTTGGAAGTATGCTAATTGCAGTGATCAGGGTTATCTGTGGGCAGGTGGGTCAGCAGGGTATCCAAGAATCACAAATGCACTAGAGCAGCCAGCCCACCCTCGCACTGGGAGAAGGTAATCTTCTGAGACATGCATAATACACCCCTAGTTAGTACATCCCTTAGCTGAACATATAGGGAGGTGAGGGTGGGATCTGGGAAAATGTACTAAATTTATCTTCTATGGCTTCAAGACTGGCCATCTATGAGACACAATGAAAACTCATTTGCAACCCTGGAGAACTATTCTTTTAAGATGTATTTTTAGATTTCAACTTGTCTAGCGCTGGGTGAAAAACAAAATTACATGAATATAACATAAGTTTATAAGAAATAGAATTATTCCCTTTAGGGATTTGAGATCAACATTCAGATTCTCCTCTGAGACATCTTTGACATCTTTTGTTGGAAGACATAGCGCTACAAAGGGACATGCATAAAGAACTAGGGATACAAGTCCCAGGGAATCTTTTGCTGCAGAAACTCAAACTCCATGGTTTGTTTCAAGAAATATGAACTTAGTTCCTCTTTTTTCTCAGAGGTGGAATGAAAGAATCACACATCTTATGCTGCTGAGAGATTATGACATCCTCTCTGTCCAGAAGCAAAATTTATTTTCAGCTGGTTCCTCTACTTCCCCTTGATAGAGGGGTGAGCATGTTTTTGATGCTGACCGGCACCTTGCTATTCACAGTAGAGACATTCAGTGACAAGCAACTCTATCAGAAAATGGTGATTGGTGAAATCAGCAGTGTCCCACTGGAATCTCTTCTGGTAACTTCTGGGGTCTCTAATTTTGGAAGCAAATCTCAGGAAAGAAAAATGACTAGATTCCAAGAGTATGGAGTATCTTGTATTATTTTTGGGGAATTCTCCATTTCTTTTTTTTTTAAGTACCCAATATGAATCTTTGCTAGGAACATGTGTATCCCAGTATGGTATCAATCACAACCCGCAATATTCATTTCAGGTTTTTTGAGATGACAGCACCAAGAGTTTTATAGGACCACAAGTGCTTTTGAGTTAACCAGTGGCTTTTTCTGGTTAAGTCTTATTGGCATACAAGCTGAAGATGACTGAGTTAGAGTCAGGAAGGATTGTTGATATTGATGTTGCTTTTGACTTTTGATAGGATTTAGACTGCAAACTGAGAATGAGCTGGTTGTGATCACCACTATCCATACTATCTCTAAAAGGCCTCCATCCTTATTTAAAGGCCTTCATGTTCAATCTCCTGGCCAAATAAGGATACACAAAACAGGTGACAAAAATTGTCTGGAGAATTCACTAGCCGGAGTTCTCTCCTAAAAAATATAATGAGAAGATGAAATTTGGAAAATTGAGTGGTATATTGATAGTGGAATAAGTAATCTTTTGAACTCTTTTATGATTACTCTTATGCAAGAGCTTTATCGTACATTAGCCAAACTATTCTGTCTTTCTTTCCTCTCTTCTTCTCTTCCCTCTAATTCATGTACTCTCTCTCCAGAGCAGTGAGGAAGACCTTCAAAACTTAAGTGTCTAAAATAGACATTGAAACTTTCACTAGACATCCCTAAGTTTTAGTTTGGATATAAGTGGTCAACTAAGTGCCAAAGTTAGAAATTGTATAGTGGGCAAAGTTTTATTTCAACAGAAAAAAAAATCTGCCCTTGGCGGAATCTAAGATCAGTGACTTAATGCACAAACCTCAGGATATTTCCCTCAAAACTTTATCTGCATTCCCCTATAGGAGCCCAGAGTTTCATGCATTCCTTACCTGAGCCTGACTGCACAGCCTGCTATAGAGGAAGCAAGAGAGACACATGGCTGAAGGAAGGAAATAACAGGAAAGGACTGAGTTCTCTAACATGACAAAAACAGGTAATTAATTCTCACTTTTTCTCTCTTATTAGCCATGACCTGTTCACCCCCTTTTTTTAGTTTCTCAGTACCTTGGGGATAAGCTTTAGCCAAACTGGAAATATCGACTCTAATGAAGGTCCACTATAGGCTCGTTGAAAGCTGGTCTGGTTTTAATATTGAAAATACAAGCTGTATTTTCATAGAGATGGCCACATGGATGAATTTCCTGTTCATGATTACATTGTGTGGTTTGGGTTCTACACTAAGCCTAGATTAAGAGATGTAATCATTTTTGTCTTCAGAAGAAGAGAAGAAAAGAACCAAATCCCACTTTTTTTCTATCTAGATTTAAGATCACAGTATATTTAAGACATTTACAAACCAGCCCTCCATTCCATAAACTGTAGTCAAAGGTCAAATACCTTAATTTAACAATCCACTCTACTGTCCAAAAATTTTTTTCTTGGAATTTCTTACATTTATGAAAGATTATTGATTTTCTCTAATGTCTTGGGTTAAAGAAATGAGGGGAAAGAAAAACACTTTGCGAGTTACCCCCCTCCTCTCTCACTTTTAAATCTGTCCCCAAAAACCCTTCCAATGTATTATCAACAATAATAGGATGTGCTCCCCCATCTTTAACTTATTGTATGACATTCCCTTCAAGAAAAGCCCTGAGGTGACGTGACTGTTAGAGGGTCAAGAAGACCCTGTTGCTTTTGTTTCAAGCATTTTCAACTACAATGGGCTGAAACTTTGAAGATTTTAAAGTACAATTAGTCTTCAACTTGGAAACCCGAGGCTCAGAGTGATCCACCTCCTGCTCCTCCCTTCCCCACCCAGGTTTTTGGAAAAACTTGGACCTTTTAGAGAAACTCTGGGGTCACACAGCAAAGAAACTGTGATGCAGAAGGAGTTCTGCCTAGGGTTTCTCAAATGCTTCCTCTGCAGCACCCAGGAGAGCAGAGAATGCAGCCTCATCCCCAGAGAAGAGGCTGCTGGCATAGCCTGAAGTGGCCCACCGTAAGCAGGAAGTGGCACTGAAGTCGTGTTTTATTCAAACAAGTCTGTGTTCTATAACTAATACTTCTCTATTTGCCTTAATATTTAAACATTTTAAATTCCTTACCATGAAGAAAATTGACACTCCAGGAAGATATGCCACATCCCCTGCCCAGGCTGATACGCAGGTGCCCAGTTTTAGAAGCGAAGCTTCCATGTCTGCTCTGAAGAACAGACTGGTATTTCTCACAGTGTTTCTCCTAACCAGAGGATACCTACTCCATCTCCAACACAGCTTAAATGTAACATTTCACTTTCTTAAACTGTCTAGAGTTCTGCTAATTAAACATTTGTTGGACCTTTAAATTAGACCACTAGAATTAAGTAAATACCAATCATATGTTAATGTGAAGTAATTCAGTCAGATTGTTTGCCTGTTAGTACTAGATAGCATCAGCTGCCCTTAGGATATTCAATACTAAACTCTGATTTCAGAGAAAGGAAAAGTATATAATGGCTGCAGCCCAGGAGCCCCAAGGATAAGAGAGCTGCGGAGTAAGCAGGGGTTTACAAAAGGTGACAGGAAAGTGACAACCCCAGAAAGCATATCCATTTGGAAGTTCCATTGGAGTCAATCTTGTACCCTGTAACAGATAATGAAAGCTTCAGTCTCCTTTCCCTCCTCCTGTACCACATGCCCCCATTTGCACAATCTAGAACACGTAGTAGTAGAACAGGCATTTTGAGTCCACTAATGGCTAGCATTAAGTATATTTGATTAGGCTTGTCTAAAAACTGAAATGGCATTTATAGCATTATATGCAGTGATTAGTAAAAGTTCCAGACAACTAATTTATACATGAACTTTTGGAATACAATTCATTCATGAGGTAGATCCTGTCCAAGTAAATCAAACTGTTCTACAACCGTTTATGAAAGCCTATAAACAGCTAAAAAATGTCTGAACTGGCTGGATTCTGGGGGAAAAAAGTTAAATTGAGGAGCTATACACTTCCTTCAAATTCCAGCATTTTCCTTCATGAAAAGTAACCAGTGAATGGGGGGGGTCACAAGAGAGTAATGGGAGTATCAAGACAGATGTAGAAGTCATCAACTTAGTGAACTGAAAGGAAACCCGAAGGGTTTTATAAACCCCCCACCCTCACCACCAGCATTAAGTCCAATAGCACTTTAAACTCCCAGAATGATAAAAAGGCTACCTCATCTATAAGGCTTGTCAGTGGAGATTTCACCATCTTCTTCAACAACTCACGCAACTGTCAAGATGTGCATTTTCAAACTTATCAATTGTAGCTGGAAAAAATAATAGCTAACATTTATGGAGTGCTTACTGTGTGCCAAGCACTGTGCTAAAGAATCATCTGTATACATAAAGTACCGTATATACTCATTCATCATTTAAATCAATCCCAGAATCCCCTGGAATTCTGAGAGAGCAGGTAATTAGGAGTGAGAGATTAAGTAAAATAGACACAAAATTAGCAAACCGAATTAGAATTCCAGTCTCAGTCTGAGTCCAGACTTTGTGTTTCTAGCCACTCATCTATGCTGTCCAGTACCAGAAGGTGAAACCAGATTGCTGGCTCCCTGAGTGTCCCTGCCTCACCACATGCATGACCAGTGTCCTGTGAAGCTCCAGCCCAGTCCCAAGTCTCCTGACCCTCCCTGAGTCATGGCTTTACCTGCTGCCTTAGACTATTAGTGCAGAGGGGATGGGGGGCTGAGAGTGGGGGACTGACTGGATTGTGCTCAGGGTAAGAGGTCAGGCTCAAAATAGCTCAAGAGAACAATTGGGCACATCGCTCTCCCTCACCTCCCCACTCACACAGGCACATCTCTAAATGAAGTTTTGCAAATACACTTTACATGCCCAGTGGTACTAAACCAGAGTTAAAAGATATAACTTGCCATAGTAACCAGCTACAAATAATTTAAAGCATGTTTATATTTAACTTAAGCCCTCTTTCTTCATGACAGGTTCTAACTAAAGAACTCTCTACTCAGTAAAGACGAAGTAGCAATATGTACTTTTTTATTACCTCTCAATACAGATCCTTTACCCTCAAGAATTTTTTTCAAATATATTTAAAAGTTGCAATATGTATAAAAAACTTAAAGAGCAGATACACTGAGTGTGCCTTTGGCACATTGAAGGAACATAGTGGTGAACCACTGTTTGCAAATGATAGACTCGTCTAGTGTATGCATAGTAACCCATATAAGAATCACCACAGAGTTTGGGGTCATCCAGATGCCCCCAATAAACATTGCACCTCTGATGGAAACATATCTTAGGAGGGCCAGGTTGTCATTTTCTTATCAACCTCAATAATCATGTTGCTAAAGGAAATGTCTCCTAGTCTAGGAATTCTCTTATATCTCAGTATGCATAGAAAACTAGGTAAAACTTTTTGCAGGACAATTTTACACCACGCTGACCAACTTTAGAAGGCAGTTCTAAAGCTAGTTCATTTGGGTCATGAATCTACTTTCACGTGCTCAGAGAAAATTATATTCCCTGTCATTTTAAACTCAAGCTTGAAGATCCCAGTGCTTCTATTTTGAACTACATGGCAAACACCATGGAATATGGCCTTTCAGAAATTGTCAGTGTCCTGACGACCAGCAGGCCTTCTTCTGTCATGGCTTTGTACAGCCTTCTGTTGAGAAATTAGTCAAATATCAAAAGGAACACAAAAGCTTGAAGGTAAAATATCATCTTAGGGTTGCATTGTGACCTTCAGAAGCAGTAAAAAGCTTGACAATTAAAATTTTAGAGCTACTTATCTCATCAAAAAAAAATTTGCAGAGATTTTTTCTTTCCTTCTTTATTTTTCACAGAATCACATACACACATACACACCTAGCCACATACACACACAACATACACATGCACACATACACAGAGACACACATACATATACACATATGTAGTTCATTAAATGCCATTCAATAATATTGAAATTGAATCTAGTTTCAATTAGTTTATATTCATTCTTAGCCTATAAACGTGAAATTAGAATTGACTCTTTCCCAGCCTAGGAGATTTTAACATGGTTTATTCTACCAGTATTGGAAGTTTACTATGAGCAGTGTGTCTGCTAAATATAAAAACATTCAGCAACATGGTATGGTGAGGAAATCATAGTATTGAGCATCAGAAGATATAGTTAGAAACTCAGTTCCATCATAAAAGAGACATTTTTAAAGAACTATTTCATTTTTAAAGAACTTTTAAGCCTCAATTGCCCATCTGTAAAATGAGAGTAAGTATAACATGTATAGTTGATTCTCATTATTCATCATAATTGTTTCCTGTAAAGTCTCCATGAATACTAAATTAATAAATACTAAATTATTGCTCCTAGGGGAAATACAAGGTTAGGTTCCAGCAAATCTCTAGTCACATTTTAATCGAGTGATCAGTACATAACCTTATTTGATGTGTGTTTATTTTTAAAGACACATGATTTAATATTCATTGATGATTCATTAACATCGAACTCATGGCCAACAGCATTATAACTCATGCTTGAATGAAGCTTATCTAACACACGTATTTTCTCCATAAGGCACATCACACTCTTCTTGCACTGAGGAACACTAGACAGCACTTCAGTGCTGTACTGGGGAGCCTTTTTAAACAGCAAAATCACCAAGAAAAAGCATAAAAATGTGAAAAACGTGGCACTAAATGGACTAAACTGATGACAGTGTGAGAACTAAATAAGAAGGCAGAATGTTGCCACGTTTGACCTCAGCTGGGAATGAGTGCAGTACCCCACCCAAATTTTTCACTGCTCTGCTCATTCTCATGTCCATGAATGAACATGAAAGCACCACGAGTATTGATTTTGGGGGTTACAAATAAATTTTAGCAGGTAAGCAAATCTGCAAATATGAAATCCATAAATAATGAGGATCAATTGTATATCAAATAGTTGATTAAAGAGTAAATTAGCTAATGCATAAGAAAGTTCATTTGTACTCTAGCCCAGGGGGGTAGAGAGAGATCCTGCCTCAAAAAAAAAAAAAAAAGAAAAGAAAAGAAAATTCATTTGTAAACAATAAAATGTTAAAAAAAAATAGAGTCTAAGCTCCTTGACTGGCTAGTCTTCTCCAAATCCTTCAACACTAGCAAAGGGACCGTAACATCATAGATTCTCAATAAACAATTGTTGACTGAATGAACCATAAATGTGACTTGTGCCTAAAGCTTCTGGTAATCTCCATAGAACAGCAGGGCTAAAGCATATGGGAAGTCACACAGAGTTAGGGGACACTACAAGGTACTAGTCCAAGAGATTCCTGAACATGCCAATTTTCCATTCAAGAATTGCTAGGTTCTTTCTATTCTTGGATCATGGTTGGATATTCTGGGGTACCTAAGAGCATTATTGTCACCTGGTTTGCCTAGGTGGCACAGATACTTGAGGAAGCTAAAAGTAAAGGCCATATTTCCACCCCTGGCTGGAACCAGAGAAAGGCACTTTATGAGACCGACTCCAAGCCCCTTTAGCACCACGCTTACTTTACAGGCCTCCCCACACATCACTTCCCATGCCTCAACAATATTCCTAATCCTTTTACCATCTGTAAACTAGCCAAAAACCACAGTATGGGGTCTTTTTGATAGACTGTTAGGTTAAAATAATTGTCCCTTCCTGACTTCCTCTTTGCTTAGCAAATCTTCTTACCGCTTTTCCATCTTTTCTTTTAAAACCATCATAACCGGAGCATCTCTACAGCTTGATAGTTAATGTCAGGCAGGCAGCAAATTGGCATGCAAAGAAAGGGTTTCGGTTATCACATCCAAGGCAAATGTGTAAGGAGGAACTTCTCGACCTGGAATAGAACAGAGACTAAGATTCGGCCCACAGTGGACTTGATCCCCAGAGAATTCTTTTACTCTTTTGTCCAGAACTGTTCTCCCAACTACAGAGTTTTCTCTCCTTCCATGCTACCTCACCCCTCAACTGAAATTCTGTTGGTTTTGTTCCTTTCGCTCTTGGGACACTTTCCTCCTCTAAAATTCCTCCTTTAAAATTTGAAAATTAAAAAACGGAGACCACTTTTTATGCTAAATGTCTAAAATAGGATCTCTGTCTCATTTGTTTTATTGTCCATGTACAGAACAGTCAATTTTGGTTTTACTTATTTATAAGATTCAGGTTAATCATAGATTTATTTATTTCTCCCCCTCTTTTTTCACCTTTCCTAATTGTTATTGTCAAAAGTAAAAGAAACAAAATCACCAGCTACCATATTAACTCTCATCATTTGACCCTCTAAATCCAGAACTCCAGAGCAGTGTGGGACTCTGTGTTCTTAAGTCTAGTGTAAACAAACACCTGTACCCCCCCCATTCCCCTCCATGAAACCTTCTCTTTAAGGATGCTTTTTCATTCAATGTGGAAGAAGGAGGAAGAGGAAGAGGAGGAGGAGCAGCAGCAGTAGGAGGAAGAGGAGGAAAGGCAGATGACAAATAAGACCAACAAAAATGTGGAAGTTAGAAAGCAGATGCATGATAGAAAATTGACCTGGGAAAGGTTGAAGTCAGATGGGGAATCTATGACTCAGTCTAATTTACACTGTAGAACACCCAAGAATCACAAGAATTGGAGATACCAGACATTTCTGGAAGCTGATGTCAGGGGTGGAAGACAAAAACTAGAGGATTGGGTTGAATGTCCATTTAGAAAGTGATTAATGCTCCCCACCCCCAATCTCCTTCTTCATGTCAGCAGTAGACTAGAATTTTATTTTCTGAAGAAGGTAAAACAGAAATTTCTGGACTGAGGAACACCAGGTACAATTAGGAGCAGATAATACTGAATGCAAACAGGGAGATTAAGCAAAACCTTACATACTGAATGCTGAAACTCCCAACTTTCTGTTCCTACTTGGCTCCCATGATGCTGGCAGCCAGGCATACAGATTCTCGACTGGAGAATGCAACACCTTTCCCTAAGGAACCTAGCTATCTCAAGAGAAAAGACCTAAAGATACTAACATCAGGGATCCCCAAGGAAACAACCCAAACAGTCATCCTGTAGTTAAGCCTTCAATAAGATCCACCCATGAGCCCAAAGTCTTCAATTAGCCTTTCAAGGCCCCACTCTTATATATAACTAGGCAGACACAGGTCATCCAATAACTAGGGAGAGAGCCTCTAGCTTTACAGTAAGGGCTCAAAACAAACATATAGAACAAAAGCAACTATTAATAGGAAGAAATAAAGACTATGTACAGAAAATGAAAAATACTATTATAATTATCATCAAAAAGATAAGAAAAATATTATTATACAAATGTAAAATAAGAACAGGACAATATTTTTTAATGCAAAAAGAAAATCAGAGAATAAGAAAAGAGATTTTTAGAAATTAACAGAATAGAGGCAGAAATGAAAAACTCAACAAAAGATTTGGTAGGAAAATTTTTTTTAAAATATCAGAAGGCATATCAAAAATATTAAAAGATGGGAAATAGCAAAGAAAAGATAAAACAATTTGTGGGCTGTCCTAGGAAATCCAACATCCAAATAATAGCAGTTTCAGAAGGAAACAGAAGGAAAGGAATCATTGAAAAAAATTTCCCGGAACTGAAAGACAAGAGTTTCCAAATTCTAAGAGTCCACCAAGTGCCCATTACAATGGATGAAAATAAACTCACCAAAACACGTCTTGAAACTTCAGAACCCTGTGATCAAAGGGAATAGCCTATAACCTTCCAAAGAGTTAATATAGGTTTCCTACAAAGGATAAAGAAATGAACTGTATCAGAAGCCTCTGTAGCATCACTGGCAACTTGAAGGCATTAGGGCAAAGACTTCAAAATTCTGAGGAAAAATTATTTTCAAACTAAAATTCTATATCCAGTCAAATACTATCAGGTGTGAAGGTAAATAACAAGAGTTTTGTTTTATTTTTTTTTATTTCAAAGGATTAAGGGGATACAAATGTTTTTGGTTACATGGATAACTTTTGTAATGCTTGAGTCACGGCAGTAAGTGTGTCCATCACCAAAAGAGTGTTCATTGTACCAGTTAGGTAGGTGTTTGCCCCTGCATTCTTCCTCCCCCTCTCTGCTTGATTTCCACTAAGTTTTACATTCCTCTGTGCACATGTGTTCTCATCGGTTAGTTCCAGTTTAATAGCGAGTACTTATGGTGTTTGTTTTTCCATCCTTGGGATACTTCACTTAGGATAATGGTCTCCAGTTACATCCAGCTTGTTGCAAAAGGCATTAATTCATCCTTTTTTATGGAGGACTAGTACTCCATGGTATACATATACCACATTTTGTTAATCCACACATGAATTGATGGGCACTTGGGTTGATTCCATATCTTTGCAATTGTGAATTGTGCTACAATAAACATTCAAGTGCAGGTGCCTTTTTGATAAAATGACTTCTTTTCCTTTGGGTGGATACCTAGTAGTGGGATTGCTGGATTGAATGGTAGGTCTACTTTTAGTTCTTTGAGGAAATCCCACACTGTTTTCCAAAAAGGTTGTACTAATATGCAGTCCCACCAACAGTATATAAGCATTCCTTTTTCCTCTGCAACCATGCCAACATCTGTTGTTTTCAGACTTTTTAATAAAAGCCATTCTAACAGGGGTAGGGTGAGATCTCATTGTGGTTTTAATTTGCACTTCCCTGGTGATTAGTGATGTTGAGCATTTTTTCATGTGTTTATTGGCCATTTGTCTATCTTTTCTTGAAAAGCTTCTGTTCATGACTTTTGCCCACTTTGTAATGGAGTTGTTTGTTTTTTTCTTGCTGATTTCCTTGAATTCTTTGTAGATTCTGGATGTTAGCCCTTTATTGGATGTATAGCTTGTGAATATTTTCTCCCTCTGTAGGTTGTCTATTTGCTCTGTTGATTATTTCCTTAGCTGTGCAGAAGCTTTTTAGTTTAATCAAATCCCATTTATTTATTTTTGTTGTTGCTGTGATTGCCATTGGGGTCTTAGTCATAAATTCTTTGCCTAGGCCAATATCTAAAAGAGTTTTTTCTACATTTTCCTCTAGAATTCTTATGGTTTCATCCCTTACATTTAAGTTCTTTTATCTTTCTTGAATTAATTTTTGTGAGTGGTGAGAGATAGGGGTCCTGTTTTATCCTTCTGCAAGTGGCTATCCAGTTTTCCCAGCACCATTTATTGAATAGGGCTTCATTTCCCCAGTGTGCATTGTTGTCTACTTTGTTGAAGATCAGTTGGCTATAGGTAGATGGTTCTATATCTCAGCCCTCTATTCTGTTCCGTTGGTCTATGTCTCTATTTTTGTACCAATACCATGCTGTTTTGGTTACTAAAGCCTTGTAGTATAGTTTGAATTCTGGTAATGTGATGCCTCCATATTTGTTCTTTTTTCCTAGGATTGCTTTAGCTAGTTGGGCTCTTTTCTGGTTCCAAAAAAAAGCATAGAATTAATTTTTCTAGATCTGTGAAATGTAATGTGGGTATTTTGATGGGGATTGCATTGAGTCTATAAATCACTTTGGGCAGTGAGGACATTTTAACAATGTTGATTCTGCCAATCCATGAGCATGATATGTTTTTCCATTTGTTTGTGTCCTCTGTGATTTCTTTCCTCAGTGTTTCATAGTTCTCCTTGTAGAGATCTTTTACCTCCTTGGTTAAGTATATTCCTAGGTATTTTATTTTCTTTGTAGCTATTGTGAAAGATATTGCATCTTTGATTTGACTCTCAGCTTGACTGTTATTGGTGTACAGGAATGCAAATGATTCGTGTACATTGATTGTGTAACCTGAGAATTTGCTGAATTTGTTTATCAACTCCAGGAGTCTCTTGGTGGAGTCTTTGGAGTTTCTAGATACAAGATCATGTCATCAGCAAAAAGAGATAGCTTGACCTCCTCTTTCCCAATTGGATACACTTTATTTCTTTTTCTTGCCTGATTGCTCTGGCAGGACTTCAAGCACTATGTTGTATAGAAGTGGTGACAGTGGGCATCCTTGTCTTGTTCCAGTTCTTGGGGGAAATGTTTTCAACATTTCCCCATTTGGCATGATATTGGCTATAGGTTTCGTGTATATGGCTTTTATAATTTGGAGATTTTTTCCTTCTATGCCTAGTTTGTTTAGGGTTTTTATCATGAAAGGGTGCTGAATTATGTTGAATGCTTTTTTTGCATGTATAGAGATGATTATATGATCTTTGTTTTAGCTTCTGTTTATGTAGTGAGTCACATTTATGGATTTGTATATGTTGAACCATCTTTGCATCCCTGGGATGAAGCCCACTTTGGTCGTGGTGCAATAATTTTTTGATGTGGTGTTGAATTTGGTTTGCTAGTGCTTTATTTAGAATTTTTGCATCTATATTCATAGGGGATTTGGTCTGTAGTTTTCTTTTTTGTTGTGTCCTTTCCTGGCTTTGGTATCAAGGTGATACTGGCTTCAAAAAATGAATTAGGGAGAATTCCCTCCTTCTCTATATTATGAATAATTTCTGTAGTATATGTACCAACTCTTCTTTGTAGGTCTGGTAGAGTTCAGCTCTGAACCCATCTGGTCTGGGGCTTTTTTTTTGTTGGAATATTTTTATGACTGCTTTGATTTTGTTGTTCATTATTGGTCTGTTCAGGAGTTCTATTTCTTCCTGATTGAGTCTTGGGAGGTTGTGTGTTTCCATGAATTTGTCCATTTCCTCTACGTTTTCTAGTTTATGTGCATAGAGATTTTCATAGTATTCATGAATGATGTTTTGTATTTCTGTGGTATCAGTTATAATGTCTCCTTTTTCATTTCTGATTGAGCTTATTTGGGTCCTTTCTCTTCTATTCCTGGTTAATCTAGCAAATGGTCTGTTGATTTTGTTTATCTTTTCAAAGAACCAAGTTTTTGTTTCATTGATCTTCTGTATTTTTTTTGTTTTCCATTCCATTTAGTTCTGTTCTGACCTTTGTTATTTCTTGTCTTCTGCTGGCTTTGGGTTTGATTTGCTCTTCCTTTTCTAGTTCCTTGAGATGTGACATTAGATTGTTAATTTGTGTTTTTGATGTAGGCATTTAAGGCATGAATTTTCCCCTGAGGAATACTTTTGCCGAGTCCCATAGATTTTGATAGTTTGTGTCCCCTTTGCTGTTTGGTTCAAAGAATTTTTTTATTTACATTCTTAATTTTATTCTTGACCTAATAATCATTCAGTAGCAGGTTGTTTAATTTCCATAACATTGTGTAGGTTTGAGTGTTTCTCTTGTGATTGATTTCTAGTTTTATTCCACTGTGGTCTGGGGAGATACATGTTATGATTTTAATTTTTTTGAATTTGTTGAGGCCTGTTTTGTGGCCTAAGATATTATTAATCTTGAAGAAGGTCCCATGCTGAGAAGAATGTATATTCAGTAGTTTTTGGGTAGAATTTTCTGTAAATGTCTGTTAGGTCCATTTGATTTAGAGTCTGGTTTAGGCTCTGTAGTTCTTTATTTGTTTTCTGCTTTGATGATTTTTTCCAGCTCTGACAGTGGGGTGTTGAAATCCCTGGCAATTATGATGCTGCTATTTATTTCTCTGCTTAGCTGTGGTAAAATTTGCTTTCTGTATCTGGGAGCTGCTGTGTTAGGTGCATATATATTTAGGATTGTTATGTCTTCTTGTTCAATTGTTCCCTTTACCATTATATAATGACCCTCTTTGTCTTTCTTTACCTTTGTTGATTTAAAGTCAATTTTATCTGCAAATGGTTATGCTTGCTCTCTTTTGGTTTCCATTTACATGGAATATTTTTTTCTACTCTTTAATGTTGACTCTGTATGCATCCTTGTGGTTTAGATGTGTTTCCTGGAGACTCCAGATAATTGGGTTGTGTTTTCTTATCCATTCAGCCAGCCTATGTCTTTTGAGTGGCACATTTAAACTGTTAATGTTAATAGATAGAATTGATATATGGGATGCTGTTCTGTTCATCATGTTGGGTAGTACCTTGCTGCTTTTTTTCCCCTCTTGTGCTATTGTTTTGTAAGGGTTATGAGGTTATGAGCTTTGGCTTGTTTGGGTGATTTTACATCGGTGGGTATCTATTGTGCTGGTTCATTTATATGTAGTTTTGAGTATTTCCTGCAAGGCAGGTCTGGTCATGACAAATTCCATTAGCGCTTGCTTGACTGGAAAACACTTGATTTCTTCACAAATGCAAAACTTAGTTTTGCAGGATACAAAATTCTAGGCTGGCAGTTGTTCTGTTTAAGAAGATTGAAGATGGGGTGCCACTCGCTTCTCCCTTATAAAGTTTCTGCTGAGAAGTCTGCTATTAACCTGATAGGTTTGCCTTTGTAGGTCACTTGTTTTTTATGTCTAGATGCTTGTAGAATTTTCTCCTTCATATTGACTTTGGCCAGGTTGATTACTATGTGTCTTGAAGATGTCCAGGTTGCTATGAATCTTCAAGGAGTTCGATGATCAAATTGTGTCTAGATGTCTGGATCTCTGGCAATACCAGGGAAGTTTTCCCAACAATTGCCTTGAATAGATTTTCCATGCTTTTAGCTTTTCTTCCCCCTCAATGATACCTACAATTTGAATGTTAGTTTGCTTCATATAGTCCCATATCTTTCTAAGTGATTGCTCTGCCTTTTTTGTTCTCTTCTCTGCCTCTTTAATTGACTGGGTTAGCTTGAGAACCTTTTCTTCAAGCTCTGAGATTCTTTCTTCTCCTTGATTTAGTCTGTTGCTGATGATTTCTGCTGTGCTTTGAAGTTCCCTAAATGACTCTTTCATTTCTTTAAGTTCAATTATATCCTTTCTCATGTTGTCTAGCTCTTTAGTGACTTTTTCATTAATTTCCTGAAATATTTTATTGGCTTCTTTTTGTTGGTTTTCAACTTTCTCTTGAATTCCCCTCATCTTATTTGCCACCCCTATTCTGAATTCCATTTCTGTCATTTCAGCAATTTCCTTGTGGGTGGCATCCACTACTGTAGCTCGACATCCCTTGGGGGTGTCGAGCTATTTTGTTTTTTCATGTTGCCAGGGTTCTTTTGTTGGTTTCTTCTCATCTGGCTCCTCTTCTCTCAGCTCTGTGTTAATAGGATTGCAGGGCCCTTGTTCTCCTTTGCTGCCCATCTTCACTGGGCTCTGAGCTTCCCCACAGTAGATTTCTGTCAATATCTTTTTTCTTCTTGTTCTACTTCATGATTTCTTTCCGTGAAGTCTCTGGAAGCCTCTACCACCTTTCCCCCCAAACTATACTTGAACTGTTCACACTCCCCCCTCTCCTCTATCTGAAACCCTTCCTTCCTTCCTTCCAAGACAATACAGTAACTGATATCTCTAGTGAGCCATCTTCAAAAAGCAACAACAGTTTTTGACATGCAAAGTGTCAGAATACTTACCTCCTGTGTACCCTATCTCAGGAAAACTTTTTAATGGTAGAAATTACAAATAAATTGTGGTATGTTTATATAGGGAAATATTATACATCAGGGAAAATGAAAAAATTTCAGCTACAAGCGACAGCATGAAATAATCACAGGAACATAATGTGGAGTAGAAAAAAAACAATTCACAGTACATATTTGCAGTTATGTAGGATTAATATGCCTAGAGATCTAATGTATACTACAATGAGTATAGTTAATAACATTATAATATTATTAACTTTGGAAATTTGCTAAGAGAATAGATTTCAAGTGCTCTTCCTCTCCCCACAAAATGTTAACTATGTGAGGGGATGGTGTGTTAATTTGTTTCACGGTAGTAATCACTTCACTATATGTATCCTAAAACATCATATTGTATACCATTATATATAAAAATTTTAATAAAAATAAAAAAGAAAAGAAAAGCCAAGTCACAGAAGGATATATACAACAAGATGCATTTATATAAAGGTCTAAAATATGCAAAATTACACATATTATTTAGGAACACAGAATGTAGTGAAACTATAAAGAAAAGCAAAAACTGAAAAACACACAGTTTAGAATCATGTTCACCCTTGACAGGGAAGGAAAGCAATGAGGTTAGAAAGCAGCCCACAAACTGGGCCTGGTTGGCACACCTATAATCTCAGCTACTCAGGAGGTTGAGGCAGAAGGATCACTTAAGCCCAGGAATTCAAGACCAGCCTGGGCAACATAGCCAGACCCTGTTTCAAAAAAGAAAAGGAAAGGAAAGCAGTACACAGGGAACTTCAAGGGTAACAGCAATGTTCATTTACATGAACTAGGTAGACATGTGCTCCTGTTGGAGCTAAGATAAACAAAGAGCTCTGCTGAATTCTTACAGTGCAGCATTCCAATACTCTCTTCTTTTAATAGAACCAGACTGGAGGGCTTGGATGGACAAAGAGTTAAGAGAGCACTAAGAACATGTTAAAGGTTGTCTTTTGTTAGGACAGACATGTAACCCTCATGAAACCTGGCCACACATGGTTCAGTCTTGGAGCTGTAATGTGTTCAAGAAGCACAGTTCAATAGCCAAAAGTAATTTAAAAGGAATTCCATTCTTCATTGTATTTCTAGAAAACCATAATGAGGATCCCAATTCATAGTCCTCAGTAACACTTACTAAATCTCCACGCCTCTCCTATTCTTTCCTGCAGTTCCTCCCACACTAACTATTGGGCTAACAATTAGACTTCTCTTTGTCAGAGCGTGGGTAGGGAGAGTCTGCTTGAATACCACCTTCTTACAAACTTTTTGCCATCATCAATTAATACAGAGATCGTATAAAAGATGTGACAATAACATTGAAGATGTTGAGAAACATGGATATGAAACTAGTCATGGGTGGCCTTATTTAAAATATGCTAGTCAAATTTCTCATCTTCACATCTCAAATTTAACAACCTAGGAGAATTAGAGAGAAACAATGGTTAAAGCACCAAGCCCCACTTTAATCTAAGGGTATGAAATAATACATTTATGGAGAATTTGTGGTTAAAAAAAAAGTACATAAGATTAACAAATACGTCTTAAATGAGAATAAAAAATTTAGAACCCAAAATCCAGTAAGAAACATGCACGTTTAATGCCAAGTTATAACCAAGAAACTGTTTCCATTTTCCAAATGAGTGCACTGCAATTTCTTCAGCTAACACATTAGTATTCTTGTGTGCTCTGTAGTTGGGGGAAAAAAGAGAGTGCCTGATTACAATTCACTATCCAGAATTTTATGGCTAGAACTTGAGGAAAACAGAGTTTCTGCCAAAATAGCTTCCTGCCCAGGTGCTGAACCAATTAACTCTTAAGCAATCGGGCAGTAAAACCAGTAATGGTAAGTATTCTGAAGTGCTATATATAAGGAGACAGCTTGGAAAAATAAAGATGAAAATTTGTTTTCATAACCAGGAGTGTTTAAAATCCTGAGAGACTGTTTGAACGCTTTGCTGAAATGTATGTGACATTGCAAATTCCCAACTGGTCTGATAGTTAAAGGTCTATGCAGTCAACACTGACACTTTTTTCCCTAAATATAGAGAAAACTATTTTATTATAATATGCAATATTTCTGTCTATAGAATCCCAGTGAATAAATTCACTTTTGAAAGAAAATGTATTTAAACATGAAGTTGGCTGTTAAAATATTTCATCCACCTAGCTGCATACAAACAAGAATTACAGCTACAGCATCTTTTAAGAGTGAAAAAGTAAGAAACTTGCAGTCAACTAGTAGCATTTTTTGTAAGTCAGCTATAAATATAAAATAGCACATTGTATTATTTTAACAATTTCACAAATAATGACTTCATGTTTACAGAATAAGAATATGATTTTGAAACATGATGGTAAAAAGCATATAATTCCAGAAGCAAAATTTTCAGTTCTCTGCAAAAATAAAGCATCCAGATCTGCCAGTCTCATAAAGCATCACATAAAGATCTTTCCCTCTGCACAAACCCCAGATTTGGTAGGCATCTTACAGGAAGATGGGCTTGCTATTACTTTGGCAAACCCAGGTACTGAATAAGGATCTGACTTCGTTTCTTTCTTTCTAGTAGTTTTCTACTGATAAATAAGGGTACATTTAAGGCCTCAGGTGACACACTAACCTGGGAAGTGGAATAGCTACTGGTTTTGTTGGCTTTGTTAGTAATTGGCTACATAAGCTAGAGTAGCTAGTTGCTGTGCATGTGCATTATGGCATCTATAAAATACATTTAACATGTATTTTAATACATGTTAAAATCCATATGTTCCTTCACAGGGGAATCTGAAGAAAGGTTTTGTCATATACTATGCTTGGCTCTTATTGGCCAGAAAGTACCATGAAAATGAGTTCCAGCAAACATTTAAAGTCCAAAGGAGAAGATTCTGATGAATGACTAAGCAAAAGGAAAAATATCTGGAAACTTATAAGTCATGTCCCGCTCTAATTTTGACATTTCAGTGGGAATAAAAACAGTAGGTAAACATCAGCAAGGGAAGCAATGATTGCAAATAGTTGTTTTGACAGAGTGATTAAAATGACAGGCCTTGTGGAGTAGCAAGCAGCAATGCAGAATAAAGACTGAAGAATAGAAAACCAAAGACATAGAAGGGAAAAGGATTTATTTATGTGTGGGTGGCCACTATTCAACTCTATTCATCAAACATTTATCTAGCACTTCCTCAGGCCTAGCTCTGTGTTAAGGGCTGGCTAACACCCAGGTCCTGTTTTGGGGAGGCTAAAAATGTAGTGGGGAGAACAGCATGCAGGCAGACAAGTTGTCCTGAAGTATGATAAGTGATATTACAGAGACAGTAAAAAATGCTATGGAAGCAAAGAGAAAAGTTTTTACATACAATTTATGTTATTACGAATGAGTTACAAAGAAGAATAAAAATATTTGCTTCATCTTTGTTTCATTCTGACATATTTTAGGCACCGATGCCTCAAGCTTATAATGTAAAACCAATTTGTAGACAAGAATAATAGAAATTTCACTTTTTTGTGAACTAAAATGGAATTTTCTCAAGGGAATAACCATGGCGTGTCCCAGCCTCAGATTGAATTTCAAAGTAAAGTATCAGTAATTCAGCAACTTTCTAAACATACGTTGTATATAGAGATGGGCCTGTACCAACAATATTTATGAAATAAAAAGAAACAGGCAAATAACTTAGGTTCTAATAGAAAAAGGAGATCAAAAGAAAATTTTCAGAATCTGCAAAAGTAAAAATGAGCAAAACGTAAATGTATATATGTATTAACATATTCATTAAATGTTTATTATTTTCCACACATATATACTCAACATTCTTGGTTACACATAGAAATAAGCAAGAATTATACTGGGAGTAGTATATTAAAGTGGCCTCTAAGCACCTTTTTGCCTAGTAATTCTCCCTTACCTGTGGTGTAAGAATCCAAAAGAAGAATTCACTGCTTTAAATACTATGCATTGGATAACTAAGGTAATGTTGTTCTAATGAAATGGCATATACTAAATGCTCGATAAATGTTAGATTCTCTCTCACAGTATTTGTTTTAAATTCTTTCTGTTTAACTTGATATTGCTGGATGGTATCCAGAATGTTTGGAATGTTTACACCACTCCTACATTCTAGGCATAGAAAACAAAGATCCTCTGGTTGCAAGGATACATACTATGGATAGATTTTTTTTCTTCCATGTAACTATAATCATTTTAGTGCAAATAAATAGAGTATTTGGCCAGAGTTACATATGAATTCTGATCTGAGTTTATTGGATTGAGAAATGATGCTTCTTGGTCATTTTGCCCATGAAGAGGGAAACAATCAAAACATAAAATGGAACTACTGGGGGGAGGTGAGGCTTCTAGAATAGCAATGTTAGGACTTCCATAAATCTACTTCTCCATGAAAGCAATGAAAATACTTGCAAAACTATCAAAATCAACTTTTTTAGAACTCTGAAAATTAACCAAAGGCTTCCAACAATCTGAAGAGAGTTTATTCAAGAAAAAGTACTGAACCTTGATAAGAAAACTGGGGACTGTGAAGTTTTAACTTGGGTTACTTATATCTAATCCCTTCCCCAGCTCCATAGCAATTGCCCTGAAATCCACCAGCCTAGCAGCCACAAGAGAGACAGACAGGCTTTGGAGCTTCTCATAATGCCCTATTCCAAGACCATGGTCACTACTTGACCTGCTGACTCTCAGCTCCCTGCAATGGTCCCATTCACAGGGTATTGTCTATCTGACCTGACTCAGAAGAACTCAACTCCATAGGAAAAGCCCTGCCCCCAGGGAACTGATGAAACCAATCAGCTTCAATTGTATAACCTTCTGTCTGACTAAGGATGCATTACTAAATGAAGAAAATAAAAGCCTGGCAAAAAAAATACAAAAGGAAGATCTGGAGACTAAGACTTCCATGAGGGCTTTGAAAAGTTTTGACATATTCCTAGGGATCTAGAAGACCATGCACATGTGCAGAACTGTGCTCATGATCAGGAAAGACCAGAAAGGGCACTTCTGATCAGAGTCAGTCACTCATTATGGCTAACAGGAAGTAAAGGCTAAGACAGACTGTAAACTTCCTGAGAGCTGAAAGTCTGCCCCAACACACCACACACACACACCCCGTAGCTCCTCATCAAAAGTAGGAATACTTACTGGTTTGAAGCATTTAAGGAAATCTTTGGCCAACCAGTTGCTGACCAATAAGCTATACTGATGCAGGGTCAACCTCGAGAAAGCCAAGCTTAAGAATGAAAGTATGAATTTTTAAGAATAAATTAACAGGAAACAAAACAAGCAAACAAAAAATAAGCAGAGACTTTAGTGGTCACACACTTCAGGGAATACAGACTGTACAGAAAAGTCATTAAACAAAGAAATAACAACAAAACAGCAACAATGACAAACCCTAGGAACAGGAGTGTTAGAAATTTGATTCCACAGTTGTCACGTTATCTCAACTAAAATGTCTGATTTTCAGGGGCAAAAAAAAAAGAGAAAGACAGAGAGAGAAAGAGACACAAAGAAACAGGGAAGTATAGCTCACACATGTGGTGGGGGGGATTTGCAGGAGGAAAGGTTAATAAAAATTGTCTCTGAGAGGGCCAAAATATTGACTAACTAGACAAAAACTTTAAATCAGCTATTATAAATATGTTTAAAGAACTGAAGAAAACCATGTTTAAGGAATTAGAGGAAAGTATGACAACTACATCTTATCAAATAAATATCGGCAAAGAGGTAGAAATTATAAAAATTTAAAAACCAAATCAAAATTCTGGACTGAAAAAATAGCATAACTGGAATGAAAACAAAAATCATTAGAGGGGCTCAACAACCGATTTGAGCTATTAGAGCAAAGAATCGGTGAACTGGAAGATAGGTTAATAAAGATTACCCAGTCTGAGGAATAGAAAGAAAACAAATGAACAGAAATAAGCGGAGCCTCAGGAAACTGCCAGACACCACTAATGTAACAACAAAGGCACAGGGGGAGTCCCAAAAGACAGGGGACGGTGGATGAGCATAGAGAGGTATTTGAAGAAAAATGACTGAAGACTTCCCAATTTTGATGAAAAACATTAATCCACACATCTAAGAAGCTCAACAAAATTCCAGTAGAATAAGTTCAAAGGGATCCACACCTAGACACTTCGTAGTCTAACTTTCAAAAGTCAAAAACAAAGAGAAAACATTTCCAAGAATTCCTTCAAACAACCTCTCTTCGCTGACCAGAATTAAACACATTCTAATAAGAGTGTCACCATGGTTGGCTTTGGCCAGTGTTAATTTACCCCCTGGGTTTACCAACGAGGTTGGCCTCCTCAGAAACTCATGGAACAATCAAGGATACTAGAATAAACTCAGGATTCTATTAGGAAGAAACCAGGCTGAGTGGCTCTGAGGTGGGTAGCCAATAGTGTCTGCCATGAAAAGGTTTATTGAATTTTATTTTGATGCTTTTTTTGGGTGGTTTTTTTATCTTCAGTCTATTTCTCTTCCTCTCTTACCCTCTCCCCAAACTCTGCTCCATCTCCACACCAGCCCACCACAATAGCCAAAGCTATCCAAAAATTTTAACAATATTTTTAGTTACAAATATCAGGCTGACGTTCCTTTGTGCAGAAACCCACAGCAGCCCTGAATTAAATTGTGTCAAAACCATTACAAAACTGTGGACTTCAAAACTCTGCTTCTTAACACTTCCCACTTACCTTTTCTCCTGGTCAGTAATACAAGAACGTAGCCTATGTGTTTAGGATGAGCTAACCTGACTGGAGCACCCTCTTTGCACACAGATTTCTGGTTCCCATTTCTGAGACCTCATATAGCCAACTCATTCTCCCCACAACACCTTTCACATCACAGGTGCATAATAAATGCATATGTGTGGAAAGAACAGAAACTGAGGCAACTGGATTTACCAACTACTCAAATTCAGTCTATTCATTCAAGTATGGCAAGACCTGGAGATACCATAGTGAGAAAACAGGCCTAGCCCTAGATTCCTGTGTTCCTGCAGACAGAGAGGTGTCAAAGCTGAATGACTTTTGGGGCAACATGGATGAACCTGGAGGACATTATGCTAAGTAAAATAAGCCAGACACAGAAAGAAAAATACTACATGATCTCACTTACATGTGGAATCCAAAAAAGTCAAATTCATAGAAGCAGGGAGTAGAAGGGTGGTTACCAGAGGTTAGAGGGGTAGAGGTGGAGGATGGAGAATTGGAGGTGTTAGTCAAAGGGTACAAGTCTCAGTTAGACAGGAGGAATAAGTTAGAGATCTATTGGACAGCATAGTGACCATAGTTAATAATAATGTATTATGTATTTCAAAACTGCTAAAAGAGTAGATTTTAAATGTTCTTGCCCCCCCAAAAATGATAAGTAGATGAGGTGATTGATATGTTAATTAGCTTGATTTAATCTTTCTACAGTGTATACATATACCAAAACATCACACTGTAGCCCATAAATATATATAAATATTATTTGTCAATTAAAAATAAAATTGTTTTAAATCTACAAAAAAGAAAAGAAAAAAATCTGAATGACTAAGAGAACACTTGTCCCATAGAAGTGAAGAAATGAAGAGGAAGATCTCACTTGGAATTGAATATCATGGGCTTGGTTTTGTATATGTTGAATGAATCTGAAGTGACAAAGGGACACATCCAGTTGGAACTGCCCCTTCAACAAGTTTCTGTCTGTGGGTGTGTATGCACACACACATAAATGTGTTCCATAGGACACCATTACAACCACCACTGTCATTCTTGTCATCATCATTGATAACATTCCCCAAGAACTTCTAAGGGCCAGGCTCTGGGCTAAAAGCTGGATGGGTATATGCATTTGTTCATGGGTTACCGTCACTTCATTGCACGTATTCCCATGGATGATTATCCTGTGAGATTGTAGCATCTCATCTTACGATTATATTAATTGAAGTTCCTTTAGGGTGAACACCACATCTAAGTTTTTCTCTTATGTGCAAGAGTGTATGTGTAAGGGCATGCTGGTGATAAAATTGTCATTGGCATGCGGTATGAACAAACTCGGTGCAAAGGAACGGTGGAACCAAAAGGGAAGGCAAGAGGAGGGATGGAGGCTTCATCAAACAGCAGAGAAGCCATTACAATATCGTTGACATAAAATGGGGGCTAGAAGGGGTGGGAAATTAAATCAACCAAGTAGAGATGGCAGTAGCCTTGCAAGTGGACAAATAGATAAAACAACAGACCCAGCCTTTTAGACTTAGAAAGGAATAAGGATATTTCCTTCCTGCTATTTTGTCTGTTTTAATTCACTCAGCAGAGATGATGTAAGAATGGGTCAGACCTAAAGTTTTCAAGTTTGAGACAGTGTTGATTTGGGTGATGAAAGTTTCACTTTGTGCCATGGGGAACTGATGCATCTGGAAAAATGAACTGGGAATCTTTTGAACACAGCAAACAAACCCCCTGACAAAGCAGGGGTGGCCAATGCCATTCCCCAGTCCACCTGTGTAGCCACTCACCACACGTCTGCCTTCCTAACAGCATGATTCCTTAAACTTACAGGCTTCCTCTTATCAATAATTGATCAGCAAAAGGATTTTGGTTTACCCTTTGTCCAATGAATAATTAAGAAATTATGACAGAATCCAGCTTTGTCAGGAAGTCATTATATCAAAAAGACACTTGCAATTCACAATTGCAAGGATATGGAATCAACCTAAGTGCCCATCAACCAGGGTGTGGATAAAGAAAATGTGGTAAATATACACCATGGAACACTACTCAGTCATACAAAAGAATGAAATAATGTCTTTTGCTGCAACTTGGATGGTGGTCATTATCCTAAGTGAAGTAACACAGGAATGGAAAACCAGATACTACATGTTCTCGCTTATAAGTGGGAGCTAAGCTACAGGTACACAGGGGCATACACAGTGGTACAATGGACACTGGAGACTCCGAAGGGGGAGGAAGAGAGGGGATGAGGGAAGAAAAACTACCTATGGCATGCAATGTGCATTATTTGGGTGACTCAGACATTACCACTGCACAATTCATCCATGTAACCAAAGACCACTTGTACCCCTAAATTTATCAAAATAAAAATATATATACATAGCTTTGTCCAAATGAAGATCAAGAAAAGACTAAAACATTTGACTGACTGCTGGCCTTGCTGATCACTTGCTGACACTTGGACACTGACCCAAGAAGTGGTAGCTGCCAGGGTCAGCAGCTTCCCACATACCTCTCCATGACCTCCCTTCCTGGTCTCACTGCAGTGGCTGGACAGGCTTGACTCCTTGGGTGTCCCTGCAGGCTGCAACTTGTTCATCAGCACCACTGCCTCAGGAGGACTGCTCAAGGACTCTCTCTCTGATCTCCTTCCAGATTGCCACTTCCCCAGCTCCTCCCACATTTATGTCACACATAATTCCTATAGGAACTCCCTTCCTCCCACCCTCCTCATGGCACCTCTGCTTCCCTGACTGACTCTCAGTGACGCAGAAGCTGAGTATCCTTCCTCCTCACACTATGTCGGCAGCAAGCCCTACTCTCCCTGAAGCAAATGGAGGCTTTAGATCACCTAGAGCAAAGCTTGTGTTTTAATAAAGGCAAAAGAGAAAAGTGCATTAATCATTTCCAAATGATTACCATTCAAAAGAGCTTTCATCTGATCCCAGAAACATATTTTCAACTAGGCCATCCCTAACTTACTAAATAGCTATAGAACTTAAAGAAGGGGACAATGAAAGATAAAATAAGAAAGGGGAAATGTTAGTGAACATCTCATAAAGTTTGTGGATCTGGAAAATATAAGGCCACAGAGGTCACCACCAGAGAATAAGTTAATGGAGAATGTAACATTTAAAGAGAATGTCACAGTGTTTTAATATTCAAGGTCCCAAGAACCATGCATGCCAGAATATGACTAAAATAAAAGCTGAGAGTAAGAAGTTAGTCATTGGTCACTAAATGGAATGGAATATCACTAAGCTAATAGTCTTTTGCAAGTAAATAATGATAGTAAATAATGATCTTTCATCCACACATCTCCAAGTTGCCAGAATCCCAGATGGTAGTCTGAGCTTACTAGAAAAGATGTAGGGCCTGAGTCAGCCACAGAGACTCTCAGTGCCTGC
The DNA here is from genome assembly GCA_023783475.1 of Daubentonia madagascariensis. Lineage (NCBI taxonomy): Eukaryota > Metazoa > Chordata > Mammalia > Primates > Daubentoniidae > Daubentonia > Daubentonia madagascariensis. The sequence goes on from JAKFHU010002080.1 coordinate 32,681,347, forward strand.
CTGGGGCTGCTGGTATATACTCTGATCCTCCTAAAGACCCCCTGGGAACTAGGCTCTTTCCATTCTTCCAGAGCAGCAGGCAGAGAGGCCCTAGAATAGTAAAGCCAGAATGGCATCTCTGTTGTCAATGTCATATTTATAACCTAATATCTTTCAGGGAAGACAGCCAGCCTGGTCCCTGGAAAAGGATGGTTACCCAGCCAAGAGAAGCTAAATGGTTCCAAATTCCTCTGCTCAGAGATTCCCTCTGGGTATAAGAAAGGCTGTTTCTGGACCCTTCAGAAATAGACATAGTGTGTCTTTGGTTCTCCTTGTGCCATTTTCTGGGACCCTTTCTTAGCACCAATCCCCCTCAGCCTCTATTCCCCAGCCCTCAACTTGGGGTTGGACTCAGAGAAGTAGTTAACAGCCCTTTTCCCAATTTCCAACCCCTCAACTGAACCCTTATCCCCTCAGGATCTGGCGTCGAAGGTGATCACTTGCTATTCTAATCAATCCAGCCAACACCAACAGTCTGATGGAAGGTCACTTCCCTCCCCAGCCAAGGCCCTCAGCCCCTACAGAATTAGCTCTTGTGTATTTTTCTGTAGTCCCTGTATTGTCTCAACAAGTTCTGAAGGGACTTTCAATCCAAAGGCAAAAGTCCAGATCATTTCAATAAGCCTAAAAAGAACATATTTCTAAAATTTAAGTCTGAAATCAAAACAATAAATTTCATTGTCTCCTATAGGCTACCTCTAAACCAATTCAACTCCATAAAAGATTTTTGCCCTACAGACTCACTGTGCCTATAATTAGGGTCAGTCCTGAAAGGGGTCCTGCTTACATTACACAGGTCCCTAAAGAGTAGGGTAACTGTCAAAAGATCTACAGATTCAATGCAATCAATATCAAAATTCCAATGGCATTTCTCACATAAATAGAAAAAACAATCCTAAAATTTATACGGAACCCCAAAAGATACCAAAAGCCAAAACAATCTTGAGAAAGAAGAAAAAAGTTGGAGACATCACATTTCCTGATTATAAATTACATTACAAAGCTTTAGTAATCAAAACAATACGGTACTGGCATAAAAATGATAGACCAGTGGAACAGAATAGCAAGGCCACAAATAAAACCAAACATATACTGTCAAATAATTTTTGACAAGGGTGCCAAGAATACACAATGAAGAAAGGATAATCTCTTCAACAATGGTTTTGGGAAAACTGGATATTCACATGCGAAAGAATAAAGTTGGATCCTTGCCTTACACCATACACAAAAATCAACTCAAAATAGATTAAGTATTTTTTTAAGAGCGAAACATACTTCAACTTATTGGCATTGTCAATTTATGAACAAGACAGGGTTTTTTTTATAAAGTGAGATCATTTTTAATCTGCCATAACGTGCCCACACATCTTCACCTTGGAAATGTAGCATTTTAAGTTTTAGTCAGGTTGGATTATTCCTTTTTTACTTTCATGATTTTTATGCTACAGAAGTCTTCTTGGCATTTACTTTGAATTCTGTCTTCAGTGCATCTATCACTGCTTTTGCACAGATATGGGAGTACTGGATATATCTCAGTCCAGCCTGTCACCTGTACACCACTGTGATGTCATCAGAGTGGAGCATGTCAGGATGAATCCCGAGGACGCCGTCAGTGTCAGCTCAGCTGGATGGCCCAGCAGCCTAGATTAAAGCTTTAAATGTAAGACCTAAAACTATAAGACTCCTAGAAGAAAACATATGCAAAAATCTCCTTGACATTGATCTTGGCAATGATTTTTTGGTTATGGCACCAAAAGCACAGGCAATAAAAGCAAAAATAAACAAGTGGGACTGCATTAAACTAAAAAGCTTCTGCGCAGAAAGGAAATAGTCAACAAAATGGAAAGGCAACCACAGAATGGGAGAAAATATTTGCAAACCATACACCTGATAAGGGGCTGATATCCAAATTATATAAGATCTCCTATAACTCAATATTTAAAAAAACCCATTTTAAAATGAGCAAAGGACCTGAATAGACATTTTTCCAAAGAAGTCATATAAATGGCCAAAAAGTATATGAAAAAATGTTAAACATCCCTAATCATCAGAGAAATGCAAATCAAAGCCACAGTGAGATATCACCTCACATCTGTTATGATGGCTATTATAAAAAAGACAAAAGATAACAAGTGTTGGAAAAGGTGTAAAGAAAATGAAGCCCTAGTACACCAGTGGTGGGCCTGTAAATTGGTACAGCCATTATGGAGGTTCGTCAAAAAATTAAAAATAGAACTGCAAAATGATCCAGTAATCCCACTTCTGAATATATATCCAAAGGAAATGAAACCAATATGTAGAAGAGATATCTGCACTCCCTTGCTCATTGCAGCATTATTCACAATAATGAAGGCTTAGAAACAACCTAAGTGTCCATCAGTGGATGAATAGAAAGAGAAAAAGTGGGTATATATGCAATGGAATATTACTCAGCCTTAAAAAAGAAGGAAATCCTGTCATTTGTGACAACACAGATGAATCTCAAGAACATTATGCCAACTGAAATAAGCCAGACACAAAAGGACAAATACTACTTGATACCACTTATATGAGGAATCTAAAATAGTCCAACTCATAGAAGCAGAAAGCAGAATGGTGCTTGCCAGGGGCCAACGGAGGCAGAGAATGGGGAGGTATTAGTCAAAGAGTACAAGGTTTAAGTTACATGGGATGAATAAATTCTAGAGCTCTAACGAACCACACGGGGACATTAGTTAATAATACTATATTGTATACTTGAAATTTACTGAGAGGGTACATCTTAAGTGTTCTCACCACACATACAAAAAAATAGTAACTATGTAAAGATATGGATATGTTAATTAGCGTGACTGCAGTAATCAGTTCACTATGTATATGTATATTAAAACATCCCTTTGTAAATCTTAAATATATGCAATTTTTATAAAATTTTAAAAAGAATAGGGTGGCCATGAGTCTGGCTTGCCTGAGAAGTCCCCACTGTCCCAGGGTAATTATTGATAGTAACTTTTCCACTCTTATACTCTCCCAGTCCAGACAATTGTCTATGTGAGCAGGCTCCTAATGAGCCAGTGTTTCTGGGGGTCCTCAGGACTTACCTTTTTTCCTTTCTCTTTCACGCCTATCTGAAACTATCTCGACAGGGCCTGTCCTGCCACGGCCAATTGTTCTCTTTAATATTTCTACTGTCTCCCAGCACTCTTAAGGCTGCCAGCCCTCCAGGTGCCAAACAGTGTTGTATCCCTGGGGTCTTTGATGTGCCAAGGCCGCACTGCATTCCTTGAAAAGAAAGTCTCCGTCCTTCTCCCTGTTTGTATCACTTGGGCCCCAGAGCCATGCTTGTCCCTGGCCTGCACCTCCCAGAGTTCCCTGAGACCACAGCGGGCAGCCCTCTCCAGGCCTCAGACTTGTCTCCCTGGAGTGAACGAGGGGAGACAGTAGACCTCACATTGACCCTGTCCTTCCCTCTTCCCTTTCTGTCCTGCCCAGGCTCCTGCCCACACCCCCATACCAGTCAGCTAGTATAAATAGATCCCATTGTAGCACCTGCTGCACCAGCACATGAGACCCAAACACCTGTTGTTATGGGTTGAATTGTGTCACCCAAAAACATATGTTGAAATCCTAACCCATGGTACCTGCAAATGGGACCTCATTTGGAAATAGGGTCTTTGCAGGTGGAATCAAATTAAAATAAGATCATTAGGGTGGGCCGCAGTCCAAGATGACTAGTGTCCTTATAAAAAGAGGAAAAAAACACATGAAGACAGATACACAGGAAGAACACTGTGTGTTGACAAAGGCAGAGATTGGAGTGATACAGTTGCCAGCCAAGAAACGCCAAGGATTGACAGCCACCACTAGAAGCCAGGAATAGGCAAGGAAGGATCCTACCCAGAGTCTTAGAGGGAGCATGGCGCTGTTGACACCTCGACTTTGAAATTCTTGCCTCTAGAACTGTGAGAGGATACATTTCTGTTGTTTTAAGCAACCAAATTTATGGGAATTTGTTACAACCTCCCTAGGAAACTAGTATACCTATTTAGTCTGAAGCCAGGACCCTCCACCACACCTGTTCTGAGATGGTGACAATCCACTCTCATGATGCTTCGTTTCTCTGACCTTGTATTTGCAAAGCACAGAAAATTAAATGGCAAGGCAGTAAATCCTGCCCAATCCAAGGATAAAGGAATGGGCCAAGAGACAGACTTATTTTCTGCTATTTTTTCAAAATCCGCCAACATGGCAGATGATGTTCCCATTGATGTGCAGCAGCCTCATTATTCTAGGAGATAAAAAGGAGAGTGTTTGGGTGGAGGCGTGGGGCAGGACAGACAGAGATAGGGAATTGCCCATTCTGACACCTTCTGAGCGATGTGTTCAAATACCGTCTCAGTAACAAGTCCAGATAAGCTGGGAAGTCTCATCCTCCTCTCGATGTGCACACAGAGAAGCACACATTTTCCATTACAGCCAAGGTCAACCCCGAGTGCTTTGGCAGAGCTGTGTGAAGTTGTACAGCACCTGCCTACATGTGTTTGGCCCAGTGCCCTCTTCTTGCTTCCTCTCTGATCAGAAGCACATTTATCTGCAACTTTTTTAAAGTCAGAAAAATAAAGAGTCTCTCCTAGACTGTTTCAATTTTTTAAAACCAATTCCAGACCATACACAATATTTTGGTTGAGTTTCAATGATGACATCCTATTGAATTTACTTTGTTCAAATGAACACAAAGGGAAATTCACCGTAGATAGCTATTTATATCTGTTGCTCCAAAGCTGAGCTCTCTCCTTATTTCTCTCCATGCCCCTCATGCTTTCTAAGGGAAGAGAGAGATCACCCCGGTGTAAATCCTTTGTTCCCCTTTTCTCCTTTTTCCTCCAAGCCCCTCTCCTTGCTGCTTTTCTCCCTCTCCTCTCTCAGATCTAGTTTGTGTGGTTTGTCTCCCTCCCTGACGCCTTAATCCTTCCCTTCGTCTCCCCCAACCCACAACAACTATCGTTGCAGCCCAAGGCCAGTCATGAAATGGGAAAGTTTGTTCTTCAGCACATCATATCTTTTCCATGCACCTTTTCTTTTATCACTTCACCACCATTGGGTACCCAACAAGGTAGGGTGGGATCTGATAAGTACCTAAATCCTGGTCTGCCACTAGCCATGTAAACTTGATCTAGTTATTTAATCTTTCTGTGCCTTGGTTTGTACAAAAGGTCTTGTTCTTTCCAATTGTAAAACAATGAAAAAAATGTTGATTTCACAGGAGTTTTTGCAGGAGTTAAGGGCAGAAAAGACAATCTTGCATTGCCTATGCCACCCCTCCCCCATCCCCAGGCAGTCCCGCACCAGCACACCCAGTGGAGAGAGAACCTGTGTGCCCAGAAGAGGGAAGCAAAGCGATTGTGGGACTTTGCACTGAAACCCAGGGCCAGCCTAGCACAAGTGAACACAACACAGGGCAGAATTCTGCCGGTGTCCAAGGAAGGAGCATTTAGACCAGCCTGACCAGGGGGAAATCCTCCGCCCCTGAAACCTGAGTTCCAGCTAGCGCCACCACTAGCTGACAAAAAGCAGCCTGGGGCCCAGACTAAATTCATAAGGCAGTTGGGCCACAGTTGGGCTGCAGTCCTTGGGCAATTCTTGTGGCTGTGCTGGCTTGGAGTCAGTGGACTTGGGGTGCACATAACCCAGTGAGACACTAGTGGTGGCAACCAAGCCAGTGTCTGTTTCACCCCTCCCACAACTACAGTGAGCTAGGCTTAGGGAGAGTCATCTTCCACTTGAGAAAAGGAAAGGGAAGAGCTCAGAGGACTTTGTTTTCAACTTGGGTACCACCTCAGCCACAGTAAAATAAAGTACCAAGCATACTCCTGAAGTCCCTGAGTCCAGGCCTTAGTTCCTGAAAGGCATTCTGAACCCAGCCTAGGCCAGAAGGAAACATGCTACCCTGAAGGGAAGGACCCAGTCCTGGAAGGATTCACCACCTGCTGACTAAAGAGCCCTTGGGCTTTGAGTAAACATCGGAGGTAGCCAGGCAACAGTCACTGTGAGTTTTGTATAAGAATGGGCTGGCTTCAGGTACAACCTAATGCTGGTGGCCACAAGGGAGTGCCCACATCACTCCTCCCCCAACTCCAGCAGCCCAGCACAGAGAAGGAGGGAAGAGAGTGACAGACATTGCCTAGTAATCCAGGGAATTCTCCTGTATCTTACCCAAGTCCATGAAGGTGGTACCACCAGGAATTTGCAAGAAACACAGCATTACTGGGCTTGGGACACACCCAGTGCTGGTATGGCTGTCATGACCAAAGACTTAGATCACAACACTCAATTCCCTTTGAATACCTGGAAAGCCTTCTCAAGACTGTGAAGATTAAAACAAATACCCAACTCTTTAATGCCCAGACATTGACAAACATGCACAAGCATCAAGAACACCCAGGAAAACATGAACTCGACAAACGAACTAAATAATGTACCAGTGACCAATCCTGGAGCAATAGAGATATGTGACCTTTCAGACAAAGAATTCAAAATAGCTGTCCTAAAGAAGCTCAATGAACTTCAAGACAACACAGAGAAGGAATTCAGAAGCCTGTCAGAGAAATTTAACAAAGAGATTGAAATAATTATTTTAAAAAATCAAGCAGAAATTCTGGAGCTTAAGAATTCAATTGACAAACTGAGAAATGCATCAGAGTCTCTCAAAAGTAGAATTGACCAAGCAGAAGAAAGAATTAGTAAGCTTGGAGACAGGCTATTTGAAAATACACAGTCAGAAGAGGAAAAAAGAAAAAAAAATACAAAAGAATGAAGCACACCTGCAGGATCTAGAAAATAGCCTCAAAAGGGCAAATCTAAGAGTTATTGGCCTTACAGCGGAAGTAGAGAGACCTACTGGGATAGAAAGTTTATCCAAAGAAATAACAATGGAGAATTTTCCAAACCTAGAGAAAGATATCAATATTCAGGGACAAGAAGGTCATAGAACATCAAGCAGATTTAACCCAAACAAGGCTACCCCAAGGGGTTTAATAATCAAGCTCCCAAAGGTCATGGTTAAAGAAAAGGTCCTAAGGGAAGCAAGAAAAAAGGAAAAAAAATAACATAAAAAGGAGCTGCGATACATCTGGCAGCAGACTCCGCAGTGGAAACCTTCCAGGCCAGGAGAGAGTGGCATGACACATGAGGGATGTCCAGAAAGTATCCAGCCATAATTGTCATAATTTTTCATATTACATGGCTGGATATTTTCTGGACAGCCCTTGTATTTAACGTGCTGAAAGAAAAAAACTTCAACCCTAGCATATTATATGCTGCCAAAATATCCTTCAAACATGAAAGAGAAATAAAAACTTTCCCAGACAAACACAAGCTGAGGGATTTCATCAGCACCAGACCTGTCCTACAAGAAATACCAAAAGAAGTTCTTCAATCTGAAAGAAAAGGGCATTAATGAACAATAAGAAATCGTCTGAAGGTATACAACTCACTGGTAAGAATAAGTACACAAATACAGAATACTTTATTGCTATAATTGCAGTGTGTAAGCCACTTATATCTTGAGTAGGAAGACTAAAAGACAAACCTATCAAAAATAACTACAACAACTTTTTGAAAGATAGATAGTATAAAAAAATATGGATGGAAACAACAAAAAGTTGAAAACAGGAAGAGATGGAGTTAAAGGGTAGAATTTCTGTTAGATTTCTCTTTGCTTGTTTAAAAACCCACATACACTTGACCTGAGCCCTCAATGCTGTGAACTGTGACAGTCCAAACCCTTCCGTGGTTTCTAAAATCCCTTGGTTCTTCCTTCCACAAGGCCCTTTCCAATTCTTCTTCAGTGTTGGGCAAACTGTCTCTGTTTCACTCCTCACTAACCCAGTTAGAAACTCTTCTCTAGTTTATATAAAGAAATCCATTCTTGCAAAATGACAGGTGAGTTTAGCAATTCACTGAAGATGTGCACAGTGGAGAGAGGGTCCTGTCACTTCTATACAGCATCCCACTATCCCAGGACCCTTCGCTCTCCTACCTCCACCACTTCTCAGCAGGCCACAGATTCTGTTTCTGCCTCACACAAAGCAGCTTTAGTCTATTCTCTGAAATCTTGGGGCCAGCCAGCTCCTAGGCCCCAAAAGAGTGAGTCTCTGCCTAAGAGAAATGATTGTTGACAACTGCTAAGAAGCAAATGTTCTCCTAAAACACAAATACAGGGAAAAGCAGCACAGGAGATTTTGTGTAAGGGAAGAGGAAGAACCAGGAGCTTCAGTAGCTAGAGCTGAAGCCCATGGGTGTCACAGATGCTGCCCAGAGTATGATAGTGAGTGATGGAGAAAGTGCAGCCAAGGAGAGAGGGAGGAAAGAGTAAGGAAGAGAAAAGTAGAAAGGAACGAGGTGACCAGGCTGCCAAACGCTTGGAGACTCAGGCAAGACATATGCCATCCTTCTGCCCTCAATTCCTTATCTGCAAAACCAGGATGCACTGAGTTCTCATTCTCACATCCTTGATAAAGAGACCAGGGTTAAGAATGAAACCAGCTCCTCCAAGGCAGCATCAACACTTTTACTACACTAGGACACTAATTAGGCAATCTCAACTGGACTAATGTACCAAATAGTATCCCAGAGAGTGAATGTCAGAGTAATTTAGGTATAGCATTGGTCACACCATTAATGGTCCAAATTGATTAAGCTGGTCAAGCTGGCTTCATATGTGAGGGAAATATGGCAATCCCTCCAGGTAGCGGAGGGCACTTCTCTGATTGTGAGCACAGGGCAAATAGTTGTGTTTGCTGATAAGAACCTCCCAACATGCTCTCATTGTCTATAGGGAGAGAACAAATACATTTATCTTGGAGTGAATGTGTTTCCCATAAACCCATGTGCCCAAGTTGTTAATTCCTACACCCATCTCCTCTGCCACTTCCCTTTTCTAATAAATCCACTCTCTTTCCACTATCATTACCAGAAGCCAATGAATGTAAGGGCAATGGGCTACAGTGGGGGTAGGGGGGGTACCTAACACACACCACCATTTCATTATCACCTCTCTAATTCTGGCTTCTGCTAAACCTTTACAAAATGTTAAGGAATAAAATCAGTGAATATTTCTGCTGTTTTGGATTAACATCCTGTTCCAGATTGGCACAAATCAAAGTAATAAAATCAAAACACAAATTAGAATTTTCAAAAAAAAAAAAGGTAAAAGAGAACACATAATTTCATGTGCACATGGAATCTAAAGAAGGCAGAAAACATCAGTCCTATAGGCCTTTAAGCCCCTGGCATCCTTGGGAGGTGAAATCTCCAGAGGTTTCTGTTTATTCCTTGCAATTGAATGATGAGATAGTAAAGCACAAGCTGAGAAAGGATCCTCCTCCATGTGCCTTTAGATAAAATGTCAACCAAATGACCCATGATGTAAATGGAAACACAGCACATGTAACCCAAAGCCTCCTTCTCAGTAGTCCAAGCCATTGTGTGACCATAGGCCCTCTCTGTTGTTACAGAGGGAGAAGGAGGGAGGGAAGGAGAGAAAGAGAGATGGAGAGGAAGACGGGAAGGGAGGAAGTTTGAAAAGTGACTCTTAGGCTTCCTACAGTGAGGCTTTAAAAAAAAGCACTTTATTGAGATATGATTGATGTACAAAAACCTGTACATATTTATTGTATACAACTTGCTGAGTCTGGAGAGATAAGTGTACACCTGTAAAACCATCACCACAATCAATGCCATGTACATATCCATCATCTCCAGAAGTTTCCTCCCTCTCTTTATTCTCTTGTGTGTGTGATAAGAACACTTAACATAAGATCCACTCTCCTTCCTAGCAAATGTTTAAGTATATAATACAGTATTGTTAACTACAGGCACTATGCAGTACAGTAGATCTCTAGGATTTATTCATCTTGTATAACCAAAACATTGTACCTTTTGACCAATACTCTCCCCATGAGGCTTTTTATAAGTGAATTTTCAATGTGGATTACCTGTGAACACTTACTTGACTAAAATACTGCTTCAGGGAGGAAAAAAATGAGGTAGAAAGAAAAAGAATTCTACATGTCAATTTCAAATGAGTGATTATTCTTCGTTTCTAATTTATCCCTACATCATGTACACATGCCACTAATACAGATAATCTAGACCTGACTTAAAAAATACATATAAGACCAGTGCTTGGAACTTTGCTCTAAAATAAAGAGGGTCAAGTGAGAAATCTTTCTCCATCAAAAAAAAAAAATACAAACAATGTCTGAGAAGAGCCACAGAGAAGTCCAGAAAACTCAGCTCCAGAAGGATTCTTTAGCAGCACTTTTCCAGCCAGGAGCATCTAGGCTGGAAAAACACACCTGAGGTCCTGCCAACTGCAGCCATGATTGCAGCAATGGCGTTGGAGGATGCAGAGGAAGAAGGTGGAAGGGAGCATATAGCTTGCTGCCAGATTCCTTGCAGTGGTTGCCAAGAACAAACACACTCAAATTACCAGAAAACTTCATCCTGATGGAGATTTGACTGATTTGATGGCAGAATGCACAACTTGCTCACTGTTCAAGGGCTCTGTTATCAAAGTCAGAGCAACTCACGACTGTCAGTAATGTGTGTGCCCTCATGTCAATCACAAGGCAGAGCTGGTTCATGCAAGCTGATTGCACTTGGTCCTAATGATGGGGGATTTTCTGAGTCTCTTTAGAGCAGGGGTCAGCAAACTTTTTCTGTAAACGGTTAGAGAGTAAATATTTTAGGTTTTATGAGCCACACCCTCTCTATCACAATTATTCAACTCTGCTGTTGTAGCACAAAAATAGCCACATACTGTATACATGACTGAACATGGCTATGTTTTAATAAACCCCTATTTACAAGAATAGATAGCTGCCCAGATTTGGCTCACAGACTGTAATTTGCCGACCCCTACTTTAAACAATTAGCTTGTAGCTCCAACATACCCTTAGGACAGCTGATCCATCGTTCACAGTGGGGCATGAACAGAGATGAGGTCTTCTGAATTAGTGTCATTCTTATGCACTTACTTGTGTCAACTCTCAACATAACACTGTGGTGGTTTCAAGGTGGCTGCAAATTCTCTGAAATCCTTCACATGAAGAGGTGAAATCTATACCTTCTGTTCTTGAATGGGGACAGTCTCTGTAACTGCTTGAACAACAACATACAGGAAAGTGGATGTTGTACTCGTTTCCAGGCCTGGGCTGTAAAAGACTAGCAGTTTCTACTTCCTGTTTTTTGGAACACTTCTTTGTGGAATCCATCTATCATGCTGTGAGGAAGTCCAAGCAGCCCCACAGAGAGGTTCACATGGAAAGAAATGGAGGTTCCTGGCTAACACCCCTAGCTGAGCTCCTAGCCTGGCCCCTAAAACACCTCCCACAAGATCTTCCACATACTCTATTGTCTGCTGTTCAGAGGCAGAGGATCCAGTGGAATACTCTTGGGTCCTGGGCAATGGCAAAGCCACTAAATGAAAGAGCCTGGGTTTCTGAGGAACTGAATAGAGCAGAGACACCTCTCCCAAGCTGCACCCCCTCTCAACCTGCCAACCTCCAATGCCATCGATCTGCATTGGACTGTGACATGAGTGAGAACCTTGATTAAATGACTGGGATTTTAGGGGTTGTTATGTATCCCCAAAGTTTGCATACCTTGAAAAAGAAACGAGGAAAGTGGATTACTATGTACAAGTGTTACATCAGGACAACAAGACTCAAGAAAAGAGAAGAATTCACAGTATTTCCAAGGACAAATCGGCAGGGCTCCATGATGACTCACATTATGAATCAGAGCCTTCCGTGTTCTAAAACCTAAGTAATAAGTATAGATTGTTTATACAGCAGAACCTACTCAACAGTTGAGCTTATACAGAGCTGACCTTGAAAAATGGGGTTCTTTCCAGAGCTGGTCTTAAGAAAGGAAGATAGACAGGCAGTCAACTCTGAGCTATAATTGAGAGCTGTTGAAAGCCTCCCCCCATCTCCCACATAACAATGCCTGAAATTGCTAATTATTTCTTCTGTTAAAGCAATTTAATGTCCCAGTATATATATAAAAATTATCTAAGAGGACTTACACTTTAGACCTGGAGTCAGCAAACTATGGCCCCTGGGCCAAATCCAACCTACCACCTATTTTTGTACGGTTGGTGAGCTAAGAATGGTTTTCACATTTGTAAATGGTTGAAAAAATTCAAAGGAAGAATAATATTCCATGGCAAGTGAAAACTGTACAAAATTCACATTTTAATGTCCATGGTTTATTGGAACACAGCTATGAACATTTGTTTAAGTTTTGTCTATAGCTACTTTCTTAGTACAATGACAGAGTTCAGTAGTTGCAACAGAGACTGTATGGCCTAAAATATTTACTATCGAGCCTCTACAGAAAACATTTGGTGACCCTCACTTTACACCACTGTGGTCCATTAAACCTTTATCTTGAACTAACTTATCAGATTGGCCCCCCTCCTAATAAGCTGGAAGGACATAGTCTACTGCTCTGACAATGTAGTAAGGAGGTAGGAATGGGGCAGGGCAGAGAACCTGATTGCTCAGGAGCATGACACACTGCCCAGGGAGTGGCAGTGGAGGGTCTCAGAGCATTGGGATAAGCCACCAGGTACCTGGGAGGAGCATGTCTGACACAGAGTCAGGAAAAAAGTGGAAGGAAAAAAGTAGAAAACAAAAATGTACATGTTCCTTGGGTTAGTCCAGCTCCCCCAACCTGTAAACACAACCAGTGGTTTTCATGTTTTATTAAAGTAAAACAAACTGATAAAAAGTCATGTGTAATGACGTTTAAAAAAAAAAGTTTAAAAAAAACCACACAAAAGGCAAACATCTTATTTCAACACAAGACAATGTTTTCCAGTTTTTTAAAAATTATTAATTTAGCTCAATATTAATACAACTTCAGATGACTCTGTTCCCAGATCTGCTATCTCAGCGACAGAGCTGGCTGGTCATGCCTGTGTTTCTAACTGATCTCCCTTCTCACCTGCTATTTCTTGGGGAGCCAGGGTCTCATCTTGGACCTCCATGGAGTGGAAACAACAGAAAAACCCCACAGAAAAGTCAGAGGATTCCTCACTCAGGCCAGCCCTGCAGCCACATCCCCATGGACTTCCTTGAATTTGGCTTTAGCCAGACCCAGAAGGGCCAGTAAGGGATTAGGAAAAACAGAAGTCTTTGTTCATACTCCCATATCCAACTTGACATCAGCCCAGACTTACAGCCTGGACAGTTGGCACAAGTTGGCACTTGGACTCAGGCAGATTAACTTCTAGAAGATTTGTTCTCGGTAATCTTTATTTTCAAATGGTTGGAAAAAGCTTCAAAGTAAAAACGACAATTCACAAGCTTTTTCTAAAAAAAATAATAATACAGATTTGGCATCTGTGCAGATTTCAACTGCAAACAGAGACAAGGAAAGGAACCTTTGAATAAAACTCTCATATCCCTACCTCCTTCCATGCGTGTCTCCTTGTTCCTTCAGGAAACCTCCACTCCTCACTAACTCCCTCACTCCTTCAAAATCCACTGGCCCCCAACTCCTCCAGACCACTCAGTAACCAGCCCCTTCTACGGTGTCCCGACAAGACTGCAAGAAGCAGGTTCTTATCAAAAATAAGAAATTAATAATCCTTTAGAGGCCATCAAGGAATTTAATAAGGAAAATGAAAAGTGCTGCTCTAAATGCCATGGGCATTTAAGAAGATATAAATGCTGGTCCTGAGCATGATGAGGTGATCATCTGACACATAAAAACAAAGATGTAAAGTATGGTAATGAACAAAAACATAGGCTCGTAGGACTGGAGAGAACCTAAGGCATAATCTAGCTCAACCATGTCATTTCCCAGATGCAGCAAGTAGCAGAACTGTCTGCAGGCTGTTTCCCCAATTCCCAATCTAGTGCCATCTCTGATGCTCCCTGTTCCCCTGGGTATTCTTTCAGCCATCCTCAGCCTCCCTACATCAGTTGTCTTCAGAAGGATGCAAATTAGCCAAGCATTTCACCTACTAATCATAGTAAATACCCTTAGGAATCTTTTGTTGATTTATGCAAAAATGCATTAAAGTTTCTTGTGGAATGCCACGTGGTGTTTCTTGTAAAATAGACTTAATAAACTATCACATTCTTCTGAGTCAGTGTGACCCACCTTAAATACCTAAGTAAATTGGATCCCTAAAGAAAACCTATGATAATACATTTAACAAAGCAAATTTATTCAATTTATTGCTGATTGTTGCTGCTTGCACACTGACTTTTCTTAAGAATATTTCCCTAACTTCAGATCTGGGAAAAAAGTGGTTCCACTTTATAGGGAACTAAGTAACCACCTCAGACTACAGCCTAATACAAAGGTACCAGATCAGATCACTGAGCCAACTTATCACTGCACAGGAACTCATTCCAACTTCATTCACAAAATAGGGTTTGCATGAAGTATATCATATAAATGGACATGTACATTTGGCGTAAAAGAAATGGTATGTGGCCTGGGAAAGGATTAAGTAGAGATATGGTGTGGATATTTTCACTGTAGAATCAATGAAATCTGTATGTCAGATTATACTATTATACACTGTGTAAAATATATAGCAAATTTTATTTTGCATATCACTGGCTGACAGTAAACCAACTAAATCATAAAATAATTAAAAGCATCAGAGAGAAGTTAACTGGGCTCTAATCAGTGGCCAGTGTGGCCTATTCCAGCTAATTATGGAGTTGAAGTGGCATTTCACAAGCAAGTAGATTGGCTGAAAAATGTGAACTATCCCTGGTTAGAATGCAATATTAAAAGAATAATGTTACACCTATTCCAAAATTGTCTACCAGTAGGAAAGTCCATGACAAAGGCAGAAAGATTGAATTGGGCTTTGAGCAACACAAACTGCAAGTGACTATGGAAGAAAACACCTAGTCCAGCACATGACTATATCATAGGCCTTGATAAATACCAAGCTGCCTCTGTCTCCCTGGTTTTCAACCCTGGCTGCACAACTATTGTCTGAGGAGAACTTTTAAAAATACACATGGGCAGGCCCCAGCCCAGATCAATTAAATCAAATATCTAGGGGTGGGTCTTGGCATCTTTCTTTTTTTTAAAAGCTCTTTGGGAGAGTCTAACATGAAGTTAGGGTTGAGAACCACTGCATATCCTTCAGAGACCCTCCAATGTCCAAAATCCCCAACTGGGAGAAGAGCAACACCAACATGGTTTACAGGATAATCAGAGGCAGCAGCCCCAATAGTTATGGAAACTACTTCTAGATTCTTCTCTGCTGCAGCAGTCAGCCTTTCCAGGGAATACATCTTAACTTGCCACCTACTCCCTTTCCCAACCTATATAAAGTTTCTTCCCAGCTCCAGCCCCCTGTAAGTTCTGCTAAGAAGACCATTACCAGAAGAGAAAGTACACAACACAGAATTAAGAACCATCAAAGTTCAACAATTTTGACTGCACAATTATTAAAGTATACTCTTCTGCTCACATAGTGCCTAGGCTGAGAGATGTTCAAAGCGGTCCTTAGGTTGTTGAGTCTTCTCCAGGCACTATAACTGTTGATGGAATTTTTTTTCTTAGAATAGTTCTGAAGTTTCTCTTAAGTAAGTCTGGAAGCCCCATCTCTAATGTTTTTCTTTCTATAGCTGAATTCATGAAAAAGCAGAAAATCCAAAATTATATTCCTTAAATATACAATATTTTCAGTCTTTTAGACATGTTGAAGATCTGTTAACTACCAACAGATGTGTTATATAGTGGTTTTCTTTGGACAAAATTAAAGCTATTCATCCTCAAAATCCCTCTAGCTGCTTCAAGGTGTGCTGAGCCCAAAGTATAGTTAACTCAGTGTTTGCTCCACTGTGGCTAATTAAAATATGCTTTAGGTGGCTCAGCATATTTTCCCATGCAACTTGTCCCCCTAAGCTGGTCTAGTTCTATCCTTCCTTCCTTTCATTTCTGTGATTCATCCAACAATTATGTTATTTGAGAAACCATGGCACAGAGAATAATCTTTGGCCAACTTTAGTTGAAATGCATTAATTCTTAATTTATTCTTCTAAGGAAAAGTCATGCTCAAGCATTCTTTCATTCATTTTCCACAGAGAGCTAAGCTTTCAGCTCAAATTGTGTTAATGGTAGCTTCCCAAATGGAATTCCAACATGCTTTCAAACTCAGGCACCACAGGGATGCAGGTGGATAAAAAAAAAACAAACTAAATTTAAATTGCGTCAGAAGCTTCTGGACATTGCTTTCACTAAATAACCTTGTAGCAAACCCATCTAATGAAAATCAGATCTCATTCAGAGCAGGGAAATTTGCTTTCCTGGCCGAAACTAAATTGGTCCCACAAGATCTATTACCCCAAGAGCTAAAGGTCCTGTCTACACAGCACTAAATGAAGTGGTTGATGAATTTAGCCAAAATCCCTAATAAATAACAAAATATTCTCTAAAATTCAAATCCTTTCAGGGAACATATTGAACAGGTTGACTCATATTTATTAATGGGTTTCAGGCACACTTATTCCTTGATCAAATAAATACACTGTTAATGAACAGATATGTTTGAAAGCTTTCTGTGTGTTCAGTCAGAACTGTGTTGAGTCAGAAAGTAGGTCTGCAAGATATATAAGACTGATACAGAAGAAATAGGGTTTCACATGACTTCTGCTTTCCATTATAGGTTATGATGCAACATAACACATACATGTTTTGAAACTTTGGAGTTTTTCCCTTTTGTTGCCCCCCCAAAAAAATCAAAGTCATCTTCATTATAGTTACCAAACCTAGCATAATGAATAGTGCATAGTAAGTGCTTAAAGAATATGTACTGCATAAATAAACAAGTGAATAAATGAATGAATATTTTTCTGAGCGTACAGGGTCCATTAAGATGAGAGGTCATAATAACAAAAACACTCTTTTAAATGCTATTACATCTGGTACTAGAAACTGCTCAACTTTCACCAAAATCCGTGTTTTCTTCTTTTCCCTGAGCACACAGCTAATCCTGATTTTGCAGCTTCCTTTGCAGTAGATGTGGCCCTATGACGAGATCAAGCCAGCGGAACACGAGTGGAAGTGGTATGAGCCGCTTCCAAGTCTCATTCATGAAACCATCCCTGCTCCTCCCCCCCTCCAGATAATTGGGATGGAGACAACCACAGTGAGCTGGGAGACCACAGGTGTGTGATGGCAGAGCCTCATCAGCCTGAGCCCCTGAATGACAGCAAAGACTTCCCACCATCACAGAAGATATATTGAGTATTATCCCAACTTTACAGGTGAGAAAACTGAGTCAGGGAAGTTAATCATAGATAATAAGGTGCAGTAAGGGATGTGAACTGGAGTCACTGCTACCTCAGCCACCATATTCTTTGAAAACACTCAAAAGCTTTAAAGGAGTTTCTGAATCATGGGCCTCTAACCTGTCCCAGGTGACCATTCCCACAACCTGGAATAGTAGTGAGGATCTCTGTCAATATGCCATTTGCCAGGCGACCCCCCTCACCTGCTTCCTTACCCCTAATAGATCAACGACCCCTGTGAGTGCATGTAATGATGGCATAGCCACTCAGTGAGTCTCCTCCAGAGCTGCCACAACCCCTGCCTTATGCTGCCACCCCTCAAACAATGCCATCCTGCCTGTTCATTAATAGATTTTTGACAGTGAGGTGGAATAGAGTTCAAGAATTTTATAAGGTTTTCTTCATTTGAAGCAAAAAGCACGATTAAACAAATATTGCAGAAGGCTGGAAGGAAACCCACAGAGGAACCTCTTGACATGCTTTAAACGACATGCTCTGGAATTTAGACAAAACCTTATGGAAAATGAATGGTCATCATAGTCAACCCAAGTACCAGGTTCAACCAGAAATGATGGGGCAAGGAAATGTCTTGGAAGGCCCCAAAATTCATTCTGTCCTACCAGTCCCAAACTAAAAATAAGCCTCCATCAAAATCCCCATGTTCTGTAGACCAACTTAAAAGTTTTCAAGATATCAAGCCCAGTTATGAGTCTAGCAGGGTAATTCATGTGAGACATAAGTCAAGAATAGTCTAGGTTAAACATTCTCTATGGGGACAATACCACCCTCAAGAGAGGGATAATTTGTTCTTTGGTGGGGGGGATCTTAGATATTACAATGGTTTGTGATCCTCGGAAGCTCCATCCTACCTGATAAAATAATATTATTTATCAGTATTTCATTTCTCTCAGGAAGAAATCAATTTTAATTGAATTAACTAATTCACTGACATAGATTAAATTTTAATTTAATTTACTTTTTCTCCTTAAAGAGGCAATGATGAAAAAGAGTTTAAGAAACATTGAGCTAGATCTAGAAATAGCAACTCAGATTTAGTTTGCTAATGACATTTCTCTTATGCAGTTAGTAATGAAGATTGTCTTTCGTGTCCATGGCTCCCATTTCAGCATTCTTTTCCCTTCCTCTGGTGTCCCTGGTCCCAAGTTCTTACGCACAATTTTTTTTGCACTCAGGAAAATGTTTGCCATATCAATCATCTATACATTAAGGAAAATTTAAGACAAATTTTTGTCCTTTACAGGCTCATTGGCATTATAAGACGTTTATCACGCTATGGAATAAAAGGGACTGCTTCACTGTTAACCTTTACAATTATCACATCACATCATGTGGGTCTACCCTTCCTGGGTTCAACGTGCTTTTTGTACCAACGAGCAGGCATTCTCCCAGACATCAGCGGTAGTCACTGCTTTTTCTACAATACTCAGACTTCACTGCCCAAATGTGTTCAGACCAGGCTCCGAAGGGCATTGTGACCAACAGGGAGTAGGCATAGAGTTGTAGCTCAAATTCATTAAGCTCTTTCTGTGTGCTAGACACTGTCGTTATCACTGTATTTGCCCAACTCTAGGAATCTCCAAAACAACTCCGTGAAACAGGTACTATAATCATCCTCTATTTCAGAAATGAAGAAATTGAAGCAAGAAAGTTAAGCTGTATGCCGTGTTACATGTCCAACAAGTGCCAAAACCAAAGTTTTAACTGTGCTAGTTTGACTCCAGAGTTTGCTCCCTGAAGCACTCCACAATACTGCCTTGGAAACTGTTTCACAGCAAGAGTTCTAGGGCCTGGTCGATTAGTGTTCAAATCCTGTCTCTACCATTTCCTACCTGTGTGACCTTGAACTAATTACCCACCTTCTCTGAGCCTCAGTTTTTGCAGTTTGCTCATCTCATAGGATTATTATAAGGCATAAATGAGATTGTGCCTGGTTGAACAAATCAGAACTTTAAAAATAATGAAGATCAATATCTGTGACAGTGATATCACTGTCAATTCCCAAATTGGCTATAGATTCAATGGAATCCCAATCAAAATCTTAGCAAGTTATTGTGTGGATATCAACAAAATAATTCTAAAGTTTATATGGAGAGGAAAAAGATCCAGAGTAGCCAACATAATATCCAAGAAGAAAAACCAACACTGGAGGACTAACACTACCCAACTTCAAGATTTACTACAAAGCTACAGCAATCAAGATAGTGTCTTACTGACAGATGCATAGATCAATGAGAGAGAATAGCGGGCCCAGAAATAGACTCACATAAATATAGTCAACTGATCTTTGACAAAGAAGCAAAGGCAAGACAAAGGCAAAAAGTTATGTGGGGAATATCTGTATCTTCCACTCAATTTTTCTGTGAACCTAAAACTACTCTTAAAAAATAGTCTATTTTTTAAAAGAAAAAAAAGTCAGGATCAGCTTGGAGATCAAGACTAGGACGATGGAGGAGGAAGAGCCTTCTCTGTTTGCAATCTTCCTAGCCCAAGGTGTCCAGGACAGTACATAAGGAGCTGACAATGGAAAGCTAAAAGCAGAACCTTCATAACCCTCAGATAGCGAGAAAATTCAGTCAGGAACACCATCAGCCAGGCCCCTACAGGCCACCCAGATAAGGATAGAGAAAATAACTGACGGTCTGGGTTGACCAGATGTGCTGGTGACCAAAACACTGCTGAGACCTCTCCTTCCTGGCTCTGGGTCCTATCCCAGAACAAGCCCTTCTCCAGAGGCAAAGTTTCCACCTCACTCTCTTGTCTATAGCTTCCTGACTATATGAGACAAAGATGTAAAGGGTGTACTAGGTAAACTCTTGTTGAATTCCTATGACAATATCAGAAACAATTTACATCAATTCAACACAGACAAATGGCTACAAACCACTGAGGGGGCTACGGGAATGAATGTTCTGAAGGAGCCAGGAGCCAGGAAGCTCTGCTTCCTGGAATCAAATACAGGCCAAAAAGCATTCTCACCTGGTAGTCTCAAGCATGTCATGTGACTTGGAGGTGCTGCCAAAAACTGAGATCAAAAAGAATGAATTAAACGGGAGTAGGTGGGGAAGAGGGACCAGCATTTCCCCCTAGGACCATGGTAAAGGCACTTCTTAGGCTGACCCACCCTGTGGCACCTTAGAAACAAAAGGTCACCATCCAAATGCAAACAAACTTCTTTCCCTGCTGTGACTGCATTTCATAACTCTTCTTGCACTTCCTAATGTGGAGCTGCTCCATCTATGAGGTCATTTGTTTTCCTGCGAACTCAGTCACAGGGCTTGCCAATCATTCAGAACATAAGCTCTGGCCAGGAAAGCTGTGTGAGCAAAGAAAAGCATTAAGCCCTTTACTGCTCTCTCTTAGGTCAGTCAAAGCATTTGAATCCCATACAATTGTCTTTAAAAAAAAACAAAAAAACTATGCATACAAAGATAACAAGTTCCAAATGTTGTCTTTTTTTTAAAGCTATGTTTGTTTCAAATCATGTGTTTTTAATCTATGACAAAACAGCCTGAGTTTAATTATTCCAATTCCACACATTATCCAACAGCCAAGAGATAACATGCAGAAGTGATGAATGTGTTATTGACGACACAGAGTCAATCTGTGGATTAAAAACAACAGAGTCACACAAAGAGAGAAGAAATAGCGGAACAGCAGATCCAATTTGCATGATGCCTGCTCATAGACCAGACTAGTTTCAGACCTTCCAGGTGAGGGGCAAAGGATCCCTGCTTTGTGGAAAGATTGGGGTTAGGCGTTATATTTTAGTATGAATTTGAATTACTCAAACCGCACATTCTACTTGCATTTGAAACTTTACCTATAATTGGAAAATAAAAGGTTTCTCTGGTTATTAAGGGAATTTGAAACCTCAATGAACAGATAAAATAGATGTAGAAGGAAAGACTGGGAAATCCCCAATATGTTTAAGCAAAAAGTATCTACCAAGTGTTTTTAATTGTACACCACTGATAATATTAGCTTTAGTGACTCCTTAGTCTTACAACCACAGGATCTGTTGCAGGATTTTTCTTTTGTTAAGTCTCATCAAGCATCAGGCTCCAAAAGGTTTTTTGTTTGTTTGTTTTGCTCTTGGTAAGTATTGCCCATTTTTCATGTGTATTTTAAAAAGGAGAAACTAAAACAATGATTAAGAAGACCTAGATTTATGTGATTTCACCACTGAGGTTTATGTCATTTCACTAATCATTAGATATAAAGCTATACACATGCGTCAGTGGACTTAGTGAAGTGCTGTAGACGAGATAGACTATCTTATACATTCACTACAACCCACTGAAATTCACATTTTAGAGAGGATCTCAAAGAAGAGTCAAAACATTGTTTAGATGGGACTTTGGAATCCTGGAGATCTCCTCCTTCCCAAGCACTGATGCCTTCCCTCGAACATGAGCCTCTACCGCCAATCAATTTAGACCACACTGCATGCTGGAATCACTTCAGATTCGTTTTTAAAAAGGTATTTCTTTTCTCCAAAGAAAGGAAGCAGAAATAGTCAAATTATGAAAAAGAAAAAAAAGAAAAACCAGAAATCCTTGGTCAGGATCAATGAGCAAGAACACTCTGAATGAAAGTGAAAAGATTACATGATAATTTTTTCTTTTTATTTAACTCAAGCAGGTCTAAATTTTGCTCTGTAGAGTGAATGATCTGGCCGTTTCCCACGTACAAGCGAGCTTCTGACAGGCAGCCTGTCAGACGCAGGAAGCCAAAACTTGTCTCTTTTTGTTACTCATTAACGAAAGCCAGCACCACAGTTGTGAAAAGGGAACTCTATTAACTTAAAACCCTTTTTAAGAATTCATTTTATTTCAAGATTGTTACAAATCTTAGTGTATTTCAGATTGGGCATAAAGCAGAGCCTATCTCACAGGCTTTGCAGAGGAAAGAAGACTAATAAATGAATACTCCTGGTGGGAAACCCAAATCCTCCATGAGAAAAGAAACTCAACTCCTGTTGCTCATGGATATAATAACCTCAGCCTGATGGAAATCAAATTTCCAAGGAACTTTATTCATAGTGAATTATTATATTATCTGCAAAAGAAAGAGAAATAATCTGTGTGTATCTGTCGATACATATTCCAGAAGAAAACCACACCATTAATTAAAGTGAGATATCTTCTCATCCTGATAAGAGGTGACTAAAATAAACATTAAAATCTTCTAATACCTGAATGAAATAATGAACCAGTTTTAGAAATTATTACAAAAAAATTTATTTTATCTTGTATGCATACTAGTAAATATTTGAATACCTGCAATATGCAAAATACTGTCCCAGAGAATGCTACATTTAGAAGGACCATAAGATAAAGCCCCTCCTAGTCTCAGCAGTATAATCACACACACACAAAAACTATTCGTTGTCAAAACCCCTCAGTAATTTTGTCCTACTGAAAAGAGATGTTTCCTGAATTCACTATAATTTTTCTGCTATAGATATACATAAAGAAATACAGTCTGAGGGGGAAATCCCGTGGTGACTGCATTGGATTAAATGTTGCTTAGGAGATATTCTGCGCTCGTAAACAGATCTGAATAATTTGTAATGTGCCCAAAATGTCTGCCTGTTAGCTTTAGTTTTCATGGAATTCAACCATGTGCACATGAAGAGAGTTCCTACAATGGTGAGAAAGCAGCTTACTTAAGTAGGTAAGTATTTTGTTAGGAATTTCTGTAAATTTTATTTTGTTATGAATGTCTTTTTCTTACTAATAGCTCAGAAGTATATATAAGCTTATATATAATTATTATAAATTTTAAATTACTGAAGCCTTGTTCAATAAATTGTAATTTGCATAAAAATCCCATGTAAGAGTAACTACAAAAATAGGAATAAAAATAACAGCTACCCTTTTTTCCAGTGCTTACTATGTGCCAGCCACTATGCTTATGTGTACACTGACCTCATTTAATCATCAAAACAACCTCTTCAAAAAAGTATTCTATTGACCACCCTGCCTTCTAAACAAGTGGGAACTAGTAGTCTGGGTGCTTAAACATTATGTGATACTGCCTGCCCTCCGACCAAGAAATACAAACTGGTATTATATTGATTAGATACTTTAAGGCACAACCTCAGCACATTTAACTAAAAAGTGAGTGACCAGGAAAACATCATCTTAACATTTTTTGCTAGTAGATATAAATAGAATCTTATTTTAAATAATAACACCATAACATCCTACTTTACAATTTCCATACCATGATCAACCTAGAAACACATGTCCGTGGAAACAGTCTGACCAGAGACAACCTTCTCCTGACGATGGCATCGTCATTTGCCCAGCCCCTCAGGCTTGAGGAGCCCTCCTGCCTAGATTTCCTGGTGCGATTTCTTCCCTCCTCTTCCTTGTCATCGCCTGGTTCATATGCAACCCTGTGACTGCATCATCCCAACAGCACCCACTTTTCTGCCCATTCCCATCATATTATTGTTTCTCTCCCCAAACCTGACCAGCCAAGCTTTGCAAAGGTGATCCACACTGGTTTCCTCCCACTTACTTCCCGCCTGCTGCATTCTGCTTCCTGCCCTCATCTTTATTCTTTCTCAGGCTCTTTTGTGGTTGTGCGTCCTCTTCCTGCCTTTAAATCTAAGTGTTTCTCAGGGTCCAACCTGAACCACCGCTGTCCCCACTCCGCACCATTCCTGACCCAGCCCATCCACACGTGCCAGTAAACCAAATCTCCATAGACACCAGACCTCTCTCCAAAGCTCCAGACTCCCATCCAGCCTTACAGGACACCTCCACCTAAATGTCTCCTAGGCCCCTCACACTTATGCCTGCACCCAGCCCATCCTGCTCCTCCTCCTGTGTGCCCTACTTCAGGTAACAACACCTTCTCATGAGTCCAAATCACCCGTCACCCCTGATCTCCAGGCACTGATTTCAGCAGATTTTCCCTCCCAAATAGTTCATGAATCTGACAGGAAAGTGACTCCTGATGCTGGGAGTCTCTTGAGGTCTAAGTGGGTCCTTGACTTCACGCAAAAAAAAATTCAGGAGCAAGCCAACAGCATAAAGTGAAAGTGAGATTTATTCAGAAACTAGAGAAAGTCTACTCCACAGAGGGAGCAGAGGCAAGTTCTCCCTGCAGAAGAGAACCAGCACCTTATTGCTGGTCTTATTGCCTTTCTATTTAAGTAACAGCTTAATTATAGGCTAAACGAGGGGAGGAATATTCATGGAAGGGATGGTATTTTCTTGGAATCAGGGCGACACCCTCTATTTTTCTGCCATCTTGTTTCTAATCAGTTGGAACTTGCCCTGCCATCCTATTTTGATCAGGGTAATTTGCAACTTTGTTTTGAGACTTTCTGACTCAGTTAGGGAATGCTGCAGCAATGCCCAAAGCAGTACTTAAAGCAGTACCTGCCAGTTCCCTGTCTCAAATTCATCCCATCTTCTCTAAACCTCTGACTACTAAGCTAGGGGTCCCAGTGGCCACCCTCGCCTGGACTGTTGTGTTAGCCTCCTAATGATTTCCCTGACTGCAGTCCTGACTTTAGGGACTCTATCCTCCACATAGCCACTGGATTGTTCCTAACATATAAAGCCCACTGATACCAAGCCCACACTTAAAAAAAACCCTAAAAGCTTCTGATGCTCCCATCACCTGCCACGTCTCAGCAACATCACCACCATTTCCCATGATACACTTTACGTTTTCACCCAAATTCATGTAGACCCTTCTTGCTCTCTAGCCCTCTCATTGCTTTGTTTGTGCTCTTCCTCCTGCATGGAATGCTCTCCCCCATTGTTTGCCCAGTAGTCCCAGAGGAGGTTGGAAATGGCATTACAGAAAGCTTTCTGAAAGAGGAGAAAAATACTTTTCTAACAAAAAAGCATGAAGTGGAATACCACACACAAGGTCTAGGGCTCCCAGCCCATATCAGCCCAAGCTAATCTCCCCTAAAGAATTATGATTTAAACTGACCCTTTGCATAAACTATCTTGCTCTGAAAACTACCTTTTAGGTACTCATTTTATTGTCATGTTTCTAAATTCCTTGGAGGCAGACCATATTTTAGGCCATTTCATTTTCCTGCTGCCCACCACAATACAGTGCTTTAGACGTGGTAAATACCAAATAATTGCCTGGTGGTGTAACTGGACAACACCTACTGGACATTGAAAGGACAGCATTGTTAGTAAGCCATCTAGAATTTTTTTAAAAAAGGAAAAATCACTGCACATGTGCTCCTTTGTTTGCTTAACCACCTGTGGCTTAACTTGTTGTCTTTAAGAGTTTGTGTTACAGCACTTGAAAAGTACTGAGCAGACAGAAAAAGGAGTGTAACCCTCCTCCACATCAGCAGAGCACACTCTGGGAAGTCCAATAAAGCCAGTCTAGCAGAGAAGAGGAAAAAAAAGAAAAACACACAACTGCCTCCTGTTTTCATTCTGCAACAATAAAAGCCCAAGCCATTTATCTTCAGGGCCAACACTTCTTCCTTCTTTCATGCTGTGCCCTTCCTCTCTTGGAAAGTAAAATAAACTTTTTGCTTTAAAACCTATCCTAATCTTTGTGTTGAGAATTCTTTCTCAGCCCATACTATGTGCTCTCCCACCCTAACAGACATCATCTTTATGAGAAAAACAGATATGTATTTTGATTTGCATAGAAGGGGAGGTTTGATGGTTAAGATTTCACACGCTGGCCTGACTCTCCACATACCTGAATTCATTTTATCCCCACAATAACCCTCTGAGGTTGCCCTCTCATGGACCAGGTCCCTGTAGGAGCTCATCAAGAGAAAAGCCAGGCTGTGGACTCGAGCAGTCTGGCTCCAGAGCCTCTGCTCTCCCCAGTGTTCAAGTGGCCTACCAAACACTTGCAATATTACTCGACAATTTTGAGCCTGAATTCCACTAGCTATAAAGTCCTCTAATCCCATTCAAAAATAAACCCTCATCTCAAAAGACTAATATATATGACACATATGTACAATTAAAATTGTTATGTTTAAATACAATTTATGGTGAAGGACTTAAGTCAAGAATTTATCCTCTTTCACATCTGATCTTACAGGCCATGACATAGAAACATTAAGAGAAAAAAATTGATTGAACCCTTCAGTGGACTGTAGCAATAAGCTTTCATTACAATGAGATTTAGAAGCAACATAACATTTAATGCCCCATTGGTCTTCTAAAAATGGTTTCATATATATGGAAGGATAGTGATTTGAGGAATTTACTGTGTATGGCCTCCATCTCCCACACATCCTTGTTCCCCAGGGTCCCTGCTACCAGCCCAGGCAGCTGGGGTGCTCCAGCCTCATGCTCTCAAAGTCAAGTTGTTATTGCAGAAATGCAGAAAGTTGCTGTTCAGGTTGGTTTTCTTAAATACTTCACACATGGAACATGATACATATAAAATGTATACATAAGTCATAAAAGGCTTATAATAAAACAAGCTCCAATACGCCCAACATTTAGTGGTCCAGGCTCAGTTTCTGAGATTCAAAATACAATTTTGAATTTTTGGAAGAGACAATGGCTTTGTGAGGAAGGCTTTCAAGCTGCAAAACCTTGAATCTTTTACACCGTTTGAGTCCTGGCTCAAAACAGAAGCAAGTAATATGGTTATATTAAATAATAAGTTTGTCAGTCCAGACTCAATAAAGATCCCATGAGACAAAGAGACTGAAGAAAAAATAGCAGGCCAGCAAGAGTAAGATGCTGATAACTTCTTAAACAGCACCTTTGTGTCTGTGTCCTCATCCCCTTAGCTCCAATGGGTAGGCTTATAGAATGCCCCAATAAGTTTGGGGGTTCAAGAGTCCCTGCATGAAACCTTGGAAGATGGCACCATGGCCCGGGACAGAAGAAAAAGAGACAGAAGGAAAATTTCAAATGCACTGAGTTTTAACCTAAAATGACCATATTTTCTTGACATTTTCTATAATGATGTGGATAGCAAAGCTCCCTCATAAGTTTAAGTTACAGAAAAATAAAGAGTTCTTTTTTTTATATACCTGAATGTGACTAAGACGTTCGCACTTAACATTCTGAGTAGGAAAAAACACAAATTTTTTCCTCTGCTCTCAGACCACAGCAATCATCACAGAAGACTTCTGTGACCAAATGTGGGGGGTTTTCTCCCACACACCAAGCAAGCAATCAATTTTGCAGTGGACAACAGCTGGATATCCTCTAATTCGGTTCAATTCCAACACTATCTACCTGGAGACAGTGTCAGATCCCACAGGTTGAGGGGTCAGTCCCCAAGACTGCCCCTACTTTAGACCAGGTAGATATAAATTGGGGATCAAGGGACTCTCTCCTTGGGTTCAATTAGTTTGCTAGAGTGGCTCACAGAACTCAGGGAAACATGTTTACTGATTTATTATAAAGGATATTGCAAAGGATACAGATGAAGAGATGTGTAGGGTGAGGTATAGGGGAAGGGGCATGAAGCTTCCATGCCCTCACTGGGTGTGCCACCCTCCAGGAACCTCCACATGTTCAGCTATCCTGAAAGCTCTCTAAACCCTGTCCTTTACGGGTTTTTATGGAGGCTTTTTCATGGAGGCACAATTGATTACATCATTAGCCATTTGGTGATCAACATAATCTTTAGCCCCCCTCCCCTCCCTGGAGGTTGGGGGTGAAGCTCAAAGTCCCAACCCTGTAGTCATGCTTTGGTTTTTCTGGTGACTAGCCCCTATCCTGAAGCTACCTAGGAGCTGCCAGCCATTAGCCAAACATTATCATACAAAAAAAGACATCACTTTGGCGATTCTTAGGATTTTAAGAGTTGTATGGCAGAAAACAGGAAGAAAGACCAAATATATATTTTATAGTATTACAAACATACATTGGTAAAATTTTTTTGAGTTTCATTGTAGAGACATATACAAACCATTAGGGAATGTTGTATCAAGTGGTGTGTGTAACTGATCAGGCTAATGGAGCAAATCAATCTAAATATCTCCACTTTTGTTAATGCAAAGCATTTGTCTGGAAAAGAAAATAATAACCAACTCATGAGCACTATGAATATGGAAAGTTAGAATTGTCTACTCTTTATCTTTCACAAAAAAAATTAAGATAATCTTTGAAGTGCCTTCCATCCCTGGGATTCCATAACTGCTATCCTCTACTCAGGAGAGGAATTAAGCATTTGGGGTAGATTCTTTGAGGCCACTCAGTGGTGTTTACTCCTGACAACTATCACAGGAAAGAGGTGAAGCCTTCCTTCATTCCAAACATCGTGGCATCCCTGTTGCCCCTTCTAAACCAACATCATTCTTTCTACTTTTAAGACAATTTAAGATTCCCACCTTCTTACAAAACCATGAAAAACAAAGGAAAGTAAAGCACAGACCTTAAGCATTTCTAGCCAATCCACCTCTACACAAAAATCATGCTCACACTTTGAAACTTCAACTGAATGGTCAATTCAAATGATTTTGGCCTCCAATAATATGGTTTCTAGAGCCCTCAGATACCGACCAGTTTCTCTTTAAAAGAAGGATAAGGATTTCATTATGTGCAATTGTGTAGATACTGTGTGCATGTTTAAATGTATTGCTCTTATAGATTTCTAGACCTCAGGCCCCCATGACTTCACTTTGTAACTCGTGTGTGGCAAAGTGTGAAAAGTTTGTGGGGTTTTGGAATCAGAAAAATTGGGGTTGAAATCTCAGGCAGCTGCTAACTTCTTGTGTTGCCTGGCAGGGATGTAGAGTATCTGTTAAGAATTGCTATGTTGTAAGGAGCAGAGACAATGTTTGTTAAGCTCCTAGAATGTATTTAATTTTATTCAGTCATTACTGCCTTTGCTTTGAGCAAAGCACTTTCGCTTTACTTGGTACTTCTCTGTCTTTTCCATGCAAAGACTACTGATTGCAGAGGAAAGTAAATAACATCCTCTAAGAAACAGAAGAAAGGTTGCAGAAGAGACTTTTCTTTTCAATCTTATGATTGATCTTAAATATTCATATGAATGTGATGATTAACTCTAAAGGTCTGCCATGTTATCCTTTGGCTCCCAAGTACCCTCCAGAAGGAAAGATAGAGGCTTGCATCATCCTCAATAATCCTTACAACACTGCCATAAGGGAGATGGTATTAACTTCCTTTTTCAGGGGAGTAAAGCAAGGCTCCTCGAGGTTAGGGAAGAAGCCCAAGATTCTGTGACCAGAGAGGCAACCCATACTTATCCCTCACCAAGCACTGTCAGATGCCAATAACAGCAATAGTAGGGTTTTTATAGTGCTGGTGTAATGCTTTGTGCTAAGTATTTTATGTGATCTCATTTACTCTTCACATAGTCCCACCTGATGCGTGCTTTTATTATTTCCACTCTACGGCTGAAGAGCAGCAAAGCCTACAGAGGTTTGCTGACCTGCTTAAGGCTACGCAGCACACGGCGATCTGACCTGGGAGTCTCCCTCGCATATCATCTTGCATCTTTTTCTTACTACTTGACTCATTTTTTATTGAAATAACTTATATTTTAACAGGAAATTGCGTATCACAATAATAAACAAAAACCAGTATCATTTGCCATAAATAGAAGACGACCAAAAAATAAATAAACACCATGAAAACCAAACAAACAATATTATAAAATTCTGGCTGAATTCTGTTGTCTGTTAAAAACTCTAATCAGAGTCAATTAAAACACAGCATTAGCAAATGTTAGAGACACACTAATAACATGCAAGAACCAACAGAAAATTTCTTCTTGTCATTATCAGAAGAATTGGAAAAGAATTGTAAAGAAGAATAACATTCTCATATGTAACTGAATGTAATTGAGGGCTAGATCCATGTAATACCTAAAATCAACTCCTACACCAGCTAAAGTTGTCTGCAAAGTCTACAATTTGAGAAAGATACCTCTTTGCTAGCCAATGCTGGACGTAGATGATAAGACTCAGTCACTGCCCTAGATAACCTTACACTTTAGAGAGGATGACAGATATATAGCACAAAATATCAATAGTGTTGTGAGTGCTTTGACAGACATAAACACATGATGTTATGAGAGCAGAAGCAGAGGTGTTGGGGGGGGTGTCAAGAAATAACCCTTGCAGAGAGGATGCCTGAGCCAAGTCTTAAAAGAAAAGTGGGAGCCTGCCAGGCAAAGAAAAGCACCCATTAACTGCTCAACAAGGAAGATCAGTTACTCCATCCACACAGCTACACGAGGAAAGCACACATCATCAATCGCTGTGAAACGGGCGTGAGAATCAATCCTGAAGAAGCGTGTCTCTGGCGCTTTTGATGAAAAGCGTAGTAGAGATCTCAGGGGGAAAGATGAAAGATCAGAGAGACCTATAGGTATAAGAACCTTGTCTCTCCACACCATTCATCCACTCAAACTATTTTTATTGGACACAACTGAAAGAAACATTGTTGGCAAATAAAATATCTACCAGAACATTCTGGACTGCTTCGTGCTGCATACATGCTTGATCTTTGACCTCTACAGCACAAATTCATATTTGAGTGGTTAAGGGGCCATATAAGATGAGCGCTTGTTATGAATGAAACTTTGGTGATTACATCAGCTGCACTAACCCAGAACAGCTGACGACCACTGCCAATATCATGTGTTCAGCAATCAGCAACATCTTTGGTACAGATGTCAGGGAAACCATTGTGCCAATTATGCTGTAATGATGAGAGTGGAGAATCTGGCTAGGGAATTCTCATTTCATGTCTTCTTTGAAAAAGCGTCTCTTAAAAGAGAGCAATACACAATCTATACAGTGCATCCTGCCCCTCTTTTTAGCTTGAGCTGTGCTCCTTTTGACTCTGTGAATCACTGAGCTTTCTGATCGTGGAGGTGGGATGGTATAAGCTAAAGGGTTTTGGTACACACAAAACCCACTACATTCTTGAATGCTCAAGGCAGCTTTACAGTGTCTTCAGCTACACCTGAGCAAACCTGTTTCCTCCTGGTACTGTCAGTCTTTTTCAGTATGTTCCCTACAAAGGACAAAACAAAAAATATATTGCTTGTTAAGGCTCAGTTAATCAGAACCCATCTACACCTAACACTTAGTTAACTGGATGATCCTTTCTACATTCCACTTTTAGAAAAATAAAGAGTAAAAGATAATTTTTATAGGAAAATAGGCAATGCATTCCTGGGAAGACTTAAGTCCTTCTCTCACAGCTTCTAGAATGGCAGTACTGTGCAATCCATTCTTTCCCCCCCCCCAGCAAAAATTTACTGAGCACCTATTATATGCTGGGAACTATTCCCAATGAGAGTCAATGTTCAGAAAGGTAAACCTCAGGCACAACAACATTCTCAATCATTAGAGAGAGGTTATATTATGCTCACTATACTGAACTTATTAAGGTTAAAAAATACTTCAAAGACTTTCATCAATAAGGTAGAAAATAAAAACAGATTTATTATCAAGCCTTAGTTATTCAGATAATTCTATTACGAGCACCTCCCTCCTCTCCCAACTATACCATTCACTAACCCATTTCATAGTTCCAAGACTTTTTTTATTTGAATAACTGTACGGATCAAGGGGACTTAGATTAAGTAAAAAAGTTTTAGTTTCTAGCCCATATATATGAATGCAAGACTATAGAAGAATAAGGAAGAAGGAATTGCTACAAGAGATCTTCAGACCATAAGGTGATGTGCCTTCATGCGGCTGTGTAAATTTAGACCCCAAGCACACTATTGCTTCCAGAAACTGCTTCCAATAGAAAGTTTTATAGGCATTTGAAAGTCTCATGGGTGAGTACCTGAAAATATCACAGTTGGTCAAAAAACATATGTGTTTCAACTTTTTCTAACTTGCTTTGGTGTTACCTTATAAAAACTCATAGGTGTATATTGGACTCATTAAATTGAGGGACTCGTAAGCTGGCTTGATCAAGGCAGGGTGCTGACAGGCATTATACATTATGCAAGCTTCCCCACATCATTCTGCCAACGTGCTTCCATTTTAATCCAAAACATTCCCAGCTTGTCAAATACTAGGCCTCCCTGGAACACATAAAACCAATCATGCCACCTCATGCAGAGGTTCTCTGATGTGGACAAATTTCCACTAGAGACTGTAAGAAACTCTCAACCACATTTTCATGTGTTACTTCAAATCAATCCAAAATTCTCTCTTCAAAGCTATTATAATATAGTAGTGACCCGGGGAAAAGTAGGTAGAAGAAGAGTCCAAAGCATGCTGGTTTGACAGTTGTCAAACACCAGATATACTCATCACTGAATAAAATCATGAATATTCATGACTCAGCTTAAAGACATTTTTTTTAAGAACCCATTGGGGGTGAAGATATATATATATATATATATATATTAAAAAATATATATATCTTTTAGGACTGCTAAGATCAAATTGAAGCTGAATACAAAAAGATACTTTCAAATCCCCAAATTTTCTAAAGGGGCCACAGAGAAGGCTCACATAAAATATTTTACAATTTTATGTTAACAAGTTGACATGTCAAGACAATTAGCATCTTTGTAGCAAGATGGTGGGCAGATGCATAGAAGAATGTGACTCTGATTGTTCTACCAAGTCAATAATGCTAAGCCTTTCTAACAGAGCTGATACATCAAGGAAGAGAGAGATAAGAATTGGAAATCTGATGGAAAACAGCCAGGCAGGAAATACAAAGGGAAGCATGTTAAATTATGCTTGAAAATAGTGTGAGTAAACTTTGTTCAAAGACATGTGTGGAGCTGGAAGCAAGACACCCAGGAAGAGTGATTATGAGCCATAAATAAGGGATTTATGACAACCTGTATTATAAAAGGCTAGTGAGGTGGTGAAACTCCTCATAATGGAATGTGAGCTCTATGTTAACCTGGTGAGAAGAAGTCAGGGGAAGAGGCAGAAGAGCTCTGAATTCAGCAGAAGACCCTGAAGAGTGATAAAGTAAAAAAAAAAAAAAAAAAGTAATGTTTCCTTCAATAAGAATAAAAGATAGAAATGCTACAAAAAATTGAAACCAATTTGACCAATTTCTAAAGAAGTTCAGAAAATATTTAATAGTCACCATATATCTGAAGTTGTGCTCATTTATGCCATTGATTATTTGTGCTTAATATGGATCCGTCTCTAGGGGTTAGGGAGCCTAAAAAATAGACATGCTAATGGAAGTGTATATAAAATGCCTGCAGAACCCAGAGGAAGGATTATACAGGTTGAGCATCCCTAATCTGAAAATCTGAAATCCAAAATGCTCCAAAATTTGAAATTCTTAAGTGCTGACATGATGCCACAAATAGAAATTTTCACACCTAACCTCATGTGATGGCTCATAATCAAAACACAAAATTATTAAAAACATTGTATAAAATTACCTTCAGGCTATGTGTATAAGGTGTATGTAAAACATAATTGAATTCATATTTAGACATGGGTCCCATCCCCAAGATATCTCATTCTGTATATGCAAATATTCCAAAATCAAAAAAAATCCAAAATTCAAATTAAAACCACAATGAGATGCCACTGTACACCAATAAGAATGTCTAAAATTAAAAAGACTGATCACAACAGGCTTTGGTAGAGATGTAAGTGAAATAGAAGTCTCATACTCTGCTAGTGGGAACTCAAAATGCTATATCCACTTTGGAAAACAGTTTAGCAATTTCTTAAAAAGTTAAACATATATCTACCCTGTGATCCAGCCATTCCACTTCCTAGGTATTTACCTAAGAGAAATGAAAGCATATGTCCATACAAAGATTTGTACACAAATGTCTATAGCAGCTATATTTGTAATATTCAAAAGCTGCAAACAATCCAACTGTCCATTAACAGGTGAATGAATAAAGACATACATACAATGGAATACTATTTAGCAATAATAAGGAGTAAACCCCTGATACACGCTACAACATGGATGAACTGCAAAATAATTGTGCTAAGTGAAAGGAGAAAAAAAGAAGAATTCATATTGAATGATTATATACAATTCTGGAAGATGCAAACTAATCCAAAAATGACAGAGAGCAGATCAGAAGGTGCCTGAGGATATGGGGCATGGGGGTATAGGGGAATGAGGATGGTAGAAAGGGACAGAGAGAGGGAGGGATTATAAAAGGGCACAAGGACACTTTGGGGAGCGGTGGATATGTTCATTATCTTGATTGTGTTGATGGCTTCACTGTTTTATACATATGCTGAAACATAAAATTATACATATTAAATATATATAAAATTTATTATATGTTGATTACACCTCAATAAAACTGTAAAAACATACACACAAAAGAATATTTAAGGAGAAAATTAGAAATAAAGGAAGGAAAGAACTGTTATAATAGTGGATAACTCAGTGTATCTATACATCATCTCCATAATGTTATTGTTAGAAAGGCAACATGATACTGTTGTGCAGGAGTTGGCAAGTAATCATTCCATTGTAACAGTCACGGTCTCATTTTTATTCAAGTACAAATATTATTCTACGGTCCAGATTGGAAAAATGAAATAATAAAATTGAATAGAGAACCTATCCATTGCATATGTAATTGGCTTGAGAAGTATAAGCATTGGACAATTTTAGTTTTCTAGATAATGGCTACTAATTGCTCCTTTTCAAAAATCCCCTTTCTGCTGAGTAGCCGCCTCCCTTAACAAAACCTCAGTTTGGGTCTCCCGACTTCTGTTGTGTTTGGCGATTAAAGCCATCTCATGCCCTGTGCAAAGCTTTCTTTTTCCTTCCCCTCTAGCTGAACTGCTGGTTCAAGCTGCCTGGACTGGGGAGGTGAGGCGTGGTCTCCTCTCCCGCTCTTCCCTCTCTTTCCCTCATTTTTTCCTCCACCTTCACCACACCTCTAGCTTGTGCTCACTACAAAAACTTCAGTAGTGAGCACTGGGTAAGGCTTGACATCCTCTTGCTTCTGTGGCCATAGTCATGGGTGGTAAGTCCACTGTCCCTTTGTTCTTTGTTGCTGCTTCTCTCCTCATGTATGGCAGGCACCCAAACACTGCCTATCTCATGGGGGTACATTTGTTGCCTTCCAGAGGATACTCAGGGACCTTTCCCTGCACAGTGCCCCCCACGTGGAAATCCACTGAGGTTCAGAGGCTCTGCCTCTTCCTCCCCACCCTCATCCACTAAAATGGGTGGCCCAATCCACACCCTTATGTGGTCTCCTCACCCAAACAGACATCACTCTTGAAGGCTCCTAGCAAGATCACTTAAGCCCAGCTCCCAGCAGAGGTCTCCCCTTGACCACAGGAAAGCCCCATATCTCCTTGTCAAGTCAAACAGTGGGAATGTAGCCTGCCTCCTACCCCACCCCGAGCAACCCCTCACCTCTGCTGTCTCTCTCCTGTTCCTTTCCTCATAGGCAGTGCCACACATTCTTATGGTTTCAGGTTTAGGAGCACAGCAACTTTCAGAGAAGAAACTATTACTAACTATGTTCCTGACTCTGGAGAGAAGAATATTCTAAGCACCCGAATATCATAGGAAGTGGAAGGAAAAAATCAAATACCTTCTCTTCCCCAAGGCAAAGAAGGTACCATTGCCACTCAACAAACTCTGAAAACCCCCAAATCAACTTCTTCCCCCATTCACTCTGTTATACCTTTTCTTGGTAAAGGCTTCAAAACTGTTGGGCCACTTTTGATGGGGTAAGGTTAGGAATACTCACATTAAAAGGCGAATCCTCTTTGGACTTGGCCTTGGAGAATTCAGTAATGGTTCCCCACAAAGTGGGCTATCTTGGAACCCCTGAGCTGCGTCCAGGTGGCCTCCAGGGTGGATCACTTTTGGTCCCTACACACATCCCACATGAATCTACTTTCACCAGAGCCCTCTGCTGGGGGCTCCAAAATAATTCCTGAGAGAATGAGTATATAGTCTGACAAGGGACATTAGACAAATAGCTGAATAACCATAGTGGAAAAATAGAACAAAATCTGTAAGAAGTCCAGAGATAAAGGTCAAGGATAGATTGAACCTTACCAAGCACTGTTCGGTAATCATTTTCTTAAACTCAGAATAGAGGAAGAGATTTTCCCCAGCTCTGCAATCATGAAAACATTGGCATTTGTTCTGAGCCTTAAAAAGAATGAAGAGTTTGAACTTGTAGACATAGGTGGGGAGGCAATTACAGGTGAGGACATTTTCTGGATACTATCGTTAAGTAACATGTTTCTCAACTTCCCTGATTACAGGAATCACTAGGGGTGATGCCTAAAATACAGATTTCTAGCTCCACCCCAGACCTCTTGATCAGACCCAGAGAAGGAAACAGGGAATCTGAATTTTTAACACACATCTGCTGGGTGACTCTTGTAACAAAGCAAGTTTGGGAAATACTAAAGAAGGATCTAAAATCTACTTTGCATAAGAAATAAAATTGTTACCTATCTCACTGTACAAAAAAGGGGGGGAAATGGGCTATCATTTCTGTAAAAGTTTGGTGTGGAATAAGAAAGACTCTAATTAAAGGTTTCTAAAAGCTGGAATAGGCTTTTATGAGAGTTGGAATCCCCATCCCTGAAAAGCTTTTCAAATGAAGGAGATCACCATTTGCCCTAGAGGAGCTGGCACTTCACAGCAGGCAGAGGACTGAAGTATTTGGGGATCATTTGGGAGTCGTGAGAAACTGAAACCCACTCAAGCTAGGGTGAATGAAGAGTTTAATGTGAGGACACAAGGGAATCTCAAAGAGGCCAAACAGAGGAAGCAGAGCTAGGCCTTAGGGAAACTGGAAAGTCACCAGACACCTTTGCCCTTCCTTTCCCTCCCTCTCTTTGGGACCAAATGTTCTCTTATTGCTGCTTCTGTCTGTGCATACATTTAATTCTCTTCTCTCCTCAGACCAGCTTCTCAACTTAATCATCCATTTAGTAAAGGCAACCTTATCCTCCAAGTCAATGAACTGATACAGTCTCCATTCCCCAATTCCATATTCCTCCAGGTGATGAGATCTGATTGGTCCACCTTGAGTCCCACGTCCACACCCGATCCAATCTGTTGTGGCTAGGGGTACTCCTTTCTGGCTGTGTGTGGCCCAGATACTCTAAGGAGAGGGTGTAGTTGGGAGAAAATGAAGGACCTCTCATATAATAATAGAGCAAATGAATCTTCTGTTGCCTTAATTTTATATTTTACTTCAAAAACAATGATGTTCTTAGTTTCAAAACCTATTCCTTCAAGAATTGCCAATCTTGGCTTCATTTTGAAACTCTTATGAAAGGACCACCGTTTGAAATGCCACCAAGAAGGACTTGTGAGCACAATGAGTGACCTGGTTTCAGAATCTTCTGAATCATCTGAACTCTTCTCTAAAGAATTTGTATGTCTACAAACTCAACCTAAGAAGCCTTTGCTGAACTTCCTCAAACTTTTATGATAACTAATCTCCATTATCTTAAAACTCATATGCTTCAAGATGAATTCAATATGTATGTTTCTAATTAATTTTCACTTAGCTCATCTGAAAATTAGCTAAGTTATGTGAAGTCCAGAGAACTTCTAAAAAGCCGTCACAGTCCTTTCTCTTCGAACAAAAAGACTGATTTTTACCCTTGGTACATGGAACTTGAACCTGATAGTTTCTCGGCTTGAGCTTGGCTGGTCAATCTAGTCCCCAAGGGATGCAATGCTAAGTTTATTCATTGGGTCGCTTGTCTTTGGTTTAAGTAGGAAAACTACTCTCCTTGACTCCTGAAGATAAGAAATGCAAATGAAGAACCTGGACACCAAACTGAGGTATAATTCTATTGAGAGATTCTTGTAGCATCATCAGTAGAAGGAGGGGATGGGTGATCCTAAGTACAAGTCTTGTGTCACAGTGAATGGAAGATCCTCACACTCAACACCCACTGCCGTTCCTCTTCCTATGCTTCTCACAGGCCCTCCCTCCTGCTCACTCTCCCCATCCTCCTCTGCAGCCTCTGCTCAGTCATGGTCTCTTCCTAGGCAGGGGCTCCTACCCCAGGATATAAATTACCATTGCCCAGTGACGGCAGGATTTATAGGGTCCTCCTTTTACCAGTGGGCTCATTTTAGCATCTCCCATTACTTTGAGGTTCCAACAGAGAAACAGGCAGCAGAAAAAATCTTTCCTTTATTAAAACATTCCACAGAGAAAATCCGCCAAGGAAATTGCATAAAAGACTAGAAGCAAAAAAGTTGTTCGGTTTTTTTTAAAAGCTGTACTTGTTGCACTCTGACCTCCAAAGCTTTGAGAAGCCAGTGTATTCCTCATCTTGAGCTGCCAGTTGCAGACAGTCCACCTATTTGTCAGAGTTCTCCTCACTAGCAATCACAGTTAGCCTTGAGCATAGATGTACAGAAAAGGAGGCAAATTGAGAGGTACTATGAATGTATAAATTTTGGGGGGAGAATTTAAGAAGATAAGCTAAATAGCAACTACGCCCAGTTCAAGGGCCTGAAACGTATCATTTAGATGGAACATGAACAATGAGCTTCACTGGGCTGGAATAGAAGGAGAGACATACACCCAAACAAAAATACGACACCTCTAAAAATCAAACATATAACACACTTTTTTTTTTAAATTTTTTTATTGAGATGAAATTCACATAACATACAATCAACCATTTTAAAGTGTACAATTTAGTGGCATTTCGTGCACCCAAAATATTATGCAACCACCACCTCTCTCTAGTTTCCAAACTATTTCATCACCCCAGAAGAACACCCCATACCATTGAAAATCACTCTCCATTCTCCTCTCCCCCACTAATTAGTCAGCCACTGATCTGCTTTCTGACTCCAGAGATTTGCCTACTCTGGATTTATCATATAAAAGGAATTATACACTATGTGGCCTTTTGTGTGTGGCTTCTTTCACATAATGTTTTCATGTTTTAGCATCATGTTTTTAAGGGTCATCCAAATTGTATTATACCATGAAGCAGTACTTCGTTCCTTTTTATGGTTGGATAATTACTCCATTATATACGTATTGAATTTTGTTTACCCATATATCTCTTGGTGGACATGGGCTGTTTCTCCCTTTAACTATTATGGATAATGCTGCTATAAACACTTGTATACAAGTTTCTGAGAAGTGAGAACACCTTTTATTGTGACCCTCAAAAGAAGGAGAAAACGTTTTTAAGGTAGCAACTCAGCACCCATTCTTCTACGAGTTGCAGTGTGTGCAGTAGTACAAACATGAAAGATGGCTCAAACCAAGTAAAGGAGAAAACCTGAATGTTTTCTTAGCCACATATAAAACTGGAAAACTCCAGAGGCTAATATTGGCACTTAAACACACTTAACAGGGAGCCCATTTATCCAGATAAAGTCATTGGGGGTGAAACTGACCGCACTTGTACCAAGAAATAGAAAAATGTGTGGCCAACTTTAGAATGATTGAACAGGGGTATTAGCAATGATTAATGAAGTAACACCACTGAGAAGTGAGTTCTTCTGATCTTGTGCCTAGAGTTAGACTTGGGGTGAGGGTGGGAAGAGGAATTCAGAACCATTGTCTTTTTTTCCATGAAACTTGGTTGAGGTTTTTTTTTTAAGGACTGCACAGCTGCAGGAATTGTGTGAGCATTTTGGGACTGTCAAACCCTCATCTGACTTTGTGAAGAATTCTTCTGAGGTGGATTTTATTGGTTTCAGCTGGAGAATCCATCCCACCCCACTAGCACAAAGCCACATGCCCACCAAGCACTGCTTCTCTTCTCCTGCCCTGAAGTGATCAGAAAGCAAGAGTTCACCATGGGAGAAAACACGTGGAGTCAATTTGTGCCTCAAGTTAGTCCACAGCTTTGCACAGTCTACAAGAAATAAGGTGAGGATAGCAACATCCCAACAGAAACAGCAGCCCAGCGAAGTTCACCTTTGCTGAGGGCATTTGTCCCTTTGTGGAATCTCTATTTTTATTTTTGGTAGGTAGTGGTCTTGATTTTCTAAATGTTAAATAGAAGAATGTTCAGATTTTCCTTTCTAAAATTTTCTGGAGCTTCAGCAGCACTAATATATTCTGTGTCACCATGCACGATGGAGAAATATTACTGGCACCAAATAAATAAAGACTGTTTAGGGAAACGGGGTGGGTGGAGGCTGCTGGGAAGGAAGAGGACATCTGCTTCTGCTCACAGCATCCAAGTTGGCCCACCTCGAAGAACCCCCACCCCTGCTAGATCTTGATGCTCTGATGTTCACAGAGGAGCTCAGCTCTCCTCTAAGTCACCATGTCAACACTGAGGATCCAACCAAGTGTTGAAAAGCGACGTGGAGACCTCCTTCAGGCACAGGCTGTGAACAGAGGCAGCAATCATGTCAGCTTTCTGTGCTCAGAAACCAAATGTGAGCAAATCTTGGCTTTAAGGACAAGCTTTGAGGAAGACTATTGCTGGATAATATGTCCCATGTTGGAGATAAACTCTAAATTTTTCCAGGCCATCGTGAAGGAAAAGTTCTTGAAGATAAATTAACCCAGCCAAGCAGTCTTCACTTTAGGAACACTGTGACAACTTCTCACCATTAAAATGCACTCAAAGGGGACAATTCTATGGAGACTCCCCAGAAAAAGAGTGTGTGTGTCTCTGTGCGTGTTTTCTGGAGTAGGGAGTTAATCACATGTGTCTGGGCATCCTAGTTTAAGTAGACCCCAAGACAAATATGTCTTACAATTTTAGTATACTCTTTTTTTTTTAAGAGAATTCTCACTGAGATACAAAAAGAAAATTGGAAGTTTACTGGAGTCCTTGACTTTTTATTTTTAATTGTAGTAAAAACACCTAACAAAATTTACCATCCTAACCATTTTTAAGTGTACAGTACAGTAGTGGTAACTATATGCACATTGTTGTACAACAGACCTCTAGAACTTTTTCATCTTACAAAACTGAAACTCTATACCTCCAGCCCCTGGCAACCACCATTCTCTCTGTTTCTAAGAGTTTAAAGGGCCTGACTTTTAAAACTGGAAAGAACTTAAAAGCCATCTAACCCAAACTTCCCATTTTCAGCTGAGTAAACTGAACTGTGGAATATTTAAGCAACTGGGTCAAGGTTGGCCGATGAGCAATGGAGCAAGAACTCAGGCCTCTGCTACCCAAACCCAGCTTTGTCCGCAGTATAGCAGCATATCAGTAATGTTATTACGGTTCTAGTTACCTCACATCTCCCAAACCAATGCTCATTTCCATACAAAGAAGTAATTTTGCAGTAATTAGTATCACAAAAGTCAAATTACAACTCCAGAGATATTTGGTGAATTGAGCAAGACAGTCAAAGAAAATGTGTGCCCATCACATAATTCTCCCCACTCTTCTTAGGCTTGAGGTAATAATATACACTTCTCATAGAGAGTCTGAAATAAGCTCTGTGTTAGAAAGAAGGAGAATATTTAGCCTGAATAATGGGAATTCTGGAGAGAGTTCAAGTACATCAAAAGTGGGAATGGGCGTTTTTTATTTGCAATGAAGTCACAGTAAAGCACAAGACTCAGGAGAAAAAGCATGTGCTGATCACAGGGTGGTTAAACATGAGAATGAATGACCCAATGATGCCATGAAATTGCCTTTCCTGAAGGTCATTAGAATTTATCTCCAGATTCTCATCAATGTGACATCACTGAGGGAACCCCTGGTGTTTCCTTTCCAGGCTTCAATTCCGTGACTCTGAACCACCCAGGTTTTCACAGGCCATTCCAGTGGCCCAGGGGTGGGCTGAGAAATAAATCAGGGGCACCATCTGCATCCCAGGGGGAGCTTTATCTCTCAGGCAGCAGCAGAGAGATTCTGATGATATCCTGTATTGCTGTGGTCCCCAAACCCTGGGCTGCAGACCAGTACTGGTCTGTGGCCTGTTAGGAACCAGGCGGCACAGCAGGAGGTGAGCGGTGTGTGAGTGGGTGAAGCTTCATCTGTATTTACAGCCACTCCCCATCACTCACATCACCACACAAGTCCTGTCAGATCAGCAGCAACAGTAGATTCTCATAGGAACACGAACC
This sequence comes from Daubentonia madagascariensis, assembly GCA_023783475.1. NCBI lineage: Eukaryota > Metazoa > Chordata > Mammalia > Primates > Daubentoniidae > Daubentonia > Daubentonia madagascariensis. The sequence continues at coordinate 32,723,676 of JAKFHU010002080.1, forward strand.
CTACTGTAAATGGTACATGCGAGGGATCTAGGTTGCACACTCCTTATGAGAATCTAATGCCTGATGATCTGAGGTGGAGCTGTGGCGGTGATGCTAGCGCTGGGGAGCGGCTGCAAATATAGATTATCATTAGCAGAGAGGTTTGACTGCACAATAAATTAATGCACTTGAATCATCCCGAAACCATCTCCCAAACCCCACTCCATGGAAAAATTGTCTTCCATGAAATTGGTCCCTGGTGCCAAAAAGGTTGGGGACCACTGCTGTATTGGGTTTCTTTGTCTACCTGGGTGATATCCTTAGGAGGCAACACAGAGTTAAGCCCAAAGCTATGACACTAGGAAGGTTAAACTTGTTTTTGTAAAATCGCGAGCTTGCGCTGGCTCCAGAACCTCAAAGATGAGTCCCCCAGCCCTGTGTGCACAGTAAATGAATGCAGGGCAACAGAGCCCTGGGCATACCCCAGGCCACTGGTGACAGCCGGGGGACTCTGGTGAGGAGTTCAGGCTGTAGAGGCAGGACGTGTGGGTGTGAGCCTCACCTTTGGCTTTATGCCCTTGGACAAATCATCCAACCTCTCTCTGGCTCAGTTTTCTTGTCTATAAAATGAGGGTGATGATGGTAACTACCTCACAGGGTTGTGGAGAAGATCAAATGAGTTACCATATCTAAATCGCTCAGCACAGTGCCTGGCCGGTGAGGAGCACTCAAAAACTGCCAGCAGTTACTGTCAATAATCCACAGCATGCAGCTTGGCCTTTCTACCTACTCTTTCCACACCACCTGCCCCCTCTGCTTTCTTTTCCTAACACCTTTATTTTCCCCTTTCTTTTCCCTGCCTATGCCCCCCTCATTCCCATGGGCTAGATCAATCTCATATGCTTGGACTTTGGATATAATAATAAATAATTTTAATAAAGTAATTCTATAATTAATAATGATAATAATTATATAATTAACAATATTGTTATTAATAATAGTAATTAAATTATTAACCTGACTCCTAATCACTCTGGCACATCCTCTTGCAATTTCCTCTGAAATCGTCTTGTTTATTTATTGAATACACTCCTTCTCCCCAAGCTCTATAAAAGCAGGAGCTTTTCTATCTTGTTCACCACTAAAATCCCCAACCCCTACAACTGAGCCTCACATGCGATAGATGCTCAAGAAATATTGGTCACATGTTGAGAGCAAGTGACTGCTTACTCTCTCCCAAAATACTCCATGCTGTCCACCCTCCGACTCTCTAAATGTGCTGTTTCTCCTGCACGGAATGCAAAATTCATTCCAGATGTTTGGTGACTGCCTACTGTGTGTCTCCCTGGCCCATTCTCACCAGTTCTCCAGGGCTCAGCATGGGCATTTGGGCATTTGGTCCTCCCACCCAGACTGGGTCAGTGCTCCTCCTGCAGGCTCCCCCAGTGCCCTGGCCGGTCCCACCCCCAGCTTAGCATCCCACATCATGGAAATCTTCACATACTGGCAAATCCCTTGCTATAATACAGTGTCCAGTCTAACATTGGTGCCGGAGGAGGTAATAACAAAACTGAGTTCCAGCAGGACTGTGTGTGTGTGTGTATAGGGGTGAGGGGAGGAGTCTACTGGGCACAATCACTTCCACGACCCCTCACCTGACTGTGATCTGTCCCTCTGAAAAATTCTAAGTCACTCCATGTCAGGCCTTGAGGACAATGTGAGAAGAATCAAACTCTAATATCAAACCCATGAACATCAGAGATCCAGTTTTATCATTGTCAGGTTTCTTTTGCTGAGAACTCTTGGAAGAGAGAAACTGTCTCCCTCACTGTTTCCCCACAGTTGGCCCCATGTTAGAAAGTGTTAGAACCTCCACTATGTTCATGGACTAAATGAGTGCACTAATTTCTATCAGTTTAATTACTTTTGGACATGAAATTCTGTTTTGCTTTTGTTTTTCTAATCAGATTTTTGAAGCATATTGATGATATGGTTGCCCCATCTGAAGAGCACAATGTTTAAATATAAATGAAGATTTCTTTTGACTTATTCCTTCTCTAAGGTGAAATGATGCATCTGAGACAGGAAATACAGAAATAACACAGGCTCAGAGTGGAATTCCAGATACTTCGGTAGGCTCAGCTCTAACCCCAAATAGAAACACAAGTTGTTAACAAGTGACCACTCCCACACACACCTGGGTTAGGCCAGTGTCCTGCATTGGACATTGATTGTGCTTTCTGTACATACTTGCTGAGGGTTAAAAAGCTCTGAATGCGTGACAGACCTAGTGGCAAGCACAGGCCAACATCAACATATTCAACCAGGGCAAGTGTGGAAAGGAGCTGCATTCTGGCTCTGAACTAGCCCCCTGCCCCCCAACCAGCAATAATCCAATAGCTTTGAGCCTTATTTCTCAAGTCAAGTCAAGCCCAGAGGACATTTTGAAAACCTCTGTCTGTGGGAATATCACTCAGCTATCCATGGGAATAGGTAATAAAATTGGGTAAGACCAACATACCCAGTTTTATTTCTAGACCATATAGTCAAAATAGAAATAGTCTAAAGTTAACAAATTTTCTCAACTGTACTATAGCAATGATTTATATATCTTATAATCCTAATATTGCCTCCAAATGTGAGAAAGAAAGGGCTGTACCATTTCAAGACATTTAATTTTTGATGTCAAAATAAGTTAGAGTCATTGTATCAGTTCCAGACAGTTAGGGACCTCACCCTGATATATAACTGTGCAACACATCCTCCTTTAAAATATTCTATTCCATTGCTGAAAAATAAAACGCACTGGAATCATTTGGGGACAAATTTAGACATGTTGGGCAACAAAAAATGCAGGTGCTGGTATGCAATTAAGAATATCATGGTTGGGCTTAGAACAATTGCATGGGAAGGGAAATATACTTTACCTTTCAGGAAAACAATTCCAGTGGACAGCCTCACTCAGCAAAATGAAATGGAGGCCTTATGATGGCTCCTGGTAGAGATGCTCCACCTGACCCGTTCCACCTGGGAGTCAAAATACTTTTGGAAGTGCGAGACGAGTAAGGGCTACTTACCAACTTCACACTCTAAGTTCACAGACAAGGCACAGCAGAGTTCCTCAGCTCCGCACACTCTGTTGGTGCAGCCCTGTGGGAACGAGTTGCAAGGGCGCTGTGGATCCGAAATCCAACATATAGTCCAGATGCATAAAATGCTTACTTCTCTTTATAGAAGGGACCCATTTTAGCAGAATAAGAGCAGAAGTCCCCAATGCTATTATACCCCTCTAAAAATGCAGTGGATAGTTCCTAGTTCCTCCTCGTTTCTACAAAAATTCTAAACATCAGTTAACTTCCCATCTAATAAGAAGATCAGTTTATTCCATGGATTCACCATATGTATGGGTGAAAGAAAGTCTTATCTCTCAGTACCCCTCTTCTCTTTTTGTATGGAAAATGACAGAAATAGAGAGGCTAATACAATGAACTTTTCACACATCACCTCGCTTCAACAATTATCAATGTGTGGTCAATCATGTCTCGTCTCTAACCTTGCCCCCTCCCCTCCTCCAGCACTGATCCCAAATATTACATAATCTCATCTGTAAATATTTCGTTCTGTATCTTTAAAGGATAAAGGATCTTTTTGAAGATAGCCACTAACATATATGAAAATTTGAAAATAATTGTGTAATATCAAATATCCAGTCAGTAATATTGTCTCATAATATTTTTCATTGTTCGTTCAAATCAAGATCCACATATTGCAATTGATGTGTCTCATATCTCCCTCCTTCTTTCTCTCTCTCTCTCTTTCTCTCTCTGTCTCTCTGTCTGTCTCTCTCTCTCACACACAAACATACACACATACACATGCAATTTGTTGTTGAAGAAATCAGGCTTTTTGCCTGAATCGTTTCTCATGTTCTGAACCTCGCTGGTTGTATCCTCACAGTGTCATTTAACATGTCCCTTTTCCCCTGTTTTTTCCGATAAACTCTTAGGGCTAGAGACTTGATTACATTCAGGTTTGACATTTTCACCAAAAGACTTTGTGAATAGTTAAATATGGCTATCAGGAGACAGTCTTTAATCTGGCTTTCTCACTTTTTGTGATGTTAGCAGCCATTACAGATCATCCTGAATTGTTTTATTAACAGTTGCAAAATGGTGATATTCTCATTTTATTTTTCCTTTGTTTATCATGACTACTTCTTTAAAGAGAAGTGTTTCTTCCATCAACTATTTAATTATCCTGAGGAATGGCTTGTAAGGAAAAGAAGGTAAAATTATTAATTCTTTCCCTTTATCACTTTTCAAAACACTGAGTTAGCTCCCTAACATGCTCAAAAGGATTTTTATTTCTAAGTATCATTAGGAACTCATGAATTTTAAAGCATTTTGTATGATTCAGTTCATTTCAATTATTAATCTATTGTTTATTGATGCTCAAATTGTTCCATTTTTAACTGATGACAGTCTCTTTAAGTTGACTCTTGAATTCTTATGACATGATCCCAAAGTCTTTAATAAAGACTTGCTTTAATAATTCCTTGCTTTATGTTATAATAAGATGTTCAGGCTCATCTTATATATTTTCTGCTGCAGACCTGGAGTCAGACAGTTCTCTAAAGAGCCCTGGTTCCTTTCATTGGGTAATGGTTTTTAAAACCCACAGTGTGGGCATTTAGGGGTGCTCAGTGCTATGGAATTGGTCATTTTTTTCTACGGCTTCTCAGGAGAAAAAGCTAGAAAATGTTTTTTAAAAGAAAATACACCATGAATTTATGCTAGTGTTTTCTATTTAAACCCTAATAATAGGGTTTTTACTGAACTTCTTTGATTTAGTATCTGTACCTCTTTTCTCTTAAGCTAAAAAATTCTGGTTGATCATAAACATTTACATAATTATTTATTTATTCTCTTTGTCCTATAATATACATGCATAATAGTTTCAGAATAACACCACCCCTATTATTAATAATATGATGACTATCAACAGCTTAGATTTTGTACAAAACTTTTTGTCCTTAGAGTATATACCACTAGGGATATGTTTTAAAGTACTGAGTTTTAAAGAAAGGGGCAGAGCAAGATGACCAACTAGAAACCTCCAGAGATCCTTCTGCATGAACACCAAACTCAACAACTCTCCACACAAGGAAGCACCTTCAGAATAACCAAATGTCAGGTGAGCAATCACAGTACCTACTTTTAACATTATATCAAGGAAAGAGGCACTGAAGAAGGCAGAAAATACAGTTTTGCATTGCCTATTCCAAACCTCCCCACTCCCCTGGCACCGCCAGCACACCAAGTGGAGAGAGAATCTGGGAGCCCAGGGAGGGAGAGTGAAATGATTGTGGGGCTTTGCATTGAAACTCAGGGCCTCCCTGTCACTGCAGAACACAGCATAGGGCAGAATTCCACTGGTGCCACAGAGGGAACATTTTGACCAGCCCAGCCAGAGGGAAATTGTCCACCCTGAAACCCAAGTTCCTGCTAGCCCCACCGCCAGTGGACAAAAAGCAGCCTGGGGCCTGGAATAAATTTGTAATGCAGTCAGGCCCACAGAGGCTGCAATCCTCAGGCAATTCCTGTGTCTGAGCTGGCTTAGAGCCAGCAGACTTAGTGTGCACATGACCCAGTGAGACACCAGTGGTGGCCAAGCAAGTACCTGTATCACCCTTCCCCCAACTACAGGCAGTGTGCTTCAGAGAAAATCTTCTTCTATTTGGGGAAAGGAAAGGGAAGAGTACAGAAGACTTTGTTTTTCAACTTGAGTATCAGCTCAGCCACAGTAGATTAAGTACCAAGCAGATTCCTGAAGCCCCTGAGTCCAGGCCTTAGTTCCTAGATGGCATGTGTAGACCCATTCTGGGCCAGAAAGAAACCCACTGCCCTGAAGGGAAGGACCCATTCCTGGCAGGATTCACCACCTGCTCACTAAAAGGCCCTTGAGCTTTGAACATCAGAAGTAACCAGGGAACAGTCACCACTGGCTTTGGGTGAGAATGGGCTGGCTTCAGGTGTGACCTGGCATCAATGGCCATGAGGGAGTGCCCATGTCACTGCTCCCCTAACTCCAGCAGCCCAGCACAGAGAGTGAGAGAAGAGAGTGAGAGATAGTACCTAGTAATCCAAGGAATTCTCCTGTATCTTACCCAACTCCAACAAGGTAGTACCACTAGGAGTCTTCAAGAGTCACAGCATTACTAGGCTTGAGGCACCCCCAGTGCTGAATGGCTGTAATGACCAAAGACTTAGATCACAACACACAATTCTCTTTGAATATCTGGAAAGCCTTTTCAAGAAGGATGGGTTCAAACAAGCCCAGACTGTGAAGATTAAAATAAATACCTAACTCTTGAATGCTCAGACATCAAAAAAACATCCACAAGCATCAAGAACATCCAGGAAGACATGACCTCATCAAACAAACTAAATAAGGTACCAGTGACCAATCCTGGAGTAATGGAGATATGTGACCTTTCAGGCAAAGAATTCAAATAGTTGTTCAGAATATGTTTAAGGAACTTCAAGACAACACAGAGAAGGAATTCAGAAGCCTATCGGAGAAATTTAACAGACATTGAAATAATAAAAATAAAAATCAAGCAGAAATTCTGGAGTTAAAAAATTCAATTGACAAATTGAGAAATGCATCAGAGTCTGTCAACAGCAGAACTGACCAAGCAGAAAAAAGAATTAGTGAGCTTGAGGCCAGGCTATTTGAAAATACACAGTCAGAAGAGAGAGAAAAAAAAAGAATAAAAAAGAATGAAGCACACCTACCAGATCTAGAAAATACCCTCAATAGGGCAAATCTAAGAGTTGTTGGCCTTCAAGAGGAGGTAAAACAGAGATTGGGGTAGAAAGTTTACTCAAAGAAAGAATAACAAAACTTTCCAAACCAAGGGAAAGATATCAATATTCAAGTACGAGAGGTCACAGAACACCAAGCAGATTGAATCCAAACAAGACTACCTCAAAGGATTTAATAATCAAGCTCCCAAAGGTCACAGATAAAGAAAAGGTCTTAAGGAAAGCAAGAAAAAAGAAAAAAAAATAACGTATAAATGAGCTCCAATACATCTGGCAACAGACTTCTCAGTAGAAACTTTACAGGCCAGGAGACAGTGGCATGACATACTCAAAGTGCTGAAGGAATAAAATCCTTAACCCTAGAATATTATAACCTGCAAAAAAATATCCTTCAAACATGAAGGAGAAATAAAGATTTTCACAGACAAACACAAGCTGAGGGATTTCACCAACACCAGACCTGACTGACAAGAAATAATAAAAGGAGTTCTTCAATTTGAAAGAAAACAATGTTAATGAACACTAAGAAGTCATCTGAAGGTATAAAACTCACTGGTAAGAGTAAGTATACAAATACAGAATATTCTGTTGCTGTAATTGTGGTGTATAAACCACTTATATCTTGAGTAGGAATACTAAAAGACAAATCTATCAAAAATAACTACAACAATTTTTGAGAAATAGATAGTATAAAAAGATGTAGCTAGAAACAACAAAAAGTTAGAAAGTGGAGGGGGTAGAGTTAAAGAGTAAATTTTCTGCTAGATTTCTCTTGTTTGTTTGTAAGCAGAGTTGTCATATATTTAAAATAATTGGTTACAAAATGTTTTTTGCAAGCCTCATGGTAACCTCAAATCAAAAAATCCTCAACAGATAAACAAAAAATTTAAAGCAAGAAATTAAAATACCCTACCAGAGAAAATCATTGTAACAAAGGAAGACAGGAAGGAAGAAAGAAAGATAGGAAATAAACTGGAAAACATAGAAGAAATGGATAAATTCCTGGACACATACAACCTACTAAGATTGAACCAGGAAGAAATCCAAATATTGAACAAACCAATAACAAGCAATGACATAGAAGCAGTAATAAAAATCTCTCAACAAAGAAAAGCCTAGGACCCAATGGCTTCACTGCTGAACTCTACCACACATTCAAAGAAGAACTAATACCAATCCTACTTAAACTATACCCAAAAATTGAGGAGGAGAGAATACCACAAAACTCATTCTATGAGGCATGTATCACCCTGATACCAAAACGAGACAAAGACACAACAAAAAAAGAAAACTATAGGCCAATATCTCTGCCTGTATCATACCATACAAGCAAAAGTCTTCAACAAAATACTAACAAACTGATTTCAACAACATATTAAAAAGATTATTCATCACAATCAAGTGAGATTCATCCCTGGGATGCAAGGATATTTCAACATAAACAAATCAACCAATGTGATACATCATATCAACAGAACAAAGGACAAAAAACATATGATCATTTTTATTGATGCTGAAAAAGCATTCAGTAAAATTCAACACCCTTTCATGATAAAAACTCTCAAAAAACTGGGTATAGAAGGAACATACCTCAACATGATAAAAGCCAGATATGACAGACCCACAGCTAGTATCATACTTAATGGAGAAAATCTGAAAGCCTTTCCTCCAAGATCCAGAAAAGACAAGGATGCCCACTTTCACCACTGTTATTCAACATAGTGCTTACTGGAAGTTCTAGCTAGGGCAATCAGACAAGAGAAAGAAATAAAGAGCATCCAAATTGGAAAGGACGAAGTCAAATTATCCTTGTTTGCAGACAATATGATCTTATATCTAGAGAAACCTAAAGTCTCCACACACACAAAAAAAAAATTAGAACTGACAAACAAATTCAGTAAAGTTAGAGGACACAAAATAAACATAAAAAAATCAGTAGCATTTCTATATGCCAACAGTAAACAATCTGAAAAAGAAACCAAGAAAGTAATCCCATTTACAATAGCTACAAAAAAAAAAAATACCTAGGAATAAACTTAACCAGAGAAGTGAAGGATCTCTATAATGAAAACTATAAAACATTAATAAAAGACATTGAAGAGGACACCAAAAAATGGAAAAGATATTCCATGCTCATGGATTGGAAGAATTCATATTGTCAAAAATGTCTATACTACCCAAAGCAATCTACAGATTCAATGCAATCCCCATAGAATAGTCTTCACAGAAATAGACAAAATAATCCTAAAATTTATATGGAACCACAAAAGACCCAGAATAGACAAAGCTATACCAAGTAAAAAGAGTAAACTGGAAGAATTACATTACCTGACTTCGAATTATACTACAGAGCTGTAGTAACCCAAACAGCATGGCACTAGCATAAAAACAGACACATAGACCAATGGAACAGAAGAGAGGACCCAGAAATGAATCCACACATCTAGGCTGAGCACAGTGGTTTATGCCTGTAATCCTAGTACTCTGGGAGGCCAAGACAGGAGGATTGCTTCAGGTCAGGAGTTCGAGACCAGCCTAGGCAAAAGTGAGACCCCATCTCTACTTAAAATAGAAAAATTAGCCAGGTGCAGTGGTGCACACCTGTAGTCCTAGCTACTTGGGAGGCTGAGGCAGGAGGATCACTTGAGCCCAGGAGTTTGAAGTTGCAGTGAGCTATGATGATGCCACTGCACTCAGTCTGGGTGACAGAGCAAGCAAGACTCTATCTCAACAACAACAACAACAACAACAAAAAGAGTAAATCCACACATCTACAGTGAACTTATCTTCAACAAAGTTGCCAAGAACATACAGTGGCGCAAAGACAATCTCTTCAATAAATGGTTCTGGGAAAACTGGATATCCATATGCAGAAGAATGAAACTAGACCCCATTTCTCGCCATATACAAAAATCAAATTAAAGTAGATTAAAAACTTAAATCTAAGACCTGAAACTATGAAACCACTGAAGAAAATATTGGGGAAATGCTTCAGGACATTGGTCTGGGCAAGGACTTCTTGAGTAATACACCCAAAGCACAGGCAACTAAAGCAAAATTGGACAAATGGAATCACATCAAGCTAAAAAGCTTTTGCACTGTGAAGGAAACAATCATCAAAGTGAAGAGACAACCCACAGAATGAGAGAAAATATTTACAAACTACTCATCTAACAAGGGATTAATAACTAGAATATATAAGGGGCTACAACAACTCAATAGGAAAAAATCAAATAATCTGATTTTAAAAGGTGCAAAGGATCTGAATAGACATTTCTCAAAAGAAGACATACAAATGGTCAACAAGTATATGAAAAAAATGCTCAACATCATTAGTCATCAGAGAAATGCAAATCAAAACTACAATGAGATATCACCTCACTCCAGTTAAAATGACTTTTATCTAAAAGACAGGCAATAAGGAATGCTGGTGAGGATGTAGAGAAAGAATAACGCTCATACACTGTTGGTGGCAATGCACATTAGTGCAGCTATGGAGAACAGTATGGAGGTTCCTCAGAAAACTAAAAATAAAACTACCATGTGACCCAGCAATCCCACTGCTAGGTATATATCCAAAAGGAGGGAATTCAGTTATTGAAAAGATATTTGCACTCCCATATTTATTGCAACACTATTCACAATAGCCAAGATTTGGAATCATCCTAAGTGTCCATCAGTGGATAAATAGATAAAGAAATTGTGGTACATACAGACAATGGAATATTATATAGCCATAGAAAGAATGAAATCCTGCCATTTGGCACAAAATGGATGGAACTGGAGAACATTATGTTAAGTGAAATAAGCCAAGCACAGAGAGACAAATCTTGCATGTTCCCACTTATATGTGGGAACTAAATACTAAAACAATTGATCTCATGGAGACAGAGAGTAAAATCATGGTTGCCAGTGGTTGGGAAGGATAGCAGGGAGGCGGGAATAAAGTGGGAATGGTAAATGTGTGAAAAAATATAGTTAGATAATCAGAATGAATAATATTTGATAGCACAACAAAGTAACTATAATCAACAATAAGCTAGGGAATACTTTAAAATAAATAAAAGAATGGAATTGGAATGTTCCTAACAAAAAAAAAAAGAAAAATGCCTGAAGTGATGGATACCCCAATTACTCTGATTTGATTAATACACATTGTATGCCTGTATTGAAACATCACATGTACCCAGTAAATATATACAACTATTATGTACTCATAATAATAATTTTTTCAAAAGTTTTTGAAAGCTGTTATAAACATTTTTCTAAATAAGTTACTGAGGTTTTGTTTCTCTTTTCTTTTTATTTTAAAACATTTAATTGACAAAAATTGTATATATTCAAGGTACAGGATGTGATGATTTGATATACGTATACAATGTGTACTGATTACTTCCTTCAAATTAATTTTTTTAAATTTATTTATTTATTGATTTTTAAAGTCTCTTGGAATAGACCTTTATGTGGTACATCACCAACTTTATATGCATTGGATTCATTTGTTTTATTTTTTGTTTGCCATTTTACTGATTTCTTTTTAAATTTTATTTCATTTTGTAACTATATAAAATATGTTCCAAATTCAAATCTACAGATCCAGACATAATTTGTGTTACTTCTTTTTTAGTTTTTTAAGTATCCTTCTATTCAATATTAGAATTTATATTAGAACGTATATATCCTTTTCTTTGATCACTTTTTGTATCCTTGCTTTTTTTACTTAACAATATATTAACAATATATCCTGGTGATTACTTCATGAAAGTATATAAACATATTCATTTTCTTTATTTTTTGTGATGACATAGCACTCCACATTTATTTGTATAACTACATAGTACTCCATTGAGTAGCTGTACCAAAATTTACTCATCTAGTCCTCTGTTGATGAACACAGGTTGTGTCTAACCTCTTGATACTACAAATATCACTTTAATAAATTGTCTTGTAAATAACTTGGGAGCATATTTTGGGGTAGATTCTAGTAGTGACATTACTTGGCCAAAAGATAAATGCATGTGTAATTTTGCTACATATTGTCAAAATCCTGTAAAAGTTTGCATTCCCACTAGTACTGCCTGAGTACTTATTTCTCCACAAACTAACAGACGGCTTAATGTAAAACTTTTGAATTTTTGCCAGTGTGATAGCTGGGCAGTTGTAGCTTAGTGTAGTTTTAATATAGAGTTCTCTTATTATAAACAAGACTGAGTATCTTTTCATATTTCTAAAAGCTATTTGAATTTCTTTTGCTATGAGTTGTCAATATGTCATTTTTTTCTATAGAATTGTTGGTCTTTTTTATATTTAGAAGCCCTTGAAATAATAGAATATTAATCATTTTTTATCTGTGATAGAAGTTGCAAATATTTTGCCAGCTTGCCATTTTACTTTATTTTGGGGGCAAGATCATAAAAATAATTTTTTTCTTACATATTTATTGACTCATATTGCTTATGTATTTTGAATCATAAGAAATTTTTTCTCACACCCAAGTTATAGAGAAACTCATCATGTTTCCATCTGGTAATTGTATAATTTCATTTTTATATTAAATCTCAAATACATTTAGAATTTATCCTGATGTATGGTATCTTTTTTTCACATGGTTACCTTGTTATCCTAACACCAATCATTTAAGTCTATTTTATATTTCATCCAAAAAGAAGTAAAATTTGAATGTAATCATGAGGAAACATCACAGAAACCAAAACTTGAGGATCATTCTCTAAAATTACTGGCATGTATGCTTTTTTTTTTAATAGACTTTATTTTTTAAGAGCTGTTTTAGGTTCACAGCAAAATTGAGAGGAAGGTACAGATACATATCCCATATATCCCATGTCCTCACTCATGCATAGCCCCCTCAATTATCAATTCCCCCCACCAGAGTGGTACATTTATTATAATTTCTGAACCTACATTGACACATCATCATCACCCAAAGTCCATACTTTAGATTAGAGTTCCATCTTGGTGTTGTACATTCTATGGGTTTGGACAAATGATAATGACATGTATCCACCATTATAGTATCAGACAGAGTAGTTTCACTACCCCAAAAATCCCTGGTGCTCTGCCTATTCATTCTTCCTCCCACCTCAATCCATAGAAACCACTGATCTTTTTACTGTCTCCATAGTTTTGCCTTTTCCAGAATGTCATATGGTTGGAATCATACAGTATATAGACTTTTCAAATTGGCTTCTTTCACTTAGTTATATACATTTAAGTTTCCACCATGTCTTTTCATGGCTCGATAGATCATTTCTTTTTAATGCTGAATAATGTTTCATAGTCTGGTTGTACGACCTGGCTTGCATTCTTCAAAATATATCAATATAGTAATGGAACAAAAAACAAAGAAAGGCAACTAAAGAAATATGACAACAAAAAGCAATATGTGATTCCAGTTTCCATATTGTACTGGAGGAAAAATTGTTATGAAGGACATTATTGGGATAGTTGGCAGAACTGGAAGGTGGATTATATATTAAAGTGTTATATCAATATTAAAGGTCCTAAAGTTGATATATATTAGAACTTTTTTTTTCTTCTTTTTTTTTTTGGAGACAGAGTCTCTCTCTGTCACCCCGGCTAGAAGCTAGAGTGCAGTGGCATCATCACAGTTCACTGCAACCTCAAATTCCTGGGCTCAGGAGATCCTCCTGCCTCAGCCTCCCAAGTAGCTGGGACTACAGGCACACACCACCCTGCCCGACCAATTTTTCCTATTTATAATAGAGACAGGATCTCACTCTTGCTCAGGCTGCTCTTGAACTCCTGACCTCAAGTGATCCTACTGCCTTGGCCTCCCAAAGTGCTAGGATTACAGGCGAGAGCCACCGTGCCCGCCCATGAGAACATTCTTGTTCTTAGGAAATAAACACTGAAATATTACCATGTAAAAGGGCATAATGTATACAACTATTCTCAAGTGGTTCAGAAAATACATAGTGTTGGGGAGGAAGAGAGGGAGAGAGACATTGAAAGTAAATGTGAAAAAATGTTTCCAATTGGCAAATCTTCGGAAAGATTTTATGGGAGTTCTTTATACTATTCTTGCAAGTTTTTTGTAAGTTTGAAATTATTTCAAATTAACAAAATAAATAAAATTCTATCTTTTTCCCTACTGAACTCAGATGCTGCCTGTGTCATATTCTCTATATCCATTTGCAGTTAAGTTTATTCTGTCCCATTCTCTATGAAACAACACCACACTATTTTAATTACAGAAACTTTATACTACATTTTAATATCTGATAGAATTTATCCTTTTCATTGCTCTTCTTTGTCAGAGTTTTCCCAGATATTCTTCCTTGTTTTTTTAATAGAACTTTCTAATATTTTTATTGGAATTATATTACATTTATAGGTTAACTTAGAACTGACATCTTTATGATGTTTAGTTTTGTATCCAAGAACTTGATATGCATTCCCATGTGATCAAATCCACTTTTGTGTTTTTTTCAGGATGTTTTATAGTTTTTCTTATTTATGTTTCAACATTTTCTGTTTGCTTATTTTGCTATTATAAATGTGATATTATCTTCCATTATATCTTTTGACATGTTTAAATATCCCTTTTGAGTTTCCAAAATGAAAAGTTTTTCAATCACTTTGAAATTATTCTAAGGCAGACATTTTATAACCTATTTTTAGTATCTTATTATTGCCAATTGTGTTGTGAAATTCCCAAAACAAAATATACCGTAATTCACTTTAATTAAATATTGCAGACACAGGCTGTGGTTAGCACATGGGGAGATAATTAGGAACCCTTGAATTCCAAGGGTTAAACTGGTTTAAAGCAACACATAAATGAAATCTGATGTTTGCAGAAGGCTTGTCTCTCCACATCAAAAACAGAAGGAGAAGAAAAAATAATTTGGTTTTGATGAAATGTAAACAAAATCTTTATTCTTAGTGGTATCAACATACCTGAAGAAACCATATGTGAACAAACTCTTTAATTAAATGGTAAGAATTTGTCAAGGTTTTATTCAGTCCTGTCAAAGAGGGAAAGAACTGAATCATAAAAAGGAGTAAGTCTGAGGACTGAAGAGAAACTCTCCATTGTGGGGCAGATACCCCATGGCCTGACAAAACAAATCCTACGTGATCCTGTATTTCATGGCTCTGCTTCTGCACCTGCCAAACAACTTTCAGGGAGTGCAAGTACTTGCCAAGTTTCGAGTATTCAGCCTCCACCAGGGATACTTCTCACCAAAAACAAGCCAATCTGCTTTGTGGTATACACATCAGTATGTAGCGAGCCCATTGGGAATACAGTCACCCGGCACTACCAGCCCCCGAGGCTCGTGGGGAGGTCCCCTCAGGTGCTAACTCATGCCTCTCAAACTGAATGCAAGCCATGCTGGACGTCTGAGGGAAATTAAAAACCATACAATCAAATTAATGTGGTTTCATGTCTGCAATATAGGGTTGGAAAACCCTATATTGCTTTAGCTCAGAGATGAGGAAATAGTTAGTTGGCTTTTCTAGACCTATAAATGGATTCCTGAGAGAGAAGCTGGGTGGACCATTGACCCCTGAGATTCCTTAGACATGCAAGATTCCCCATCTGGATGGATTAAAAGGCACCTCCACAACAGGGCAGGTTAGAGCCCTGACACAAGTGATCCAAGTATCGCGCTGCCAAGAAGAAACCCTGATGGTAAGAGCAGATTTTCTAAAGTCCTTCCAATGAATGACGTTTGGTCTGTGTAACACTTTAAACCTCAGCAATTAGGTGGCAGCTATTCTACTCTAGTAGAGATTTAGTAGGATAAACAGGAGCTGCACTTCAAAGTCACACTAATTTAAAATTATTCTTCAGAGCAGCCCTACCACGTTCCCTAGGTTTTGGGTTTTTTTGGGGTTTTTTTGTGTGTGCTTTTTTCAATTCAAGAGAGGAAACCCAACAGGATTAGGGAGTTTGCCTGCCTGCCTAGAGTTTGACATTTTACACAGCCAAGCAAATACGTTTGTTACTCTAAAAATTCTCTTAGACTAAAATTAATTTGAGAACAATGTTGGAGTCTGCTTCCAGCTTACTCTTTACTGTGAAATTTCCACTGAAAAATTCGTCTCTACTTTTTATATGCCCAATATATTTTCTACTTTATTTCTTCTCAAGATTCTTAAGGTCAAAAACTTTAACAGCTAGATTACAATAAATAATGCTGAAATTATATTAAACCTATAAAACCAAAGTCTGGCTAAACCTATGGCTTTGCTAAAATAAATAAGTGGTTTTATTAGCAAATCGCACTGCACACTTAGAAAGAGTCAAGCCTTCTATTCTATTTATTAACACTGCTTTCGTCTCTACCCCCACTGCCTTTTACTCTGTCAACGAGAGAAACACCAAGTATACTCCTTGGGCTTTCCCGGGGTTCGGCAGGCATTCCTGTCATTAAACAGACTTTTTCTCAGGAGCTTGAGTGTCCTTAGACTTGGAGATGTGTCTGTTTTCTTCTCATGCCACCTTTTCTTTCATCTTCACTAAGAGAAATAGAGTAATAGCAAAAAGATAGCTTTAAGATAATAAATTTGCCCTGTGACTTGTGGGTTCACTTTGCCAAAGTAAAAGACACCGAATAGTCAGGAAGACCCAAGTTCAGTTCCATTCATTTAACTGGCACCATAGATATTTGCTACTGATGGCTAGAAGTGTCACTACATTCTATTCCAAGACATTAAATGAAGAAATCAACAACAGACCCAAAGCCTTCTATTTTTTTTTTCACTCCTTTTGGAGATCTGTTTCAAGGCTTTGTGCATAGCGCTCTCCCACCATCAGCCCACCTCCACCCTTGAATCACAGAGCTGTGAAAGCCTTTTGACCTGCCGTATTTGATGTCAGGCAATTGGTCAACCATCAGTTTTTACAGTGGACCTACTATATGAAAGAAGAATTCCTAACCAATGTGTTAGGACCCTTGTGATAATTCAAGGATGATACACACATAACCAAATACCCCAAAAAGTTTTATAATATGTACATTTCCCTCCCCACCCTTAAAATAGTTGGGTGATCTGTGTCCTGGGTATATATGAGTGAATGATATCACTTTCACACAAACAGAAATGCATATGTACTTCCACCTGAAAAATGCTTAGTCCTTGCACTAAATTTTAAGAACCCAAATCTTTACATGGCAGTCAAAGAGGAAACAACTTCCAAACAAAGGAAAACACAAGTGCAAAGCATGGAGGTGTGAAATAGTATGAGGAACTATAGCATATGTTGAGACATAGAAAAAGGTAGGACAAGAGAAGTAGGGAGGGTCCAGATATGAAAGACTTTGAAAGCCATCTGAAGAGTTTAGAGTTTATCTTTAGCAATGGAGAACGATGGAAGAGGTTCCACGTAAGAGAAAGGTGATCATATTTCTATATTGGAAAGCTCACTCTAATGGCAGCATGGAGGGTGGATGGAGACCTCCAAGACTAAAGGGAGGGGTTCCAGTTAAAAGGCTATTGCAATAATCCTGGTAAGAAATGAGGAAAGCCTGAAGTAAATCAGTAGCAAAGAGTTGAATAGGAGGGGTATAAAGGAGAGACTTTGAAAATGCATACACTTGTTCATTCACCAACTAGGTTTTGGGGAAAAAGGGAAGGACAGAGTCAAAGATGACTGTCAGTTTTCCAGTTGGAATGACAAGGTATAGGCAGTGTTATGTACCAAGGTAAGGAATACAAAAGGAAGAATAGATTTGGCCTACGGGGGAAAAAAATTAGCTCAATTTTGGACATATTGAACTTGAAGCAACTGTATAAAATACAAGTGGTGATATCCAGAAGGAAGTTGGATAAATTATTTTGGAGACTAGGAATGAAGCCTGGACTAGAACTGTGGGTTTGGGTGCCATATGCATATAGGTTGCAGTTTAAGCCAGAAGAGTAGGTAAGATCTCTGAGGGAGTATGTAGAGGGAGCATAAGGCAAAGGATAGAACCTGGTGTTCCCCCAACATTTTAGGGGCAAGTGTGGGAGGAGGAGCCAACAAAAGCTACTGAAAAGAACAGAATATTCACCAGCTGGAGGAGGACCAAGAGGCTGTGCCATCACAGAAAGAGGCTCTGAGGCTGGAATAAAGACATGATCAGTAGGGCCAAATTCCCCCAAAGACATAAGTAAAAAAGAGGAATAGGACAGTTTCTTTGGATGCGACAGTTTGAACCTTGAAGAGGTCCAAGAGGATCACATCAAGTGCACAGGTGGGAAAATCAGTCTGGAGAGAGGGAAGAGATGCCTTGTCCTCTGGGATCAGAGATAAGGTCAGAGGAGACAGAAGCAGAGACAGGAAGTCTGTAGAATGGATGTATGAAGTTGAGGGAGCTCATGCCAATGGACTCAGTTTGTGAAGAGGCAGCTCAGGATATCTGCTGAGAGAAAATTCGGCAGCAGCGGGGGAAGATGCTGAGGAAAGCCAATGATATTTGGGGAAGAGGCTGTGGGAAATTCTTCTCTCCCCCAACTCCGCTTCCTTGGCACCCACCCCACCCTGTCCCTAACACAGAGAAAACAATTCTGATTAGTAGACTAAATAAAATTTTAGATTTATTTATTCCTGTTTATTGAGTGCCTATGTGGAACAAAGCACTGTGCTGGGCTCAAGAGATGCAAAGATGTCATAATATTTAGAGAGCTGTAAATGCTCCCTACTGAAATTTTATCAGTACAATGTCTACTCATCCTTCAGTTCTCATCTTAAAATGACATTTCCTCAGGGAGACCTGTCCTCACTCCCGCAACTAGGTTAGGTCCCCTATCAAACATTTGCAGCACACCATACACTTTTCCTTGGTATCTTTTATAGCAGTGATAGCTAAATAATTAGTTACATAATAATCAAATATGTAATATAAAAATTATATAATTGCATGTACTTTTTAATGTCTATCTTCTTTCCCCACTAACTTGTAAGCTCCATGAGGTCAGTAAGTTTGTCATTGCTGGATGCTCAGCAACCAAAAAACTGGCTGGTATTCATTCATTCATTCATCCAACAATTATTTAGCCCCTACTATATAAGAAACATGGTGTACATAACAGATACTCAGGAAATGTTTGTTGAATGAATGAGTGAATGAATGAAGACCTATAGGAGGGCTCATTTCTAAAAAACAAAGTCTAATAAGCAATCTGTAATCACAATTTGCTATGGTACAAACCACTTGCTAAAGGGATTCCAAGTGTGGGGCACTCAGTAGGGTGAACTTAAATGGGGAAAGCTAACCTTTGACAGAAGTGATGATTTTGGGAGAAACAAATCATGAATGTGGATTGGATGCTAGAAGGGTGAGTGGCCCACAAAAGGGAATGATATTACTAGAACCACTCTTCACAGGCTGGATCTTGCTGTATACTACAGCAAAAGGAACAGAATTTCTTGTCTTAATTAGACCGTGAATAAAACTTCTGTTCTACTTCAAACCATAAACATATACATGTTAGATTATGGGATTGCTGGGGACTGGGACTCAATACATTCTAAGAAAAGAAATATCATTATGCCTTTGAATCTCTCAGATTTAATGAAAGCTTAGAAATGAAAAATAGCTCTGTGTTACCATTCTGAAAAAAGAATGACATGACCCCACCATGAGGAGCAGCAGCATAAAAACAGCAAAATGACAAAATGAACTTACAGATCCAGCAAGCTCAAATCTGTCTACCATGTAAGACACAAACTTGAGAACATTTTCTTGGCATATGTGGTCTGTTTGAACTAAATGGAGTGTAAAAGGCCTTACCCATTTTTTTTTTTTTTATTACACGGACCCTCTTAAGAAGACCAATGAGTCTTTGAATAACTAAACAGTGAGCCTGGAATCATACTTGATCCTAGGAAATTTTACACTGTTTGGGTGGCCCTCAACACCAGAGATTTTTTTTAAAAGCCTTTCCTACAGTACCTCTTTGCAAATAAATTACTCTTGCAAATAGCTTTCAAAAACCAGGACACCTCCAATAGCAATGCTATTTGGCTTACAAAAGTTTCCTTGGCTCTGGCCATATTCACCCAATCCAGGGTCTAAGTTTCCATCCTTGCCCATATCTTTAGTGTAAAGAAAAAACAAAACACCATCATCATTTTCATCTCCTGCCCTCAGCTCCTTACAAAATGATAATAAACAAAGCAAAGCTAATTAAAGGAAAAGTCAGAGCTAATGCTAAGCTAGTACTCACTAAGATGGTTGTACCAGTTGTTGAAAGTCGAAATATTTCTAGATCACCTGAGTGTCTCTTTCTCCCTCCCCAGCAATCCCATAATCTAGCAAATAAAAGGTTCATGACTGGCACCTACAGAGGCATCCATTCTAACAGGTCAATGCTTGTGATAGGAGAGAGAGAGAGAGAGAGAAAGAGAGAGAAATGATAGAGATAAACATCAATGTGTAATATTATTTTCAGAAATAGGCAAACTACATTCACTTTCTTTGCAGTACCTGCTTCCTTATTCCCTCAAGGTTCATCACAGTTTTCTCTAGCTCCTGAGCAAATAGGTTAATTTCACAGTTAAAGAAAGTAAGAAACCAGTGTATAAATAACCCTATATTTCCACAGAGGTGTATTATACCAAAAAAAAAGACATTGTAATGATAACCCAACTTTTATTTTGATTTTCATTATGAAGTAGAAGAAAATCTTCTAATAAACTTTGCCATAATATTAGAAACTGATGATAGAAAACTATGGTAGACTCGTGCTCAAGGCCCGAGGTGTGTGGGGCCTGTTGTACATTTGAAGTGTTAATTCTTCTAACGCTGTGAGGCCACCTAACAGCGTGTTTTCTTTTGCTAGCCCTTTCTAGGGCGCCTCCTCTGCCATGCAGGCTCCACCCTGCCACTTCTTAAACATGTCTCCTTTGCTCTGCTAAAATTTTCCAGAAATTCACTTTCCTATTCCTTCTATCTGGGTGTTTACAGTTTCTAAATGAGCCAGGGTACTTATCAATACTTCCTCAGTAAAGAGCAACCCATGAAAATCCTGGGAATTGGAAGCTGAATGTCAATGAATGAATGAGTTCACTACAAGCAAAGAGCATGCCACTGCTCATGAACCACTGCTAAGTTTCACAGGACCCATGAACCGATAATTAGCATGCAGTTGTAGCTGGGTGGCCCTTGAGAACCCTAAACTGATCTAGGGCTGGGTGTGGAGCCAGAGGTATTCCCTCACCCAGTGTCTTACTGGATAAGCTCATTCACATGGGGACATAGGAATCCCGTGAGAAGACAGTCATGTTATGTTAAGAACTTGGAAGAGGGATAGAGAAGATGAGGACAATGGAAGGAAGGATACAGCATCCACTCCAACCCCATCCTAGAGTCCACCAGATCCCTGAGGAGGGGAAGACCCTCTCCCATTTTCTAATGGAGCTCTGGGGCCATAGTGGAGGGTGGGGAGCCCTGTGATCCTTTGGAATGGACAGCATCAGCGACAGGGCAAAGGCAAGATCCCTCCCTTAATTGCCCTGTGAGCAGTGGACACCAGCAGTCTCTAGAGAACAAAAATATGAGATGCTTGGGTCCCAGGAGCGCAGACAGAAACTCATTAGGGCCTCCCAGAAATAGCCGAGGAGGGGAGGGAGGAGCCAAAGTCCCTCATGAGCAGCTGCCAGCAGGAGCTGGAGGGTGAAGACTCTGGATGTTCCTGTGACCTCCACACACCCAGGAGCTGGTGAGGTGTGGGGACATTTTTCTGGGTTTTAGTCACCCACTTGGCCCCAGGTGAAGATGCACTATCACTATTTCTAGCAATCTCCTGGGATGCAGAGAAATGGAAGGGCCTAGCACATACTTTTATTTTTTACAGAAAGGGCCCTGAATGAAGACCCCATTCTAAGTCATTGGTCCAAATAGACACAGAATGCCACTGGGATGTCATGAGGGAAAGAGCAGTGCTGTTCATGGAACCTGATGTCCTTTGATGACCCTCTGCCTTCTGGATGTGAACTTGGGAAAAACATTCACACAATGGAAATTCCTTGACTTTTTTGGATGTTGTTTTCAGGGATAAATTTTCTCCCCCATTTAGACCAGTATATCTAAACTTTTTTTTTTCATTATTGCTCCCTAACTAGCCTTTTTTTAAGCTTTTTTTTCCTTATCACCTCCCCAATGAAATTTTAATACCACAGATTTACTATATATCTGTTTATGTACTGCATGTATACCTGTGCTTCAAACATATAAAAAGGTAAGATTTTTTTTGCCTTCCAACAACCAATATTTGCCCCCTTGGGGTGACATTGACATTTTTACCCCCTTGGGGATGAGAATGCACGATTTAGATTCCTTTCACTTTCACAGCATCTCAGAACCCAGTCCTGCAACTCTTTGGCCCACCCAGGGCCCAGCACATCCTCACGGGAGTTAGCGGCATGTACACCCTCCAGGACCTGAAACGCTCCACCATGCACACAGCTGAGAGATGGTATCCTAATGTATCCCCAAATACCATGGCCTACAACTATTACATCCCCAAACTAGCTGGCTTCTCCTTGGCATGTATTTCCAAACAATATCCATTTTTGTTTTGCTGCTAAATCACATGTGTCTCTCAAATGCAATCTACTACTAATTATAATAATATAGTTAGATATCTCCTGAGCTTCTCTAGGGCACCACAGTCTAATCACTTCCCCAGCCCATGAATTGGAAAATCTAATTCCCCTTTTTATACTACACATGTTTAAACAAAATAGGCTCTCTGAAGTATCCCTTCATATAAAGTTCTTAAAACTTGCCAAATTCCAAACTCTATTTTTCAAAATCTATACCAACTGTCAAATCATTGGCGAAGGTGGCAAAAATGGGAGTTCACGCTAGTTTTTTCCAGATCCCCACTCACCACTCAAAGAAAGTAAACATCTACCTTTTTACCGTAGGCTCTAAAAATTCTCAAAAAGTGAATTTTCGTATGGAGGAGGTGTTTCCCCATTATATTAAGCAGAGGGAATCCTTAAACAGGCACCTGCCACTCTGGGGAAAAGTCCACACATTCAATTCTAGTCATCATAAAATAGAAGTATCCTAAACAGAACCTTTATGCTACACCATGGCACCTTCAGCCTTCATTTAGTGGTCTCACCTTCGCAGTAAGTCTACTCCAAGGCTGCTGAAAACATCCAATTAATCAACCAAGTATTAGACTTTGTGATGGAGAGCAATGAAGTGCTAATGAGGACCACGTGTGGTTGTGAATAGCTCCATGTGACCAGCCACGCTCGCCAAATGGAGAGGAAACAGTCAAGATGGAGCTAGTAGGAATCTTAGAAAGGGACCCCAAGTAGTTACACTGTGTGTGTTTGGGTGTGCCATGGGCCTCAGAAAGATTCCAAATGACACATAGATGTTTGGTGTCAATTCAATTTCAAAACACATTATTTTCAAAATCTTCTGGGGGGTTCCTAATTCACTCATGGTGATTTTGGGCCCATTACCCTTAAACATGAAAGTCTAAATTAATTTAATTCATTAGAAGGAATGAGTACATTGGAAAAATAAACATATCCAAATGAGGCCACGCTTTGGCCTTCCCACCTCAACTAATCATCGTAATTTGTTAACATATCTGAATATGCTTTGAAAGACTTAATTTAATTCAAAGCCAACTTCAACTTCTAATCAATCCTTAAGATTCACACATTTTCACAATTGCATTTTCATCGATAATTTATCAGTCTGACACCAACAGCATGTTGATAATAATGGCGCTTGTAGAATTTCTAATTCAATGTTTCTTAGTCAGGGTATGCCTCTGAGTGGCCTGGAGAGATTTCGCACATTGACATACTGATACCCACACCTGGACAGGCTGTCTGAGCATGGTCTGGGGTTGGGGTCCAGAATCCTTATTTTTAAATAGCTATCCCAGAGTTTGGTTTGCCCATAGGTTTAGGAATAAATTCACTAGTCCTTTAAAATGTGATTTGATTAACATTTTTATTCATATACAACTAAAGATGTTTTATTTATTTTTATTTATATACAACTTTAAATCTGTCTATTGTGGGCAGTAAGGTAAATGTGTTCAGAAGATATAGTAGTCTTTTCCTGAGGTAGACATTTGTGGTTGCTTTCTGCTCTTGTTAATATTGCTGTGTCACAAGCCACCCCAAAATAAGAGGTTAAAGCAACCATTCATTTATGCTCAGATTCTGTGGGTCAGGAATTAACACAGGGCACAGCAGGGATGCATGTCATTTTTTCATGATGTCTGTGTCCTCAGCTGGGATGACCCAAAATCTGGGGGTAACTTGACAGTTGGGGCAGGAATTATCTGGAAGCTCCTTTATTTGCATGTCTGGCACACGTGCTGGGATGCAGAGCTCATCTGGGACTGTCAACCAGAGCACCTCACCCAGCCTCTCTATGTGGCTTGAGCTTCCTCACAGCCTGGCAGCCTCAGGATAGTCAAATTTCTTACCCACTCCAGTGTAAGTGTTGCAGATAACAATGTAGAAACGGCACTGCCTTTATGACCATCTTATCATCACTTCTGTTTAATTGCCCAAATTAAAACAAACAACAAACGAACAAAAAGCATACTTCATGGAGGAATTTCAGGCACTATCCATAACCTCATGGGGAAGAAACTTGGGGATGAGGGGCACAGCTTATAGTTTTTCAACCTCTCTGCCCTGCTTTGGCTTAAGGCAGGCCCTAAGTAGAGATTTCCCCTTCAATTTCCTGACACAAGCAAAAAGGAACACATGCACACAGTAGAAATTCTATGCCATCTATCAGACTGTGGAGAGCATGTAGTCAGCTATCTCATTAACGAGGGAATAAGAATGCAAAAGAGACACTCCTGTGAGTGTGAGGGACGTGCCTGTTTTACATCTTAGACACTTTTCACCTTCCCGCATAGTGATCTCTTAGATAAGTGATTCTAAGGCCGTACATTTCCACAGAGCTTCATAGTTTTCAGAGAGCCTTCCTACTCACTTTCCCATTTAGAATTCGCAGGTAGAAATTCCTGTAGCAGGTTTTAGTAGCTTCAGTTTTCAGATGTGAGAAGAGAGAATGGAGGACGTGGAGCAGGGTGTTTGCAGTCACACTGCTAGTCTGTGGCTAAGCCAAGGCTCAGAGCCAGCACTTGCGTGCATCAACTGCACTTCCTTCCACAGGGGTTCCTCAAAGTGTCTTCACTAAGTATGCCACGGGAAGTCTCACCAGGCACACCTCAGCCATTCTAAAAGTGCCTGAGCTATCAATTCAAGAAAGTTGTTCATTTACATGTCATTAGCTGAAATTTATTGAGTGCTTACTATATTATGTGTCTTGTATTCTCATAAGCACTATTAACATACAGTCACTCTCAGTTACAAGCTTGTCTGTAATGTGCAAGTTTATTCGTACAAGGTGGACAGATGAAAGATAGAATCCCCAAGACACAAAGTTGTGATAGCTTATGTACAATTTTTTACAAGGTGACTATGACTCACACCACCTAGCAGCACCAAGTAAATGCGACAATGGTGACCCTTCGAATGCAGTGACCGTGGAGAAACACAAACACAAGCCCACCCCCATCTTTCCTCCCTTACCCCACTTGACTTACACGCTTTGCCCTACAAGTGTGTATACAGTGCTGTCCTTTCAAATTTGTGTGATTTTCTTGCTAAAAGTATTTATTCAACATCCCAAACATGAATAAGCATCCTGAGTAGATGAATCCAAGTAGCAAATAAGAAGGGAAAGCCTTAAATCTTAAAGAGAACCTTAAAATAATAAAACACTTTTAAACATAAAAAATAAAACATTTAGAAAGAAACAAGAGAACTTGTGATATTACAAGAACAAGAGGTCTAAGGGAATTCATGTTGTGCACCATTGGTGACAACTGCAGCAAAAATAAAAGAAAGCTATTTAGCAGGAACAACTGTGAGGGTTGCACAGTCTCTTGAACAAGCCTGAGGAGGCTGTAAATAATGTGGATGGTAAGGTAGACAATGATGATGAAAGCCCAGTGGCTGCCACCAGAGCTGAAGATGCCACAGTCATCTTCTGCAGGAAGTGGGCTGATGGGCACCTACAGGGATCGAAGGCAACAACCCCAATGCCAAGCAAAGCACCCAGTATCCGGTGGCCTTTCATCTCACGTGGGGCCATACATGCAGCTTCTTAAAGAAAGGAGAAAATGGCAAAACAACAAAGGCTGGATTTCTACTTTATGTTAATGCAAAAGGAAAACAGAACAAACCATAGCATGTTTGGTACTATAACATTTTGTCCTACTATTTCCCTCCTTCTCCATAATACAGAAGCCCCCACATTGCACCATATGACTCACCAAGCAAACATCGTGCTTTCTGTAACGTGAAGTGCTCTATGTACCATAGTATTTTTTAATGTATTAGGGATTTAATATGTTTAAAAATTTTATTAGGGCTTTAGAAGAGTATTCCTTACTAGACTACATAGGTGTTGAGTGTTCCACCCAATATAATTTTTCCCAGAAGTCTCATCATTTTTACTGCATGAAATTCTATAATGCCTTGATTTTTAGGAATATGTATATTACATTGTAGGAGAAACAACTATATTATCTCACTTAATGTTCATCTTACCCCATTTTACAAGAGAAAACCCTGGGCATGGTTTTCATTTGACATCAAAATCTCATATCTTGTGTATCTCCCAACCTGTGTTCCCTTCTTTCTTCTCATGTAATGTTAGCTGAGTTTCTCCACCATTCAAAAGCCTTTTCCTAGGACATCATGCTGAGAGAAATCACACATACTGGAAGTGGGGCACTCGTTTGATATCCAAATGGAAACTGGTTTCTGGTATTTAGGTCAAAAGTTCACATACACACACACACACACACACACACACGAAGTTCTCAAGAAAACTTCTTAAAACCAAAAGAAAGAAACAGAGGGACTACCAAGAAATAGATCCTAGGGGGAAACAATCCAGCTGGCAATCTGAAATAACATAGGTGACTTTCCCAAAGCGACTGATAACTGTTGAGTCACTTTCCCCAAGGTCAGCAGCAGAGTAGGAATTAGAAAGACCAACTTGGGACCCTTCTCTACTCCTTTTAAATATTGTGTTTCTGTTGCTTGGAACATTCACATTTCTGCATCAGACTGTTCTCCTTGCTATATTTCACACCCCCTCTGGCTTCACATCAGAAGAACAAGGTCAGTATTTGTTTGTAATGGAATAGGTGTGAGATGGTGAATAATACAGATGTATATTTTACTTGGAACAAATGCAATTCACCTTTCTTCCCTGAATAAACTCAGATCTTGAGAGAGGCTGTAGTTTACAAGCCTTCAAAAAGAGGCCCTCCTTGGGTATTCAAAACATATTTTATCAAACCACAAGATCCTCCTGTTTCAAGCAAGAAGCACCTACAAAGAAAAAGACAGTTTCTTTAAGACACTTGTTGGGTTTTTGGTTTGTTTTGGATGGTTGTTATTTCTTGTAGGGAGAATTTTAAATGTTAACAGAAAAACCAGATTGTGTTGGTGGAATTGAGGGTGGAGGGTTTAAATGAATTAATTCAAATAAGTACATCTGTAATATCCTAGAATGGTACATTTTCTCAGGCCCTTTGCTTTGAGTTTTTAAGACAGATTTGGAATAAATGTTTCTACATTTATTTAAAGTAGAATGTTAAGGCCAAGATGAAGAGAATCAATTCTAATCAGCTTTTGAAATAGAGACAGGACGGGATCAATCTTACAGCACACAACAGATTATCTCCCATTTGGAACTAAAGATAGAGAACATAAAATGTTCCATTAGATCCCTATTTTATTTCATTTGTGGCTACATGTGTCTGTCTAATCTTGACCACAGAATCAGAATGTTGAAAAGACTTTGAGGGTTCATCAAATCCACACCCACGCCTATAGGAAGACCTCCCACTAAACCTCCAGGCACATGGGGACTTACCCTGTTTTTAAAGACCTCCACGAAGTCTTACAAAAAGTGTTCAAACACCAGCTCTCCTGCCAGCAGTCTACTGGGCTTGTTGAATTTGCATTGGCCACACACCCATTAATCAATCCCCCTGCCCCAGCTCCTTGGAACAGTCCCCTTTTCTCTACTCTTTAAATGTTCCAACATCTGCCCAGGGCTCATGTGTGTAGCATTGCCTCGCTCTGGCCCCCAAGCCAGCAGAGATCTGTTCTAATCTCTGCTAAGGTGGAGTCACAGGTGTGGTTCTCAGGCAATGAGAGCCCCTCCTGTTGTCCCCTACTTGACCACTAGCAGCTCTGGGGCTTCTGAGAGGCTAGTGAGAGGGGAGGCAAATTCCTAAACACTCGGGAGCTTTGGTGTGTTTTATTCTTTACAAGGAAAAATGATTCACAGATCTTTTATTAGGGAGGCTGCATGTGACACCTGATATGAAATATTTGCCTTTTTTAAAAATAATGAATTGATCTTTATTTAGCTACCCCAAATCAAACTTCTGATCAAGCCTCAAGATTTGCAAGAGCAACTTCTAACAAAATTCTTACTCTGCTAGCTTGAAATAGCAGGGGAGGAAACTTTTTTCCTTCATTAGTATGAAAGAATTTGAGGTGCTAGAAATAGCCCCAGGACAAAAGAAACAAGTACTAAGAATGATGTTTCCCAGGAAATGTTTGTGGCCAGAAACCTAAATCGGGAATGACGAACACTCAATATGTGTTGGAGGGGAATGTCTGCTTTCCTTGCCTCTTATATCATTCCACTTCAGAGTGGCTCCTGAAGACACCTTTTCCTCCAATTTCCTGGCAGTGTTTTGAGCATTCCCCATGTTGATCATCAAATGGCCTGAGAGAGACAGAGGGAGGGTTATCAGTAGTACTGATCAAAGCAGCTTGGATCACAGCAAGAAGATGGGGAGATCACTCCCCCCAGCCTTCACCAGACGGGTCTCCCTGGAGATAGGCAAGGCCATCCCTCTACTGTGCAGGGCTGAGTCCTGGGTGATTGTCGGCTTCCATTTCAGCAACAGAAGCAAAGAGACCTTGAATTGTATGGAGCAGGGCCTGCAATACTGGTGTGACCATCACCTGCAGTCTCGAGACAGACATAACCCTGAGAGAAACCTAAGACCCAGCTGAAGAAAGGGGAGGTTCAGGATCAAACGCCTCACGTGGTGCAGATTTTCAAAAATCCAGGCCCCTCAAATCCAGGACTGTATCTCAAAGTATTAGATAAACTTGCTACCTCCCTACAGATAAAAACACTTTCTACCCTTTAACTTGCTGTTGGTTGTATGCTCTTTTGAGTAAAATCAGATTTTGATATTTAGTGTAATAATTATCAAAAGCCTTTCTTGTTCATTTAGCATAATCATCTTTTGACCTCCCTGACCTGTTTCTACATTCTCTGAGAAATCCCAGCCGAGCTCATACAACCCCTAATAGCTCAGACGACCCTAAACAGATGTGTGAATTTGGGTCATGTTAAGTCAGTGTTCCAAAGCTCGGGTCGTACTTTCTTTTGAAAGGTGAATTTTCCCAGACT
Organism: Daubentonia madagascariensis; assembly: GCA_023783475.1. Classification (NCBI taxonomy): domain Eukaryota; kingdom Metazoa; phylum Chordata; class Mammalia; order Primates; family Daubentoniidae; genus Daubentonia; species Daubentonia madagascariensis. Next base: position 32,752,978 of record JAKFHU010002080.1, read on the forward strand.
AACTGAGGACAATTCTACATGGCAAACAGATTGCTTGAACAAACTAGCTTCATGTGACTTTTAAAGAAAGCATATAAATTACACCATCATAAACCTTTCCCTTTTCAGGTTTGTAACTGGAGTGTCACAAACTTCAGACTTGATCATCTTTGGTTCACAGTCCGATGTCAAAGTCTTCGGGTGAGAACCAAGTGCTTCTTATGAAGGGTAGCAGCGTCCCCTGCTGGCTCGCCTTGTGGGCTGAGTTTTTACAAGGTGGAAGTCTGCGTATGAAGCCCTTTGAAGCAGAAATCCCTCGTAGTTAAGAGGGGAAATGAGGTTTTGAATGCAACGTTCTTCATTTCCTCAGCAATGCACACTGCAGCAAAGAGAGTCTCACATTTCTTTCATTATTATTTCTAGCATTTAATATAGCCAGCCACATTAGAACTGATGACATCTCGATGGCATTGTTCCCCATTACTAATGGTGTGAGGCAAAACTATGGGCGGGAGTCAATTCTTTCCACTCTTTCTAATACTCCCCCACCCCCAGACAATAGGCCAGCATGACTGGCAATTGTTGAGGTGGTCCCTTAGGAACCACAGTTAGGATGAGGACAGCCCACTTGAGATGACAGGTCCCTGATTCCATGCCACTTGGCTTGCTGCTCTGGAGACTGCTTGAGTCTGCAGTGAGAAATCTCACCGCCATCCAGACATGTTCTAGAGTATCAATCCTGATCTGAAAGCAGCCGTCAAGCTCAAACACCTCAACCATTTACTTCCAAAGGAATCCCTATGAACGCAGAAAACCAAGAGACCCTTTAGGTTGCTGGGGTACATCAAACAACAAAAATTTCACAGAATATTTAGTAAGCACATACACTGTTCTTGCACCATGTGGGCACTAAGGAAACAGTAGTGGGCAAGAAACAACACCTGCCCTTAACAGAGCTTGTTGTCTCAGGGAGAAAATGGGCAACAGACAATCCCCAAAATGAATTACAAACCATGACAAAGGACACAAAGGAAAAGTACACAGTGCCATGAGGATATATAGCCTAATGCAGTGGAAGCAGTTTCCCTGAGGAAGTGGCATTAGAATTGAGATCAAATGGATGAGTAGGAGTTACTGAGGGTCGGGGGAGGGCGTCCTAGGCAGAGAGGAGCAAGACGCTGCGTGTGAAACTGCCCTGGGCATCCATGTCTTTATGACATTATTTCTACAAAATCAACTGCAAAAAATAAATAAAAGCAAATAAACCTTTCCCAGCAATTGACCAAATTCCTGCAGCAAAATATGCTGTCAGCTTCTGTGCTGGGAAACGAGAGCAGTGGCCAGGCCACCTGCAAAGTGAGCATACTTCACCTACCTGCTGGAACGCGGGGTCCCACTGAGCTCTCTGCTCATCTTTGCATGTCTCTAGCCTGTTGCACCACGTCCCCAGCTCCACAGTTCTCCTTTATGTGGCAACATCTACTTACCCAGATCTCTCCATTAACCGGACACCAGGCATTCTTCCTGCACTTAATAGTGACTCTACACTAAAAAGTCCTAGAATTTTATCCTGGTCTTCTTTGACAATGCCTCAGCAAGGGGATCTACAACATTATTTTATTTATTTATTTCTGCTATTTTAACATTCCTTTAGAGCTAACTACATGCCAGGCAAGTTTTAAGTGCTTAACAAATAGTAACTCATTTAATCCTAATGATAATCCTATAAGATAGTTACTAATATTATCCCAATGTTGCAAATGAAAAAACTGAGGCACCAAGGGGATAAGAAACTTTCCTGAGGTCACTTAGCCCAGCCACAATTTCAGCCCGGGCAGTCAGCCTCCAGAAGCCAAGCTAGAAAACACTATTCCATGCAGGCTCCTCTTAGCAAAATTAAAGAGTCACTCAACTTTATCTAGTTGTAAAGTCTATGTCTCAGATGGGTAGAATCCCATCAGTTCTACCACCTGATTACACCTCCAGTCCTTCTTCTTACCTCGCTCCCTTGGCTACTGTGCCAGCCCCCTCCTTCATCCCCCACCTGACTGTGGCAGCACCGGAGCATTGGAGCCGCTCTCCGGGCTCCAGGTCCCCTCCCCTTCTCATCTATGCTCCGCGCCCTGTCACAACACTCCAGAAACAAAAATTTGTTCTATTTATAACCTTCACTATCCCACCACTGCCTACAGATTGAAATTAACCCTCCCACCGGATCCTTCAGGTGCTGGTCCTAATCTGCCTTTGTAATCTTGGATCCGAGAGTTTCACCCCGCTCCTCACACCCAGCTCAGACTCGCCTCTCCAGCAGGCCTGGCCCACCTGCCTTCCCGCAGCGGCCCACACTCTCTCAAGGGAGACCAGCGCCCATGGTCTCCACCTGCTGGCCCTTCTGCTGGGAATGTCTTCCAGCCTCCTTTTTCTTTCAGGCTCAGCTCAGCCGACACCTCCCTGCCCGTTCTCCCCTGACACCTGCATTCCCCTCCCTCCCCTGCATGCTCTTGCTTTTCTTTGTGCTGCCTCTAAACCTCGTGTATAAGGGGCTGGTGCCAGAGTAGGGACTGGAGTGGGGAAAATAAGGCACTTAACACAGGGGCACATTTACGAGGGTGCCGAAACATTCAGTAATTGAGAGAAAAAGATATTTTTATTGTGGGAAAATATACATAAGATAACATTTACTCTTTTAACAATTTTTAAATATACAATTCAGTGGCATTAAATATGCTCACAATGTTGTACGACCATCACCACCATCCATTTCCAGAACTTTTTTGTCATCCCAAAGAGAAGCTCTGTTCCCAAACAGAAGCTCTGTACCTATTAAACAGTAATTTGCTGTTCCCTCTCCCTCCAGCCCCTGTTAACCTCTGTTCTACTTTTGGTCCCTGTAAATTTGCTTATTCCAGGAACCTCCAGTATGTGGAATCATACAGTATTTGCCTTTCTGTGACTAGCTTATTTCACTTAGCATAATAAAGATAATATTTTAATGCAGTAGTTTAATAATCAAAATTAATGCCAAAAATCCATGATGAACAAAATATCAAAATTTTAGATAGGCTGGGCATGGTGGCTTGTGTCTGTAATCCTAGCACTTTGGGAGGCCGAGGTGGGAGGATTGCTTGAGCTCAGGAGTTTGAGACCAGCCTGGACAACACAGTGAGACCCCTGTCTCTACAGAGAATAGAAAAATTAGCTGGGCATGGTGGCATGCACCTGTAGTCCCAGCTACTTGGGAGGCTGAGGCAGGAGGATCACCTGAGAGCAAGACCATGTCTCAAAAAAAAAAATTTTAGACAACGATAGCATCAGAGTCACTGGTTTTTCTTTTGCCTCAGGCTTCAATATAGCTCAGCGTTGATCCTGTCTTTACTGAAGATTTTGACATTTTGTTCATCATAGATTTTTTTGCATAAATTTTGATTTTTAAAAATATTGCATTAAAATATTATTCGTCTTGATTACTGATTCTTTTTGCATTCCCTTACATTTTGCACCCAAGGCAAGTGGCTCGCATGTCTCACCCCAGGCCCAGCCCTGGTGGTGCCAAACCCTTTCCGTGTCCACCACCCCAAATAAAACACACAAGCAAAGTAAGAAATCATATGCTTGCACGCAAACACAGCTTCAGAACAAGTCCTCACGTAGCCGGCACCACCCCTCTGGTGAGACTGCTGCCCTGAAGCCCCTCTTATAGTCTGGAGCCACAACCGTGCACACCTCTCTGCTCGCGCACCCTGCTGCGCTGTGCTGATGCGCCTTCAGTCCGTCTGCCTTTCTGGTCTGCGAGCTCTTTGAAGGCAGAGACAGTCCTTTTCATCTTTGCACTCACACTGCCTTGTACAGTGTTGGGCTCATAGAAGAAACTTAATAATTGTTTGTTGACTGAAAAGTCCCTCAGCTCCTTTTCCCACCATTAATAACTATTTCAAGGTAGCTAAATGATACTTTGCCCTTATCTGGTTTAGTTTCAACATCCCATAATCTATATAGGTTCATATTAAAGGGCTAGTGACCTAGAAAGCCCTAACTTTGGCATGCCTCGGAAAAGGACATTTCAGGGTTACCTGGTCTCCTACTTGCTCTTGGTCCTCTAGACCAGGGACAGCCCATGCACTGTCCCCGTGGGTTGCTCTGCCACGAAAGAGGGACATGCCCAGAAGATTGTTGGAGCAGTACCTACTTTTGGTTTTCCAAGGCGCTGATTCTTCCTCTGCCTCTGCTTGGCGGAGTCTTGTCTGTGTGCTGGGCCTGGCTTTCTTGGCTGCCTCACTCCTGGCTTACAGAACCAGCTGCACCTCCAGCAGGAATGCCTGAACTCCTGTTTGGTTTTCTGGTCTTACTTCCTGTCTTGTGGCCACAGTCCTGACATTGGCTTGAAGACTCAAATCACAACCTATAGCCAGTGTCCCCTGGATGCCAGATCCTGGCATTGTGATTTATAGACTTCTCACATTTGAATTTAGTTTGGACCCCATCATCTCAATTGAGATTTCACTTCTTATTTCATGCCAGTAGAAAATAGGGTTTCCAAATTCTTAAATACCTAGAATTGTTCATCTGGCTCTACATGTAGAGGCCTTTAAAGCAAAATCAAGCATTGAAACCTCCAAAATCTCAGCTCCTGAATTTATCACCCACCTCAGAACCAAACATCCCTACCCTGATGCAGTTTATTTTGCCAATAACTAGGGTTTTGCTTGGATTTATTTTGCTTTAGCTGTTGGATCACTTAACTTTATAACTAGAAAATTTATTCCTTTCATTAAGTATTCCCACTGTTTTTGAGGTTCCTTCTCTCCTGTCCCATAAATTATCTTGGTTTGTACAATCTAGATCAATTAACCAAAGAGGTGTGGTAGGGCAACGTGCCCAGCTACAACAAGATGGCAACAATTATCTTGTAACTGCTGTATGTACCACTTCCACAATGCTTTAAAAGAAAATCTGAGATGAAACCAATCCAAACTGCTCTTTCCAATTTGATAAATTCCAAAACTAACTTACAAATACAGACCAAAATTGGAAGAAGAAATGGAAGAGTTCAAGACATAACGCCCAAATTCATCTTAAGACTATGGGAAAGCAGCCACCCCATGAATTTTAGTCCCTCAAGTATTCATAAAAGTATAGAGATAAAAATACTGCAGTTTCTCCATGACATAATTCAGTGTGTGAAGTTAAGTGGGTTTCACGGCACTAATCCAGAACGCATTCTTCTTTTTTTTTTTTTTTTAGAGTGCAGTGACATCATCCTAGCTCACTGCAACCTCCAACTCCTGGGCTCAATCCATCCTCCTGCCTCAGCCTCCCGAGTAGTTGGGACTATAGGCACGCACCAACATGCCCAACTAATTTTTCTATTTTTTGTGGAGACAGGGTCTTGCTCTTGCTCAGGCTGGTCTTGAACTCCTGAACTCAAGGGATCATCCTGCCTCAGCCTCCCAGAGTGCTAGGATTACGGGCATGAGACACCACACCCAGCCCAGAACTCATTCTTTACGTAGAGAGTGACTACAAATAATGAAACTGATTTTCATGTGTGCCATGTGAAATTAGTTGGATTTCTTTATGGTATACCCATCTTGGATAACTTGAATAAATATGCAATGATAGCAATTATTATTGTTATTATTTTTACATATACATAACTATATTAGTTTGCTAGGGCTGCCATAACAAAGTAACAAAGACTACATGGCTTAAAAAACATAAATTTGTTGTCTCACAGTTCTCGAGGCTACAAGACAAAGATCAAGGTGTTGGTAAGGTTAGTTTCTTCTGAGGGTTCTGAGGGCAGGATCTACTTCAGGCCCCTCTCCTTGGCTTATAGATGGCTATCTTCTCTCTATGTCTCTGCACATCATCTTCCCTCCACGAGTGTCTGTCTGTGTCCAAATTTCCCCTTTTTATAAAATTTTTTATGCACCAGTTATTTTGGATTAGGGACACCCTAATGACGTCATTTAAACTTGATAGCCTCTGTAAAGACCCTTTCTCCAAATAAGGTCATATTCTGAGGTACCAGGGGTTTGGACTCTAATATAAATTTGGGGGGAGGGCTTGGGGGGAATGACACAATTCAACCCATAACACATACCGTATTCATGTTTTCATACCTTACTTCACTTTAGGAAGGATTTAAGATACCCAAATGTGCATGTTAACATTAGAAGTAAGTTTAGAAAATACATTGGCCTACAAAACCTATGCCCTATACCAGCTTTTCCCATGCTTATAGAACTTGTAGCAAAGATGCTTCTCATTGTGTGAGCACCAGCCACCTGGAGTAGAGCAAAGCAGCAGGAGAATTTCAATTTTTTCTTTTGGGTCCTGGTTTTCTGAGGTTACATTGATCTTTTATCTGGTGTAAGGCCATGGAAAGGTTTTAGCACAGATATTTTATTCTCAAGTTCACTAAGTTCTACAACTTAAATGGTGCATCTTGTCATTCGTTGAAAGAGCAATCTGCCTCACCTTCATCACAGCGATGCCCATTTTTAATCACATTCCCATGTCACCAATCAGAACCAGCTACATAATTCGTGAGGCCAGTGCAAAATGAAAATGTGGGGCTCTGTGTTCAAAATTTAGAATTTTAAAACAGCAATATCAGATCATTAAATCAAGTATGAGACCCTTCTAAACACATGGTCCTGTATAACTGCACAGCTTACATACCCATTAAGCCAGTCTGAACTCAATATACATTTTGCAATGGTGAAAATATTATAAAATTGTTTACTTTGGTGAAAGTTTTCATGGAGGGTACAGGGCACAATTGACAGATCTCCACAGTGACCTCTGAAAGAAAGAGACTGTATTGTTAGGCAAGGTTATGCTAACAATTTGGGGGGTTATAGAGGGATCTAGATCTCAGGTGCTTACCCAAGGTTATCTCTTATGCATGTCACTGTCAGAGGCTAATTGGGAAGCAATCCTGTAAGGCTCTTCTCCAAGCGGCCCAGGGGGCTTCCATCTCAAAACTGTACCATCTTGGAATTCTTTGCTTCTAGCTACAAGAAGGGAAGAGAGAAAGAAGAAAAAGCCCACCCAGTCTCAGCTGCCTCAGATCAGAAGTATCATATAATTTTTGCTCATGTTCTCATTGACCAGAACTCAGTCCAATGTTCTTAATCTAACCTCATGGGAGGCTAGAAAATATAGCTTTCTTGTGTGCCCAGGAAAAGACAATGAATCGGTGAATATACAGCTTGACTCTGCAACAGAAGCTATCAGTCTCCATGGAAATGAAATAAATCCATTAACTGCATATTAACAAGTGTTAGCTAAGTGCACAGGACTGTGCTGGTCTTTGAGAAGATGTTAGAGAAAATATTTGAGTTTTCTTCCCTCAAAAACCTTAGCATTTCATTGTGGAGGCAAGACATACACATACCAAAAAGATCGACATCAAAAGAGGTGATTGTATCCGTGACAAGTTGGACTCACAGGGAAAAAAAAGGAGATGATTGTATCATTATGGGATAGGCGACTGGGAAAACTTCATGCAGGAAGGAGGAGAATGTGGAAATACATAAAGACCACCCAAATAAGAACAAGCAAAGGCTTTTTATTCAGAACTTGCCATGGCAAGGGAGTCAACCACCATCACCTGCATTTGGCAGAGACTCAAAGGCAGGAAAGGAGTAAGAAAACTTTATGGTGGAAAAAAGCAAAGCCCTCAGGTACGCCCTGATTGAAGACTGTTAGCATGGTGAAGCTGTAGGTGAGCTAACTAAAGGTGGGACATCCTATAGGATTGTCAGGGGTGCATGTTTGACTTTCTCCAATCGGTCCTAAGATGGAAACAAGGGCAAAATTAGGGAAGCTGTCAGTTATTAATCAAGTCCTGCCTGTTTGGGCCCAATTGTCACAGGGGTTATTGTTTGGCATCCTAGACCAGTTGCTAGAAATAGTGGCCTGGCTCTCTCTAATTCTGAGTTGTGGATAGTAGGTTGGCTTCCTGGACTGATTGCTACAGATTGAGGGTCAGAGTTCTATTTTTATATATGACCTAGCTATTGTCCATTTGTATATTTAGTCTTTCAAGAGCTTTAAAAAGAAATGGGAATGACAGTCTACAAATGGAAACTGCAAAGGCAGAAATTGTTTTTAAAAGAGGAGGAAGGGAACAGACCGACGTAGCTAGAGTGGGTGTTTCATGTTCATCCATTCACTTATTCATTCAATTAATTAACATTCATTGAGCATCCACTCCCGACCAGGTACTGTGCTTGGAGCCAGTGATAGAAATAGGAGGGAGATATGGTCCCTGCCTTCAAGCACTTTATAGCCTTTCTTAACCAGGATCCCGCAGATGCCCTACAGAAAATTATTTGAGTGGTTGTTTTCTCAATTTTCCCAAGGATGGAGCTAGTACCACAGATGCATGGGAGAGAAGTTAATTCATCACATACCATGGGTACCTTAGGAAATTAGGGGTAGAATTTCTCCTGAACTCCCAGTTGAAGGAGGCTGGAAAGAAAAGATATTACACATATATTTGTAAATGGGCAAAATGGCATATTAATAATGGTTTCAGCAACAATATTGTAAATGACCTAAACAACCATCAGGAGGAGTCTTGCTAATAGCCTTTTAATGAAACATTTATGCACTCATGGAAAATAATGAGAAAGATCTTCATATATTGATAAGAATAGATCTCCAAGATACATTTAGAAAAAGGAGCAAGAAACAGGACTTGTTTATAATATGCTACAGTTATGCACAACTGTAGAGGAGATATCTGTGCTTTTGCTTGTCTGTGCTGTTGCATCCTGGTAGGATACACAAGAAACTGATAACTCTGATAACCTCTGGGGGACAGAGGTGGGAGGGGGTATTTTCACTAGAGCAAACGTCTTTGCAGGTCGGTTATTCATTAGATGGTGGAGGTATGGGCGAGGCGAGGGAAGGATCACAAGATGACTTCCTTATTTCTGGCCTGGAGGAGCATAAGGATGATGGTGCCAATTCCAAGATAGAGTATATGAGGGGAGAGACTGAGATGGACCATCCAGGTCTCCACCTCTGGTTAGCTGGATATATGGCCTCAGAGCTCAGGAGAGAAATCTTGTTCTGAATCTAGTGAAATTGGCAATCCTAGGAAGAATGACCTGTGCCCAACCTGGAGGGACTGAGCTGTCCTGGGGCTCTGCATTGCACTCGATCACGCTCCCTCATCCCTTGTTGGACTCCCTGACCTCCCTTATTGCCTAGGAGGCCAACTGCAGCATGAACCTCACTAGATAACCTGGGTTTTCTTAAGAGCCCTTTTTAGCGTATATATATGAAATGACATAATATTTGAGATTTGATTCAAAATAATGCAGAGAGTTTAAGGGAAGTAGGTGCAGGTATAGATAAAACAAGCCAGCTTGAATTGATCACTGATTAACCTGAGTTACAGATATAATATTCTCTCTACTTTTATATATATGATTGATATTTTCCCTAATCCAAGGTTTTTAAAATACCAATGCCCAGGCTTCACCCCCAAGTAATTAAATAAATCAGAAATCCTAGGGGTGGGGCTTAGGTAATAGTATTATTTAAAACTTCACCAGGTAATGCCACTATACAGCCAGGATTGAGAACTGCTGTTAGTCCAGTTAGTTATCACTACACCATCTGTCATTGCATCATTGCTACCATGCTCTCCCTGTACCCAGCTTCAGTCACCTGCTTCTTAGCCTGTCCACAAATCCTTGCTGTCTTTGATCCAGCCTCCTTCAATGGCTCATTCTGAATCCTAGCAAGGAAAGTGGCAAGTGAGAATAGACAGAAGGAAACAGAAAAACATTCTGAATTCCCAAGTATTTATTAATTTGAATCACATGCTGTCCGTAAACAGAGCACGATGTCAATTTGCTCCTGCTCAGGGGCAAATCTCTTTGTGCCCTGAAGAACAGACACTGGGCTTGCTCCAACCAGCTTAGCTTCAACCACAGAATTAGAACATATGTACCTTGGAACACAAGTCCTGTTTCAGAAAGCTTCCAGCAGGTGTTTAGCTGATTCCAGTTTATCCCCATCAACAGTACATTCATGCTGTGCGCTGGAAAGAAGCCAGATTTGAGTTTGCAGTTCAATTCCACCCCTTATAAGTTGTGTGATTCAGGAACGTTGTCTTACTGGTCTGAGTCTACGTCCTTCATCAGTAAAAAAGAGTAAAGCACACTTTATAGGATTGAGGAACAATTTAAAAGAAAATACTATTTAAAGTACCTGCAAAGTTATTTGTAGGATTTCAAGAATCATTAGTTCCCTCTCCCTTTCCTGATCCTTTGTTCATGGTGCCACCGTGAGGTAGTATTTGTTCGAAAGACTTCCTGGCATCCAGCCTCTCTAGAAGAAGGACCATGAAAGGGGCAAAAAATCACCTCCCAGATCTAAGATTAAATCCAATCCTCACACCGGCCTCTAAGCAATCCATGACCTCCCTGCAGTGACTGTGACCCTGGGCTACTGAACGCTAACTGTTCCCTTCTCTAAGGTCGACCCTCTCCTAAATCTGCAGAAAAGACCCACCCTTGGAGGCCAGATAACATGGTGAAGATTTGCCCGATGTTTTAGTAACATGTTTCTAGTTAGTCAATTTCATATGAGGAAAGAAAGAATTCATTAAAGGAGGTGGCCAGAAAACATAGGAAATCACATATTCCCCCACTGCAAATACCCCCGGCCCTGGAACCTTTCTTAGATCACCAGGCCTAAGCACATAGCTAAGTTCACAGGACCCCTGCCAAAGGTCCTAAATCACACGTCACATTACACCATGTGGTTTTGTATACTCATCCCTGAGTTCCCAGATTAATAAAGAAATCATTATTGCATCGACTCCCTGGCATCCACTGCTGTTTCTCAGAAATCTGGTTTTCTAATTTCCATTGGAGCAGGGGATGGGGACAGGCAGGGTCAGGAAGAAACTGTACCATCTCCTCAGGGGGACTTCTTGGGTAACCTGCGCATGTCCTCTCAGATACTATTCCACAGTTGCCTCACTCCCTGCACATCCTAAGGCAGGAGAACTTGAGTGGAGTTTTTTCCTCTCTCTATAATATACTCCTTCCTCCCTTTCTCACCCACAAAACATGCCTGGAAGCTCTGGTGACCACAACGAGCACATTACAAAGACAGAAGCAAAGTGCCTCCCACTCATACCCACCCCCAACACAGCAGCCCACAGACCTGAGACTCAAATCAATGCATGGCTGTGTTGTCTGTGCTGGGATCTCAATAGAACCTCATGTGCAGTTGTGCAGATTATACCTCTCTGGAGGTCTTCGATCAGGAGAGGGGTAAGGAGAGGAGAACAGTTGCTCACCAAGTCGTAAGCCCTGGTGTGGAGCTATGTCTACCAGGAAGAAAAGACTGCTTTGTTTTATTTGTATAAAGATACTGAACGAGCAATTGCAGCTCTGGGTGTTAAGATATATGAATTCTAAAGCAATAAAGCCAAAAGAATTCAACCTAGTTTGAAGAAGTTTCATTATGGTATGTTCCTACCTCCACCAGTCATGCCAACTTACTTCTGCATCGATTTGTATGTCAATTCAGAATCCAGTGGCCTCATGTAGTGTAGACAGAAGGTGGGACGAATTCTTGTCAGTTGGACTGGGTTTGACCCTTGGATCTTTACCTTCATTCATTTATTCAACAAATAATTTATTGAGGACTGTCTCCATACCAGGAACAATCCTAAGGGCTGTGGGGATAAAACAGTGAATAAAATAGACAAATATCCCAGCCTTCATGGTCCTTATATTCTAGTGGAGAGAGACAATAAATAACAGAATTAGTAAGTGAAACCTGCGGTGTGTTAGTTGGTGGAAAGTGTTATGGAGAAAGTAAAGCTTGGAAAGGGGAGAGAGGGTGTTGGGAGATATCAATGGTAGGCAGGTGGAGAGGCAGTCGGGGAGAGGACCACGTGGATAAATGGGGACAGAGCACTCCAGGCAGAGGAAAAGTGGGGACAAAGGTACTGAGGCAGGAGCTTCCCACAGCCAGGAAGGAGGCCAGAGAGAGCAAATGTCAACAAACAGAAGATAGAGTCAACACAAGACCTTGAGCAGCCACTTAACTTTTTTGAGCCCTTAGTGTCCTCCTCTGTAAAAAAGAACCAGTAACACAACTTCATGGGGAAGTGATAAAGTGCCAGAATATATATGAGAGAACCTGCTGGACAGTGAATGTACTGTAGGAAACTTTGTGTAACTGAGATTCCATCCTTTCTCCTTCCTGCTACCATCTTCATCCTTCTTCCACTGTGTCCCTTCCCAGCCATGAGTGACACACAAAATGGAAGTGTGCCCTCACAAATCCTGCCCAGGATGAGGTCAGAACTCCTCCTTGTTCCCATCATATCCTGACTCAGCTCTACACGGAGGCCTTTCACACTCAATGGCTGGCCAATTTTAGAGAAGGAAGGAAGGAAATGCCCACGTGCACACTCTTAGCCACCCACCAGCCACTGCCAGAAGTCACCCACCTCTGCACAGTGCCTGGCACAAAGGAGTTGCTTAATAATTGCCAAGTGAATTGGATTAAATTGAAACAGAGTTTGAGGCAGAGGCAGGAAGACAGAACAATAACACATGTGGCCACAAAAGAAGGGCCAAGAACTAAGGAAGATCTACACCAACACTCATAATTAAGACAAAATTAGCAGCTAAAATTGTAAAATGTTGGTCCATAAGAGAAAACCTGCTTGCACTAGTCTGGCATTTCACCTACAGGCCAGATGGCTCCTGTGTGCATCTTCTCTCTATAATGAGGACACAAGCTGAAGTTGAGTAGACTCACAAGGAAATTGGGAATTGTTGCAATGAGGAAAATTTTGGAAAATCAAGGCTTATGGTCACATTGATCTATGAGACTAATCCATGTTTACTGGCTTATCCTACAGGAAGGCTGGTCCCAGCATTTGACACTCAAACTGCCCTGTTCCCCATTCACAGTGGGGCAATGGCTGAACTAGACCCATTGTCAGCCAAGAGAGCTGTGGCAATGCCCAGGGGTAATCCAAGTGCAATTCAACTAGGAGAGTGGAGAGTCAAACCTCTAGGCAGCCAAATCAAACACCAAGTCCAGATGAAGAATCAGAGCAGGGGTGAAGAGCCAGGAGTTCAAATTTGGCAAAGACAAGACTAAAGCAAGGGAAGCTAATTCCAAGCAAAGAGAGGCCCGCATAGTCACCTCAAGAGTTCTGGGGCAACCTTGGAGTCACAGAGTGTAGGCGAGTCACTTTGGCTTAAAAGACAAGAGGGAGATTCCACACCAGCTTAGGGAACAGCCAACTTTAAAGACTTCCTTAGTGCTGATTTAATGATGCCCAATGAGTCTATCTGAGCTCTCTCCTGTCCTCTTAGCCACATTTACCCAGAACCTATATTTTCATTTTTATAAAATAATGATGATTCCTTAATAAGTCCCTTATGTATAGGGCTTCATATTTCACACGTATTTGACATGCACAACTACTTTGTGAAGTGAGTCTGGCAGGCTTCACTATTTCCATTTTACAGATGTGAACACGGATCCTAGTCACACAAGTCAGCAGTAGGGTTATGACTGGAGTCCAGATGTCTTGAGCTTCATCTAACTCAATGCAGGGCTGGGGCTTAAAAACACATTGACTGCAAACAACACAGGAAAAAAGTGACTTTATCTCTCTTGATCTAGCATTTTGCCTGATTTTGGAAGATGCTGGGTTGCAATAACACAAGGTTGACCTCTGATCATCACCTGAAGTGTCAATATATTCACTGTGATTGACCAGAGTCACATATCCCCATTCTGTACCCCACCTCCATCAAACAGACAACAAAGGTGACACTGCTGACTACTAATCTTTGTAGTCAGCCCCAAGTAAAGGGCTTTCTGACCTCCTATGGAGTCAGGCTACAAGGATTCCCAGCAAAGGGAGCAAATTTTGCCCTCAAACAACATCACATTAGGTCAGAAAAAGAATGTTGTCCTTCCTTTCACTGAAGAGAAAAATATACAAAAAACAGAAACACAAACACACATGCTCCATAAAATCCAGCCGCCACCACCAAAATACAAATTCTAACTCCAGTCGTGCTTGTAATGTCTTCTTTCTCTCCAACATTGCTCTATTGCTCGTTAGATTTGATTTCACCTCCACTAAAGTGTTGGGAATTTGGGGAAGAAACAGTATGATTTTCCCCAGAGTCCAGCCCCCCTCAAAGATGATTCTGCCACATTCCACTTCACTCGGTCACTTGGGATAAAAGCATATAAACACATCTCAGTGGTTTCATCTGAAACTGAGGTTCTTCCACTTGCCTTTCTCCTAAATCTGTTTTGAACAAAATCCAAACATTGTCCTTAAACACTGCAAGGCCCCCAAAGGGACAGTTTTAGTAGATCCAACCAATTCTTGACTTGAAGAAAGCCAAAAAATAAATGCTGTATCATTGCAAACAACACTATTTCTGGAATACAAACAGATCTCTCTCTTTCTCCACCACCCCCATCTCTCCAGCAAGTGGTTTCACAAGAACCTCAAATGCATATATATAACACAAATCATTTGATTCTTAATAAAGTACTGGCACATTTAGATTTCCATAGCACAGTTTTACCTTTATAAGGATTTTATTAATAATAACTTCTTTCTCTGATATGAGTCCCCAGAACCTCTGGATGAACAGAGCTGGCAAGGGGCTGTTACATGCTAGTTGTCCAAAGTTAACAGCTATTGAAAATTTTTATTTACTTTCTTTTTCTGTTTGAGTATGCTTAATGCTATTAAAGTTCTGTCTGGTAGTAAAAGAAAGGATATAAAAGTGGCCACTTAAGAAAAGCAATTTGGCCATTTGTGACAACAGCTGCTTGATATTGTATTTTATTTACCTGGAAAAGGATGCAAAAAGTCTGTGGAGGCATTAAAGAAACTCAAAGTTTGGAGAGATCCTAGGAATTTTCTGCTCTATTTTCTTCTATTTAAATTACCATTATTAAGTAATCCCTTGAATGTCAACAATATACTAGATACCTTCTAAATTATTTGAAATGGATTGATTAAGGAAAATTCATTTAAACTCTTTTGGAAAGGCTCTCAGTGGACCTTCCCAATCATGTGTTCAGCTGATGGAGTAACAGTCATTAAAAGCATCCCCCAAGAGCTGTGGAGCCAAAGCCAAGCTCCTGAGCCTCCACCCTTTGGCCCCAGTTTCACTCCAAAAATTTCTCCACCACTTGGTCTTCCATCCACAGCCAACTGCTGCTCCCAGTACTTAGCACCAACTCACTCTCTGGCCTTCGTTTGTTTCTTCTCCCTGCTTAGCGCACCCTTCCCAGTCGTCTTCCTGGCGAACTTCTTATCCCTTAAAACTCAAGCATCAGATCCAGCAATTGCATTTCTGGGTATATACTCAAAAGAACTGAAAATAGTGACTCAAGCAGATATTTTTACACCCATGTTCATAGCAACCTTATTCACAATAGCCAAAACATGGAAACAACCTAAGTGTCCATGGATGGATGAGTGAATAAATAAGATGTTGTATATACATATAATGGTATATTATCCAGCCACAAAAAAAAGGAAGTTCTGACACACGCAATGACATGCAAGAACCTTGAGGACACTATGTTAAGTGTAATAAGCCAATCATAAAAAAGACAAATATGATATCATTCCATTTATATGGGTAACTAGAGTAGTCAGATTCATAGAGACAAAAAGCAAAATGGTGGTTGCCAGGAGCTGGGGTTGGGAGAATGGTGAGTTGGGGTTGGGAGAATGGTGAGTTGGGGTTGGGAGAATGGTGAGTTGTTGTTTAATGGGTGTGGAGTTTGGGTTTTGCAAGATGGAAAGAGTTCTGTAGATGGATGGTGGTGATGGTAGCACAACAATGTGAATGCAATTAATGCCAGTGAACTATACATTTAAAAATGGTTAAGATAGTAAATTGTGTTGTGTGTATTCTTTCATAATTTTTTTAAAATTTTAAATAAAAACATAAAATTAAAAACTTAAGCATCAACTTCTCTGTGAAAACTTTCCCCACCCCCAGTACCATACAGAATTAGTCTTTACTTCTTTTCCCCTACTGTACCTAGTACCTAATTAAAATTATTTGTCTGAACACCATTCTCCCCTCCCAACTGGGAGCTCCTTCAGAGTCAAGACTGTGTCTTTTTCATCTTTATCCTGTGAGGTCATCACTAGGATGGTTCACAAATATCCAACTATCTGCTTCTTGGTGTATGATAGGATGACACTTTCCATTGTGAATTTCTTTGGCCATTGAAATGTGAGCAGAAATTATCTCCTTTTCAGAGCAAGAGCTTTAAGAATTGATATGCGTTTGATGTGTACTCTTTCCAATTTACCAGACAGTGGCTTCTTAATCACTGTAATTTTCTGAGTAAGGACTAGGTGACTCAGAGTGATCCCCAATGGACATGTAGTGACAGCAAGAAATAAACCTTTGTTATTTTAGGCCACCAAGATTTTAGAATTGTTTGTTACCACAGCTTAACCTAACCTATCCTGACTGATAAATCCCTAATACTAACAGTGCTTACTATATGGCAATTACTTGAAAAAATGTATTTAAAATGAATGATGAATAAATTAATGAATAAAAATAAACTATCCCTACAAGATTAAATCAAATAGATAAGAGTTTAATTGGCAATTCATTTAAACTTGGTTTGTAAATCGAGGTGACCACTTTGGTGATCAAAGGCAATAATGTAATAATAAATCTGCAGTTCTATCTCCAGCCCTTTAGATCATTAATTATAATAATAATAACTACTATGTGTTGAGTTCTTGTAGCTCTTAGAGATGGTGTTATAAGCTTTACATACATTATTTTATTTATGATTTTATTTTATGTATTTTATTTATGTAAAGTTACAACAGTTTTACAGATGGCAAAACTGAGAACTAGAAAAGTTAATTAACTTTCCCAAGATCACAAATCTAGGAATTGGCAGAGCCAGGATTTAAAACAGGTCTATCGATTTCCAGAGGCTGTACTTGTAAACTAGAGCCCAGATTCTTTTTCCATCACCCAGGAAAGTTCTTCTTGAGGCCTACAAATGGGAAAAGCCAGTGAAATCAGCAATGAGAAAACTTCACCTCTTTGGTTGGCAAAACCAAAAAAGAGTGATATCATCTAGTGCTGGCAAGACTGTCAGGAACAGGCATTCTTCCATTGTGAGTAGGAGTGTGAAATGCAACAATGTTTTTGGAAAGCAAACTGGAAATCCTTTTTAAAATACATATACCTTTTTGCCCAGGAATCCCACTTTGGGGAATCTTATGCTATAAAAAATAAGGGCACCAATATAGACAGATGTTAGTAGAAATATAAGGATATTTTAGTGTCAAAACCTGTGGTTAGGGGTAGCTAAATGTCTATAAATAAGGAAATGATTGAATAAAATTCAATAGGTCCATCCAATGGGATGTTAGGAAACTATTAAAGACAGAGAAGTCCATGATGTAGTAACTGAGCAAGCAAAAGAAGGTTTCATGTAATGTTTCTAGTATAATTCATTTCTATAAAAACAAACCAAAACAGATCAACAGTAAAAACAACAAATGTGTGTATGTTCACAGGGGATGTGGAAGGATATACACCAGCTGTTGTTTGGCAAGTTACCTCAAGGGGAGGAAAAAGCAGAGGATGAGACCAAAGTTTTTACTTTTTCTTTATGCAGATTTAGATTGTTTTGCTTATTTTTGAGATCTAAAACATTAATCTAGACTTTTTTAAAAAGATGTGGGTGGCTCATTGGCCAGGGCAGTGCTTTCTGTCACTCTCCTCAGCACCACTGATGCGGAGTGACCGCCCCAACTTCTCCCCACTCCCTTCACTCTGAGGCCCCAGCATGAGACTTGACTTTGATCATGAGATTCACCTCCAGTCAGCACAGCTGGACCAGGGCCCCTCTCGTCTGCTTGCCTCAGTTCCTTGAAACTAGACCCTGCTCTCCGCAGTCTCCCAGATGAGGAACTCATCCCGGGGACAGTGCAACACTGCTCACCCCGTAGCCTACCCCATGCCCTGCAAACACACTGAAACATTCTGATGAAATGACTTTGTTTTTACAGATAAAGCACTAAGGATTGGTCCAACTTCCACCGAGTGGAAGTTAGGCAAGTAACAAATACATAAGTATTCTTTTAAAGTGCCAACATCCCTAGATTATAAGAAAGTTAAGCATTCATCCATTAATATAAATTCCAAGTAATCTGATTAACCAAATACTAGAAAAGATAAACTTCACAAGGAGTGACTACTGTTTAGAAGGTGAGAGAGATTAATGATCATAGTAAGCTTAGAGTGTAGGGTCCTATCTGGAGTGGGGCAGGGTCAGGGGTAAGGGTTAAGGCATAGGAGGAGACTGGGTGCCAAGTAGGCCAAGGAGAGGAAAAGGAGGAAGATGTTGAACACAAACTTTATCTATTTAAAAATAAAAATAGGCCTGGTGGTTCTGTGTCCCAGAAAGGAGAAGTAACTTCCTTTCTTTTCCTCTGTTCTGCATGAAAGAACTCTATTACAGAATTCAGGCTACTACTGTAACTTGTTCTATGATATGAGTTAAATAAGCCCTTGTGAAGGTATTTCTTGACTCATAAACTGTAGGAATATTATGTGTGTGTGTGTGTGTTTTAAATGAATAAGTAAATGAATGACTGCCTTAAGAATGTCATCACCATACTTTTATTATTAATAATAATCTATTGGGAAATGTAGGCTAAATTCCAAACAAATTTTGGGACACAACTTGTTCACTAGTGCAAGACCCCTTGTACTAAATGTAATCAAGTTATGAGATAGAGAATAATTTGGGAAAAAACAAGAAATATTACCTTCTTAGTTTCCTTGGGCTATTACACAAAATTACTACAAATTTGATGCCTTAAAACTATAAAAATTTTACAGTTATGGAGATCAGAAATTCAAAATCAAGGTGTAGGCAGGGCCACGCGCCCTCTGAAGGCTCTAGGGAAGAATTCTTCCCTGTCTCTTCTAGCTTCTGGGGGCTCCCAGCAATCTCTGGCATTCCTTGGCTTGTAGCTGCATCACGCCAACCTCTGCCTCTGTCTTCTCACTGCTGTCTCTATGAATCAATCTCCCCTGTCCAAATCTCCCTCCCCTTCTCTTATAAAGACACCAGTTACTGGATTTAGGCCCACTCTAAATCCAGAATGATATCATCTTGAGATTCTTAACTAATTTCATCTACAAAGACCCTATTTCCAAATAAGATCACATTCTGAGGTTCCAGGTAGAAATGAATTTTTGGGACACACTCTTTAACCCATTGACCCTTCAAATGTGAAGCCAATAAATGTGAATATAAAAATAAGATGAATCATCTACAGGAGTACTTCACTATTTCCAGTGAGAATGAGACGCTTCCCCCGCCTCACTTAGGGAGAGGAATGTCTTGTAAATCTCAGCAAGGAAATCACAATGTAAGCTGGGTAATATCAGTGTTGTCCAACTATTTATGACATTTAGAGCTGTATCAACAGAATGATAATGATGTTCAAGGAGACCAGAGGAGGGTGATTCTTCGACCTTCATGGTAATGTTGGTACCATTCAAGAAAGAGAATGTTCTAATTACAATTACCATTGTAATTAGGTTATCTAGGCCAGAATTTCTCAAACTGATTTTTATGGAAAGGTAATTCTATGGAATATTACACACAGGTACATGTACACACACACACACACACACACACAGTCTTGTGCTCAGAACTCACAAAATTGCCTTTGTGAAGAGCAAAGCTGAGGACCTGTCCTTGCCTTCTGCGACCTCACCACAGGGACAGTGGCTTTGGAGTGCTGCTCTAAGAAGCCAGCTGTGCTCTCTCCTCAATCCTGCCTCTTCCTGCAGCTCTCTACTCCTGCAAAATGTTTACACATTCCACATGTTCACAGACTTTTTATAAGAGATTGAAATTTTCAAAGTGTTTAGTCTCTCTCCATCAGTGAACTGAAGAGAGCAGCTGTTCTCCTAAGTAAGAAAATGTTATTCAACCTAACATGTAATTAAATTGAAACATACACTTCAAATCACACAATGAACTTAAGTAACTTTTAAGTCCCAAAAATGGTGTTTGAAAATGTGGGCCTAACCTGAACCAATTCTGAACTTCCACCTCTTTGAATATTCACTAAAGGTAAAAAGGGATTTATGTATGTACCTCATTTAAAAGTTGAAACTCCAGGCTTCTTGTGCACGCACACTCACACACACACATGCACCCATCCCATACTCTCCTGGCCATACACGCACCTCCTCACTGCCAGGCACACCTGTTTACAAGCAGGAAGACACAGTGTGTCAGAACAGAAACCAACGAAACCAGGTAGCAAGGAGAGAACAATAGGATTGGGACAGGAGTGAAACATGATTAAACCCCACTGCTTAATAAAAACCTATCACATCTGGATACACCTTTAAATTTCTAAAGTGTTCACACCTATCATCACAATTTAGACTCATTCTCATCATTGATACCCTAAAACACGCCCCAGCGACTTGAAGCCATCCCCTCTGGCAAAGTAATAGTAGAGGGAAACTTACCATAATTGGTTAGTTTGATCAAGTAAGTTATTGGGTGGGATGTGTTTCAGAAAAAAGGTCACCAGGGCTGGGCCAGGAGGGAGATAGACATGCCAAGCACTAAATAAAAGTTAATGGGATGGATGGATGAACAAACAGATGGAGGAACTTGTGAAAACAATCCCAGGAAGACAGGAGGTGGTTTCGGCTTTCAGTGACATAATAAAGTGGTTAATGAGCTCTATGTTGGACCATGACTTACATATGTTTGCTTTTCATAAAATTAGACTAGGCTAAACTGTTAATTACCAAGATCATCAGCTAATTAGAACAATAATTTCACATTGACTTCAGGTCACTGTGCATGTGTGTGTGTGTGCATACTAATGATCTGGATCCATGTGTAAGTATATTGCTATTCCTGGATCTATTTGCAAGTACAGTCATGTGTCACTTACCAACAGGAATTCATTCTGAGAAATTGCATCCTTAGGCAATTTTGTTGTTGTGTGAACATCATAAAGTGTACTTACACAAACCTAGATGGTAGCCTACTACACACTAAACTATATGGTATAGCCTGTTGCTCCTAGGCTATAAACCTGCACAGTATGTTACTGTACTGAATACTCTAGGCAATTGTAACACAATGGTAAGTGATTGTGTATCTAAACATATCTAAACATAGCAAGGGTACAATAAAAATATGGTATAAAAGATGATAAGTGGTACACCTGTACAGGGCATTTACTGTAAATGGAGCTTGCAGGACTGGAAGTTGTTCTAGGTGAGTCGGTGAGTGAGTGGTGAGTGAATGTGAAGGCCTACTACTGTCCACTACTGTAGGCTTTATAAACACTCTATACTCAGGATATACTAAATTTATTTTTTAAAATTCTTCCTTCAATAATAATTAAACTTAGCTTACTGGAACTTTTTACTTTATAAACTTTTTAATTTTTTTTAACTTTTTGACTCCTTTGCTATAACACTTAGCTTAAAACACAACCACATTGCACACCTATACAAAAATATTTTCTTTCTTTATATTCTATTCTATAAGACTTTTTTCTTTTTTTAAATTGTTTTACTTTTTAAACTTTTTTGTTAGAACCTACAACACAAACACCCACATTAGCCTAGGCCTATACAGGGTCAGGATCATCAATACCACTGTCTTCCACCTTCCCATCTTGTCCCACTGGAAGGACTTCAGGGGCAATAACACACGTGGAGCTTTCACCTTCTATGATAACAATGCCTTCTTCTGGAATACCTCCTGAAGGACCTGCCTGAGGCTGTTTTAGTTTACTTTTTTTATAAATAGAAGGAGTACACTCTAAAATAGTGATAAAAAGTATGGTATGGTAATCATATGGGACCACTATCATATATGCAATCCATTGTTGACTGAAACATCATTATGCAGTGCATGACTACATATTGTTATTCCTGGATATGTTTGTAAGTATATTACTATTCCTTGGAAGATGATTAAGATCTCAGCTACCACCAAATTTCAGAAAGTCACCTTTAACTTGATGGCCTTTAAGAATATTTTCATAGCTGGTCCCCTTGCTATTAATTTTTAACCTCACACTTATATAAATTCAAACAGATAATGAGCACTATACTTCTCTACTCTGCATAGACATAACAGATTTCAAGGCAATACAGTCAAGGCTGTGCATCTGAGGGCTTGGGTTCTAATTCTGCATGTGTGAACTGGGGCAGATGGCTTAGCCTAGCTGGATCTTAGTCTCCTCACTTGTAGAATACCGAATAGTGGATTAGAATAGCTTCTTAAATTATATTAAGAAATATTCCTATAAAGAAAAAAAATAGTATAGCAAACCACTATGTGTCTAAATGCCCAAGCATTACAAATGTATTGGTGGCCCTGTGAACTAGGCTCATCAAAAAAGGCCTAGACTTACAAAGGGAGGCCCAGGGTGAAGCCAGTCCTGAGGACCAAGAATACATATACATATGGCTGGCAATTACAGATGCAGGACTCCACACAGATCTCCCATGTGGGCTTACATTATTTCAAGGGCACAGACATTTACCAAAGAAGTGAAACAAAGGATGTTATGTGCCCACTCATTCTAAAAAGAGATGCAAAGTCATCGAGGCAATACTTGCTAAGGGTTATCCAAAACATCTGTCACCTTATGCCCACCAATTTCTAAGCTATAAGAGAAAGGGCTAAATATTCCCTCAGGTGGGTAGAGAGGCTCCCTTTGGAGAGTATTGTCAGATTACTTAGCCTCCCCTACTTGCCATGGGTGGTAGGTGCCCCCACTAACTCACTCCAAGTGAAGGCCCCTTGACAAGGCCCCTGGAGCCTGGAGGACACAGAGACTGATAAAGGGAGAGGATGTCTAGAGATGCCCTATAGCCAAGGGAGGGGAGAAGGTTTCAACAAGAGTGGGCTGCACTACCTCTGACCATGGAGACTCCAGAGGGGACACTATGGAAGACAGCAGGCTTGCAGCATCCAGAAACAACCCCACCCGAGAGGTCCATCTGCCAGGGCTAGGTGACCTCTGAAGAAAGGGTCTGTGTGGGCTGCACTACCAGAAGCAAGAGCTGAGGATGCTGTCAGAGAAAGACACAAGGAGAGGGTCCCCCAAGGAGGAGAGGTCTCCAAAGAGCCTCAGATGTGTTCCCATATCACACGGGCATCTGCCACTGACAGAGGGCACCAACCCAAACTGCAAACCGAACCAGTCAAGTAAGATGTCTATGCCCTCTTCTCTCCTTCCTGCCCCTACACACCCTGAAGATCAAGGGCAGCACAGAGTAGGGCAGAGAAGTAGAGGAGAGGCTGACACTGTGAGTTTCTGAGCCTGTCAGGTCCCAGCCAGGGAAATGGAGGGATGCTTTAACTTGCCTGACATTAAAGCTTTTGTTTAGACTACATAGGACATATTAAGGAATTTTAAAGGAGACTATGAATTAATAGCTAAAGGTGACATCAACAGCTATGGGATCTGCCCAAAATATCATTCAGGTATAGGAAAAGGAGATTTCCATATGGCACATATGAAAAAAGTAGTGTGAGAACATGAAATTATCTTATGATATCTGTTGCACCAAGCCCAAATGTTACATAAATATTTTTCCATATTGGCCTCAGGTCCCTCTTTTTAATAAATAAAACATTACAGATACAGCAAAAGTTCCCCCTTCCCATACTGTGTGCCTCCCTCTCTTCCCAGGAGCAACCTCTATCCTGAAGTTGGTGTGTACAGTTTCCACATGTATTTTTATATTCTTGAAATGGAATTATGTATTTGAAAACAGTATATAGTATGTGTTTAAAAATTTTAGCATGGTATCTAAGGTCCTTTCTAACTAAAAGTCTGTGGTATAGTGTGACTTTTTCATTTTAATGAAATAATGAAAGTGAAGAGACTTTTTCAATTCTCTCTCTCTACACTTGGGTCTCATTGATCATGAATGAAATACAGCAGCTCATGACATGATATACGGAGTCCTGGCTGTGCAAAATTAAAGGAAGCAAAGCAAGGGGTGCATTGGTATAGAACTCACAGTGCAGCCACAGCAGGCACCCAGCAGAGGGCGATATCAACTAATCAAAAGAGTACACATGCCTTGGTGGCTGCCTTGGCTAATTGGGCCACTGTACACCTCTAACATAACTTTTAAGTGCCAGAAGGTAAAATTAGAAAGCACAAGCCCGATCATGTGAATTATTTGCCCAAGGTCACAAAGCTAGTTAATATTTACTCCTTCTACCTTCTGGTCCAGTGCTCTGGTATGTCTGTTAGCAGTCCTGCAAATGATTCAGCAGAAATCAAATTGGTCTAAATCAGATCACTGATAATATTGATAATATTTGTTCCTTTTTATTAAATGTCTTATGATCTCTTGTGCCAGTTTTAAGCCCTCAACATGCTCAACAGGGCACTTTAGTCATGATCAAGATGATATTAGGGCTTGAGGAAAGAACAAGAGACAAAGAATTTGCAAACTGATAAAATTATTTAAAAATTATAAAATCGTGCTGAAGCAAGAGTATTTTTAATTTAAAAAAATTCTAAGCTCTAATTCCTTACATTTATTTTAAGCATATGTTCTAATGTTTTGTATGAAATTTTTAGAATAGTATCAAAAGTACATTCTATTGACCACCTAGTTGGGATAGAAGTATTAGTCAGATTAGAATAGCTTATGCTGAAGTCACAGAGAACACCCAACATCTCAGTAGCTAACACTACAAAGTAGGAGTCAAAAAACAGGCCCAGAACCTGCTTTTATAAATAAAGTTTTATTGGAACACAGACACACCCATTTGTTTATATATTGTCTGTGGCTGCCTTTGAGCTTCAAATGGCAGTTGAGTAGTTGCCACACACACATGATATCTTCAATTGGCCTCTTGGCCTTCAAAGCCTAAAACATACACTACCTCGCTGTCTTAATCTGTTTGTGCTGCTAAAACAGAATTCCATAAACTGGGTACTTTATAAACAGAAATGTATTGGTTCACAGTTCTGGAGGCTGGAAAGTCCAATATCAAGGCACAGCAGGTTTGGCAATTCTGATTCCGAGATGGCACCTTGAACACTGCATCCTCCAGAGGTGAGGAACTCTTCATCTTCACGTGGCAGAAGGTAGAAGGGCAAAGAGGCAAAAAGGGGCCAAACTCACCCTTTTATAGCAGCATTAATCCCACTCATGAGAATGGAGACTTCATGGCCTAATCACCTCTTAAAGATCCCACTTCTCAATACTGTTACAATGGCAGTTAAATATCACCATGAGTTTGGAAGGGGACAAGCATTCAAACCATAGCACTGGACTTTTACAGGAAAAGTTTGCCATCCCCTCCTATAAAGCAATGCTGTCCAGTAAAACTTTCTATGGTGGTAAAAATGTTTTATGTCTACACTGTCCAATACAGTAGCCATTAGCCACATGTGGCTATGGAGCCCTTGAAATGTGACTAGCAATTACCATATTGGACAGCAACTAAAAAACAGAATTTTAAACTTCAATTAATTTAAATTTTTAAATAGCCACATGTGGCCAGGAGCATTGAGGAACTAATAGTCCAATGGCATTCATCAATCTCTTAGCTTCCCATATTGTTAGGGTTGTGTTGTTTACAAAATCAGAGGCTGTGGGACAAATTTGCCTGAGGGCCATATTTCATTGACCCCTGCTTTACAGTATTAAGGTACTGAGATGTTGGGTTTTCTTTGTGACTTCAGCATAAGCTACCCTATCCTGAATCACACATTTCCACAACTCCCCACTTCCTTCAGCTTTTTCTTTAAAAGCTCTTCTGAGGAAAAATCAGGGACAGCAATACCTACCATGTAAATTGTACTTCATCTCTTCATCTTACATTTATCCCTTCCAATCTGTATTAGTGTATCATTTGGGAATACTTTGGCTGCAAATAACAAAACACCTCAGGGTGGCCTAAATAATCTGGGATTGTCGTTTCACATAACAAGAAGTTTGGAAGTAGACAACTTCTGGCATTGGTTCAGCAGTTCAATGGTATCAGAGTTGCTATCGCTACAGTTTTTTTTTAACTTTCTTTCTTGGTTGTAAAACAGCTACTGCCATATTTACGGAAGAAAGAAGTGGAACTAGGTACTGCACCAAATACATCTGTTCCTTTTATAAAGAAAGTAAAAAATTTTCCAGAAGATACTCTGCATGTAAACTCTTACACCTTATTGGTGTCTGGGAACAACTAGCACTGGGTCATATGACCGCCAGAGCTGTAAGGTAGTCTGAGAAAGCAGGAAACCATTGACTGCTTGTCAATTTTTGTCAACTAGGGCTGGGCACACTTCCCCCATAAAGGCAAGAATAGATATTGAGTAGACAACTATGTCTGCCAATTATAGTATGTCTTGAGGGTCAAAAGTGTCCCCTGAAGTTAGTTTTCTAGGATTTCATGAATAGATGTGTGTTCTTTGTATCCATCTCTTAATTCAAGGATTATTTTCTGATTATCTGTTGGATGTCAAGCATTGGGCCAGGTATCTGGAAGGGGCAGAAGATGAGGTTGGAAATACTGATCTAGAATATGAAGATTCTATGTAAAAGTATAAATGGAAGGTTTTATGAAATAATATAAAGATTTATGCCAAATAAGCCACAGATTTACATTTTTACTTAGAAGTCTCAGTACTTTTAACTTGCAAGCTCTTCCTGAGTGACCTAGCTTACTATGACATTTATTGCATATCTAAAAACAGTTCTGTTGGGTTTACCTTTAAATCTCCTAATAGGTACAAATTTCAGTGAGTCAGATGTGTAAGAAACATGCTAGAGCTTTTGTTATTTTTCTATATAAAACTTCCATTCTGCTGGGGTGGCAGAAACCTTGTCTCAGTGAATTTGTAATTCTCTAGGGCTGTGCCTAAGTCCAGGGGGTGAGGGGACACCTTTTGATGGAGGGGAACCATCTGGCCATTGGTGGCATCTGTACACACCAGCATCAATTAAGATTGTATCCCATCAACACACTTCCCTCATTCCCAACCTCCTGGTCCCTTCCAGATGATTCATAGCTTGCTGGCCCTCTACCTAGGGAAGTCATCCTGCAGTTCCTCCTCCATAAAGCAGTTCAGATGACTCTGTAGGGCTGCTAAGGTGCCTTTGGGCTCAACAGTCAATGTGGTGATTTTACTCTGAAGTGCTGCCACTTCCACAGGCTCTGGTAGGAAAGCAGGGTACATCCCCCTTCCCTATGTTCTTGAATCCTACAGTTCAAACTGATGGTTTGCTGCCTCTAGAACTGAGGCAGGAGGGTGGGCATGGGGCCTCTCTCTATGAACCCACATAATGTCTGTGCTAGCAAAGCTTCCCTATCTCTTCGCTCCTGGATACTCTCAGCAGGTTATTTGTTGCTGTTAGTTTTTCTACTTATACTTATAGTGACACAGTTTGTCCTCAGTATTTTCTGTCCTAAATCATTCAAATTCCCCAAAACCAGAATCATCCCTAAAAGAGGCAGAAGGAACTATGGGAGTGTGTGCGAATGTGTCCACAATGCAAGAAGAGGAGGAGAAGGCGACCTTGCCAAACTGCCCCCTCCTCCTTGTGGGACCTACCTCATCCCCCAAGCAAAGTGGGGGACTGCCCCCCTTCCACACTAGCACCACCTACACTTCTAAGGGTTGGATTCCTTTGAAATTATCCTTCAACATCATATGAAGGTAATTATGTGAAAATACATGATGAGCTGTGGGTGCAGCACACTCAAAGCTAAGGGACAAATGAAATTATGAATTATGTCTTGCAGGATGAAAAGGGCTGGCAGATTGAGGAGCTAGAGAAAAGCTTGCCAGACAGAGAGATGAAAGAGGACACCCTCAGGCACAGGTACAAGTTGGCACTTGGCTTGTTTAAAGAATTACTAGCCATTTCACAGTCAATTCTTGTTATTTGTGGTAGTTATATTCTATAAAGTCTCACAAACAGTAAATTAGTGAATTCTGAACCATTGCTCCTACAGGAAAGACAGGTTTAGGTTCCTGAGAGCCTCTGGTTACAACATTTTCATTAACCAGTCAATCCATACCCTTCTTTTATTTATGTTTCTGTTTAAAGACACCTTGTTTAATATATATTGTTAATCTGTGAACATTGAACTCCCAGCCAACAGCACTATAGCACATGCCTGAACAAAGCTCATCCAACACACATGTTTTCTCCACAAGGCACGTCACAGCCTTCCTGCACTGGGAACACCAGACAGCACTTCAGCACTACACTTAGGAGCCATTTTAAACAGCAAAATCACAACAAAAAGCACAAAATGCAGAAAACATGGGAATAAATAGACGTCAAAAATGACACTTGTTTATAGCATGAGAGCTGAAACAAGAAGGCAGAGTGTCAGCTAGTTTGACCTCGGTAGGAATGTGTGTGCTGGATGGCTCAGATGTTTCACCATTCTGTACAGGCACATGTCCATGAATGACAGCCAAAGAACCACAAATATTGATTTGGGGATTACAAATAAATTTTAGCAAGTAGGAGAATTTGCAAATAAAGAATCCTTGCATAATAAGGATCGACTGGAGCTGGAGCAAGGGGTAGGTTCTGGTGTGCCCAATTGCTCTGGGGTATAAGGCCAGAGAGGCCAGAAAAACAGGTCACCAAAGGCCTTGTGTGTCAAGCCTGTGAGCATGCCCTCTCTCAAGATGGGGTGTGTGGAAGAAGTAGCTTGGAGGCAAGAGAGTGAAGTAAGTCTTTGACCTTAAGAAGTGAATTCCCTGGGATAAGGAAATTGGACACTGCTGGTGGCTGGTGGGGACACACTACTCTGAGTTAATTAATACCATTTAACCTCACTCTGACTTCATCAAGATGCTAGGGGTGAAAGCTAAAAGAAGAAGTATCAGGATACCTGTATATGTGGCCATTAAATAACCAGCAAGTTCTGCATTTATGAAGGAAATGCTGAGTACAGCAGCACAAGCAGTTTGGGCCACAGTGTTGAACAGTGTTAACAGAGGGGGCAGCAGTCAAACATGGCAGCTTCCCAGGGTGGGCCACCCTCGAAGCCTGCCAGAGGACCAGAGATGGCTTGTGACCACTTGGGTTGGGACTTACAGGGTTTCTGATGTCCCTGTGACTGTGACCCCAGACTCACGCTTGGGGAAGGGAAGGATACCCCTGTAAACCGTCACAAATCATTGGCAACTTCTGCAGGACTTCTTTGGGGGTTTCCACTTGACACTTGACATCACAGTAGATACATTTTAAAGCTTTTTAGTTCCAGGACAAAGTTATTTTTGCTGGAAAACAACTGTTTCCCACAAGGCTCATTATGCTTTAATTTTGAGCTAAAAAAAAACTTCTGCAGGACTTCTTTGGGGTTTCCACTTGACACTTGATGTTACAGTAAATACATTTTAGAGCTTTTTAATTCCTGGACAAAGTTATTTTTGCTGGAAAACAACTGCTTCCCACATGGCTCATTATGCTTTAATTTTGAGCTAAAAAAAATGCCAGCCAAAACTGTATCATATTTGGAAACTGCTTTCCGTTTTCAAATCTTAGCTATGTGATCTTAACAACTCCAGATTTCAACATCTTTATCTGTAACCTAAAAATGTTGGAGTAGGTGCTGTCTTAAGTCCCTCCATTTCTGGGATTCTAGGATTTCTGCTCTTTAAAGCTTAGAACTTTGGACAAAGTTCACACCACATTTTAAATAAACTTCCAAAATTCTGAGTCTATAATTGCCATTGACAGATGGGAATGGATTCCCAGATAAAGCTTCCTAGAACTTAGATCCACCTTTTAATGGCTGGAGGCTATCGAAAATGTATTGCTGGACTTTTGAAAAGGAAGAGGTAGAACATTGCCAAACTGCCTGAGAGAAATCTGTATAAAGAGGTAGAAAGTGATGACAGCTTAGGAAAAAGCAGAAAAGAGGGAGTAAAAACCCTTCTGAAACCATCCACTCAAATCAAAACAGGCTCTGGGTGCAGGAAATTCAGAACTCCTGGCCGATTAGATTCAGCATCTTAACATCAGAACCCACCCTTCTCACTCACTGCAGGACAGATTCCCCTAGGGCATAGCAGTGGGGGCAACCAAGCCTGACTCTGCATTTGGCTAAACTGGAAGACAGATGAGAAGGGCTGACTTAAGTGCTACTAATTTAGTTGCGAGAACATGATAACTAGGGATGGTAGGAAAGAAGGCAGGGAAAATAATCTTGACTTAGAGTCATGAATGAATAACCTAATCACGTTTTTTATCACCAAAAAGTAAAAGACAGACACAGTAGTTGAAGAATTGTGTACAAGAGTTCAAAACTAAGGCGACAGACAGTAGGTGAGAGGTTCTTGAGCTACCTGCTGTCTCAAAAGAAATTGACCGACACCATAGCCTTTGTGACAGATCACATGACAGCATTATTGACATGGCCACACCCCAGAAGAGAGGGCTTGAGTCAGCCTCCCCTTTGTAGAGTGGAGTAAAGATGAATATATCAGGCCCCTGCCCTACTACTGGAACATACCTGACAGGTAGAGCTCTGCAAGCAAAAGTGGCAATTACAAACATTACAGGAAACAAGGAAAAGCAAATGACTGAAAGGCTATGCAACACAGAATAGAAGCCATAGCCTGTTTCAGATAACATGTGTCTTATATTCTTACAGCTGAATTTTCAAAAGGATTTTAATGTGTGCTTTATAAATGAAAACCTGGAATTCAGGCTGGCAGAAATTTCGGTGAGACAATCACTTCCCTGAGCCCATCACATTCTAAAGTTGGGAGTGGGGGAATATTAGTGAAATGAATCATATAGTAATGCAACTTCATTCTTTTTTGACATGGACTTAACAAAAAAAATGGTTTAATGTGCAGTTTTCAGTAAGAGATTATAATAAGTCCCCAAATTTTTTTAAATTTTTAATTGACACATAATAATTGAACATATTTATGGGCTACATGTGATTTTTCAATACATGTATACAATGTATAATGATCAAGTCAGTGTATTAGAAGTATCTATCACATTGAGTATTTATCATTTGTTATGTGTTGGGAACATTTCAAGCCCTCTCTTCTAGCTATTTTGAAATATACAACAAATTATTGTGGATTACATTCACCCTACTGTGCTATAGAACACTAGAACTTATTCCTCCTGTGTAACTGTAATTTTATACCCATTAACCATCCTGTCCTTATAGACCTCCCTGAAATTTTATAAAAATTATTGAAATAAACACATACGTACACTGTTTTTTCCTGTAGTGAGATTTCATAGCTTTCAACAGATTCTTTCAAGGGGGTTCATAATCCAAAAGAGGTGACAATTCCTGGTGATAGTGGCAGATGAGTTGGTAAACCATCATCCACAAAAGATATTAGTAAGGGGAGTCAATGTTTTTGGTGCTGAGATAACCAGAGAAAGGCAATCCTATGAATGTAAGAAAACCATGTTTAGTGGCTAGCTGGTAGCATTTATCAACTAGTTATCCAGTGTTGAACTACCAAGAGAATGAGATTTCGGCTAATCCAGAGAGGACTACTAAGAGGAGAGATTTGGGTGAGGGCCATGTTAGGGACCCAGTATATGATTCAGGAGGATAAGATCTGTACACATAAAAGTTCTGATAAGTAAAATCTCAAGATCTCCCACTGTAGAACAGAATGAAAGCCCTGACATTGATTTAAATCAATCTTTTTTCTGCAGTCACATGGACATAAATTAAAACAACTTTTCTTATCCTCAAGACAGACACCTTGTAGGTAATCAACACCTGCTGAAATGAAGGTGGTAGAGCTGGTGCTGTTTATTCAAAGAGGGTTGACAGTGAGTGGATCAATTATTTTCACCTATTACAAGTCGTCTCACCCTAACCAAATCTTACCCATGTCAAGTACCTTCTTCATAAAGCCTTCTCACAAAATAACAAAATTAAATATTAACACCAAAAGGAATGTTAGATGTCACTGACTCCAATGCCCTTGTTTTAACAGATGTGGAAAGAGATGAAATGAACTCTCTCAGAGTTAAAGGCAGAGTTAGACTTCTACACCAATGCCTCTGCATTCTTCTTAAACTATGGTCTTTGCCATTCACTTAGAAATTACTCACATCCTGCTTTGTGACACCTTTTCTAACAAGCAGGTGTTTAGGTACTCTGCTTTCATGTCATTCTGTGTAGTTAAGTCTTATCTTCAATATTTAGATTAGGTTCTCTGACAGCTTTGTTCAGAGCATTCAGTAACTGTGTACTAATTTGATTTTATTCCCAGCTCCTGAGGGACATTGCTAAGTTCATGGGGCATTTTTTTTTTTATCAAGAACATTTATTTAGGATTCCAGATCTCCAGATACATTCCTATTATTATGAATCACTAAGCTACTTGTTTGCCAATTATGCACCCTAGAAATATAAATTGAATGCACAGTGTTTTACTCTAATAAGACCAAACCTTTTCTTTCAATCCTTACGACACTATTAGTAGTTGCTAGGATTGCAAATTTTGTTCATATGCAGGGTTACTTTCTCACCTCACTTCTGCAGCACACAAATCTCTTCTTTTTTTCCAAGCAAAGCTAGGGTGTGTCTCAACTAGAACACAATTAGGATACATGCCAAATGCTACAACTTTTTTTAATGTTTTTTTTTTGGTTGTGTTTTTTTTCCATTATGAATGCAATTGCCACCTTCTAACAACGTGGCTTGCTGGACCAGACACCTAAATAGTGAGTACTTTGGCTCAGAAGAGGACCATATCCCCATGTTCCCAGACACCAAGAATTTACTACACAATACCTGCATTTTTCAACTGAAAGCTCATTAGCATTCATTCAGTCAGTCAGTCAGTTTTCAACAAATAACTACTATGCACAATACTTTTATTTGATCTTGGAGCTAAAACTAGACTCAATGGGTAAAAATGACAACAAAATTTTAGTACCATATAAATAAGAACTTCCCAGAATTCAGAGCTGTCAAAAAATCAAATAGTCATGTTCATACAATGAAATAGAAGGATATTCTGCAAAACCACTGGCTTTGACTCTACAAAAATATCAATGTCAGAAAGGAAAAAAAATAAGCAGAGAAACTGTTCTAGATTAAAGGAAACTATATTAACTAGATTAAGTACAGACTAAATTAAAGTAAATAAAATACACAATCTTTCATTGAATCCTGGATTTTTTTTAAAAAACAGCTATAAAGGGCATTAATGGAAAATTGGAGAAGTTTGAATATAGATTTACCATCCACATTACATAATGGAAATATATCAATGTTAAATTTTTTAAGGTTAATAATGAGTAATTTGGCCACCCAAGTTACTGGTGGGAGATAAGATTAGAACTCAGCAGTTTGTCTCCAGAGCCATCTTAACAATTTCCTGTCTCTATAAGTATTTAAACAAAGACTATCAATCACCTGATAGTGATTATTAGGTAAGATTCAAACAATGAACGCCGTGGCGATGAGGAGCTGAACAAACATTCAAAAGCATTAATGTTGTAAAAGACCAATAAAAAAGAAAAAGCTGGGAAATTGTTCTAGCTTAAAGAAAAATAAGAAACAAGCAGTGAATTAGATGATATTTCTGGCCCTGTATCAGGGACTGCACTAAAGGGAAGATATCATGCAACCTTCAGGGTTGGCTGGGACAAACTCTCACCCACAGCAATTCAAATTTTTATATCAGAGTCACAAGGTAAAACAGTTGTTCTAGAAGTCAAGGAAAACTACTGATACTTAAAATAACTCCTTTTAAGGTATATCCTTTAAGATATAAATTACTTTCTTTGACCAAAATAACTAATGGGTCCTTCATTTTATGTCAAGTTCCTCTGGTTAAGTAAGAGCTACACAGACAGCACCAGGCACCAGTCTGAAGCAATTATGATGTGTTTAAATTATTTTCCCACTCCACCTTTAGGGGCTCCTCTTCCCCACTTTAAGTGCTGTTAAATAAAATTTATGGGAGACAACTGATTTGGACTGAGCTCCTGCACTAAGTCCCCAACAGACCAAACCAAAATGGAATTACTCATGCTAAAATTTCAAGTCACCAAACTGAAACTAAATTGTTTATCTGACCTTCAAGAATCAGGAGAGAGATGATAGCCAAATCTCCAAGCAGGACAGTTTTTGCTGGCATGATAAGGAAGTTCCCTCTGCTTTAATCCTTAAAAGGAAAGTAACCTGAAGTAACATAACTTGTGGTTAAACAAACCACTTTTGTATTATGCTGTTTCCTGTTCCTGCTCAAGCTACCTAATAAAATCCCACTGTTCTGCCATGCCCCAGGGAGTGTTTATTTATTCTTTAGATGAGATGCTGCCCAATTCATGAATCAGTAATAATAGTCAACTAGATCTTTAAACTAAGTTTTTTGAAATTTTGTTTCTTAACAATACTAAACTGTAGTTCTCAGCAAATATTAATTAAGCTACCTCTGAGAGCCAGATACTGTTCCAGGCTCTGAGAATACAAAGGTAAAAGTGTTGATGTGAACTTTTATATCCTTGAGGCCAGCTTTTGAGCACATAATAGATTTTTTTATGGCTACTCTGTCCTTTTTAAGAATTAATATTAAATTTATTAAAACCACAAATTCAAAAAACTGTTTTTACTTAAGCTTTCAACTTAAAAATCCTATCATCCTATTTATAATTTGGTAAATTTTAATATTCACTAAAAGAAACATTGATTCATATTTGGTCCCATTTGTAAACACAATTTGTTAACTCCATTAAATATTTTAAACTGAATTTACAAGAATAATATACTCAAATTTCTAAGTTCTACCAAGCAAGCAATTCCCAAGTACTTAAAAAATATTCATAAAAATCTAATAAAATTATAACCTGAGACTTTGCTGAATTTATTTATAGTTCTAGGAGTCTTTGGGTGGAGACTTTAGGGTTTTCTAGACACAAGGTCATATCATCAGTGAACAGGGATAGTCTGACCTCCTCATTCCCGATTTGGATATTTCCTTCTCTTGCCTGATTGCTCTGGCTAGGACTTCCAGCACTATGTAGACTAGAAGTGGTGAGAGTGGGCACTCTTGTCTTGTTCCATTTCTTAGTGGGAATGCTTTCAACTTTTTCCCATTCACTATAATATTGGCTGTGGGTTTGTCATATATGGCTTTTATAATCTTGAGATCTATTCCTTCCATGCCTAATTTGTTCAGGGTTTTTATCATGAAAGGGTGCAAAATTTTCTTGAATGTTTTTTCTGCATCGATTGAGATGATCATATGGTCTTTGTTTTTGTTTCTGTTTATGTGGCGAATCACATTTATTGATTTACATATGTTGAACCATCCTTGCACCCTGGGATGAAGCCTACTTGGTCATAGTGTAATTCTTTTTGTGATGTGCTGTTGAATTAGGTTTGCTAGTATTTTATTGAGGATTTTTGCATCTATGTGCATAAAAGATATTGGTCTGTAGTTTTCTTTTTTTGTGTGTCCTTTCCTTGCCTTGGTATCAAGGTGATACTGGCTTCATAGAATGAGTTGGGGAGGATTTTCTCCTTCTTGATGTTATGGAATAATTTCTGCAGTGCTGGTACCAGCTCTGGCTAATAAACATATGAAAAAAATGCTCAACATCACTAATCATCAGGGAAATGCAAATCAAAACCACAATGAGATATCACCTTACCCCAGTTAGAATGGCTTTTATTAAAAAATCCAAAAACAATAGAGGTTGGCATGGATGCAGAGAGAAAGGAATGCTTATACACTGTTGGTGGGACCGCAAATCAGTACAACCTCTATGGAAAACAGTTTGGAGATTCCTCAAAGAACTAAAAGAAGACATACTATTTAATCCAACAATCCTACTACTGGGTATTTATCCAAAGGAGAAGAAGTCATTTTATCAATAAGACACCTGTACTCAAACATTTATTGCAACACAATTCACAATTGCAAAGATGTGGAATCAACCCAAGTGCCTATTAATTCATGAGTGGATTTACAAAATGTGGTATATGTATACTGTGGAATAATACTCAGCCATGAAGAAGGATGAATTAAGACCTTTTGCAACAATTTGTATGTAACTGGAGACCATTCATTCTCCTAAGTGAAGTATCTAAAGAATGAAAAAACAAACACCACAGGTACTTACTATTAAATTGGAACTAACCGATGAGTACACATGTGCACATAAGGAAGTAAAACTCAGTGGAAATCAACCAGGGGAAGAGGAGAGGAGGGGATGGGTGAAAACCTATCTAACAGGTACAATGAACACTATCTGGTGGTTGATGGGCACACTTATAACCCTGACTCAAGAATAAAAAAATTGATACATGTAACCAAAAACATTTGTACACCCATAATATTTTGAAATTTTAAAAATCTAATAAAATTAAATGTATAAATATGATTAATTTTAAGGCTTTTTGTTTTTGTTGGTTTTTTTTAAACTAGCAAACTAAGAAACAAGAATTTTAAGTTCTTGTAGATATTACTATGCTGTTTGTAAACAGTAAAATTCTGAACAAAAATTATAAATCCAGTGGGAGGCAAGCAGCCTGCACATGCCACTCTCAAGGAAGGTATCAAAGGTTGCAAGTGGATGCCCACCTATGGATAGGCCTTCTTGAAAAGAGCATTGTGAATCATCAGAGAAGTGATGGAGGACATTCAGAGTGAAGGACAAGGTGACAAAGCAATCCACTTGGCAAGATCAGAAGGTACCTGGGCAGGGGGAGAGCCTCCATGGCACCAAGCTGCCACCTGGCCCATGGCTCTGTGCTCATGGTTACTATGCTGTTGCCTGGTCCCACCCCTGAGGCTTTAGTGGCATCACTAGGCCCAACAGCTCTACCCCAAGGTTTCAACATTGCCACCAGGCCCATGGCCCCAGCTCTCAGGCTTCCCTGCTGCCATTGAGCTCTGCAGCCCCACCCCTGAGGCTCCAGCACTGCCACCAGGCCCTACAACCCCAGCTCCAAGGCCCAATCACTGCCTAGATAGCCTCACCCAACTGTCACTGTCACTGCAGCATGGAGACCCAGGCAGAGCATTCTCCCACAACTCCAGCCTCTATGGAGAAGGACTCATCTAGCCCCCAACCTGAGCTTCCAGCAGCAGCCTAGGGAACAACCCACCACTCTGCACGAAGATCATCCAGCACTGGCTTGGACTGTGACAATCACAGGGGAATCGGACAAAATACATCAACTGTTTTACAGGCTCTCAGTGCATCTGCCCCTCCCTTGCTGAGTCAATCTTCCAGAGTAGGTCACAAAAACACCATCTAGGGACCTCTCCTTCTTCTCACTAAGTAGGTGAGTTCCCTGCAAGGAAGAACAGGTGCACCACAAACCCATCTGCCCTGAGCTGCAAGAAGAGGATTCAGATGAAAAAAATTCCACAAAAGAACTCTGGAAACATGAAAAAACAAGTTAGTTTGACACCCTCAAAGCATCACAATGGATTGACAGCAAAGGACCCCAAATAAAAGGAAATTGTCAAAATGTCAGAAATGGAATTTAGAATATGGATGGCAAATAAGATGAATAGGATTGAAGAGAAAGTTGAAAACCAAAACAAAGAAACCA
The DNA here is from genome assembly GCA_023783475.1 of Daubentonia madagascariensis. Lineage (NCBI taxonomy): Eukaryota > Metazoa > Chordata > Mammalia > Primates > Daubentoniidae > Daubentonia > Daubentonia madagascariensis. Next base: position 32,790,625 of record JAKFHU010002080.1, read on the forward strand.
AAAAAATGTTTCAGGACTTCAATGAAAAAAAAATGTCTCCAAAGAGCTAGATAACATAAGAAAGGATATAACAGAACTTAAAGTAATTAAAGAGTCATTTAGGGAATTTTGAAATATAGCAGAAAGCTTTAGCAACAGACTAGACCAAGGAAAAGAAAGAATTTCAGACCTTAAAGACAGGCTGTCAAACTAACCCAGTCAGTCAAAGATGCAGAAAAAAGAATAAAGAATAATAAACAATAACTCAGAGAAATATAGGACTATGTGAAGCAAACCAACATAGGAATTATAGGTGTTCCTGAGGAAGAAGAATAAAAATGCAAAAGGCATGGAAAACTTACTCAAGGGAATTATTGAGGAAAACTTCCTTAGTATCACCAGAGATTCAGATATCCAGATACAAGATGGTCTTTGAACACTGGAAAGATTCATAGCAAATAGGATACCACCAAGACACATAGTCATCAACTTGGCCAAAGTCAAAATGAAGGGGAAAATTCTACAAGCAGCAAGGCAAAAGCAACAACTAACCTACAATGGAAAACCCATCATGTTAACAAGAGACTTCTCAGTGGAGATCTTACAAGCCCGAAGGAATTGGGGCCCCATTTTTAGTCTTCTCAAACAGAACAACTACCAACCAAGAATTTTGGATCCTGCAAAACTAAATTTCATAAATCATGGAGAAATAAAGACCTTTCCAGATGAGCAAACACTAAGGGAATTTGTCACTACTAGACCTACTCTACCAGAAATACTAAGAACTACATTATACATGGAACAACAAAACAAATACACACCAGGGTAAAAACACTCAAAAGTTAAAGCTCACAGCTCTTACAAACAATAGCACAAGAGGGAAAACAAAACAACAAGGTATCATCCAACATGATGAACAGAACAGTATCCCACATATCAATACCAATGCTTAATGTAAATGGTCTTAATGCCCCACTTAAAAGACATAGACTGAATGAATGGATGAAAAAACACATTCCAAGTATTTTCTGTCTCCAAGAAACATATCTAAACCACAAGAACTCACACAGACTCAAGGTAAAGGGATGGAAAAAAATATTCCACACAAATGGAAACCAAAAGAAAGCAGGTCCAGTCATTCTCATATTAGATAAAATAGAATTTAAATCAATAATGGTAAAAAAAAAAAAAGGCAAAGATAGGTATTATATAATGGTATAGGGAACAATTCAACAAGAAGGCATAACAATCCTAAATGTACATGCACCTAACACAGGAGGTCCCATATTCATAAAACAAATTCTACTAGATGTAAGCAAAGAAATAAACAGCAGCATTGTAGTTTTCAGGGACGTCAACACCCCACTGACAGAACTAGACAGATCATTGAAGCAGAAAATCAATAAACACTGGACTTAAACCGGATTATAGAACTAATGGACCTAACAGACATTTACAGAACATTCTACTGAAAAACTACTGAATATACATTCTTCTCATCAGCACATGAGACATTCTCCAATATTGATCATATCTTAGGCCATAAAACAAGTCTCAACAAATTCAAAAAAATCAAAATCATGCCATGTATCTTCTGAGACCACAGTGGAATAAAACTAGAAATCAATTCCAAGAGAAACACTCAAACCTACACAAAGTCATGGAAATTAAACAACCTGCTGCTGAACAATCCTTGGGTCAATGATGAAATTAAGATGGAAATCAAAATATTCCTTGAACTGAACAACAAAGGAGACACAAGCTATAAAAATCTATTGGACACAGTAAAAGCAGTCTGAAGGGGAAAATTCATTGCCATACATGCCTACATCAAAAAGACTGAAAGATTACAAATTAACAATCTAATGTCACATCTCAAGGAACCAGGAAAAAAAAGAGCAAACCAAACCCACACTCACCAAACTCAGAAGAAGAAAAGAAATAACAAAGCTCAGAGCAGAATTAAATGAAATGGAAACAAACAAACAAAATACAAAGGATCAATGAAACAAAAGTTTTTTCTTTGAAGAGATTAAAAAATTGGTAGACCACTACCCAGATTAACCAGAAATACAAGAGAAAGGATTCAAATAACCTCAATCAGAAATGAAAAAGGAGACAATACAACTGATACCGCAGAAATACAAAATATCCTCCATGAATACCACAAAAACCTCTATGCACACAAACTAGAAAACCTAGAGGAAATGAATAAATTCCTGGAAACACACAACCTCCCAACCTTAAATTAGGAAGAAATAGAAATCCTGAACAGGCCAATAACAAGCAGCAAGATTGAAGCAGTAATAAAAAATCTCCCAATAACAACAAAAAAAGCCCTTGATTAGATGGATTCACAGCCAAATTCCACCAGACCTACAAAGAAGACCTGGCACCTATCCTACAGAAATTATTCCATAACATCGAGAAGGAGGGAACCTCCCTGACTCATTCCTGAAGCCAGAACCACCTTGATACCAAAGCCAGGAAAGGGCACAACAAAAAAAGAAAACTACAGACCAATATCCCTTGTGAACACAGATGCAAAAATCCTCAACAAAATGCTAGCAAGCTGAATTCAACAGCACATTAAAAATATAATTCACCAAGACCAAGTGGGTTTCATACCAGGGATGCAAGCATGGTTTAACATATGCAAATCAATAAACATGATTTACCACACAAACAGAAGTATAAATAAAGACCATATGATCACCTTGATAGATGCAGAAAAAGCGTTCAATAAATTCCAGCACATTTTCATGGTAAAAAGCCCTCAACAAACTAGTCATAGGAGGAATATACCTTAAAATAATAAAAAGTCATATATGGCAAACCCATAGCCAACATCATACTGAATGAGGAAAAGTTGAAAGCATTCCCACTAAGAACTGGAACAAGAGAAGAGTACCCACTGTCACCACTTCTATTCAACATAGTACTGGAAGAGCTAGCCAAAGTAATGTTTCAAGAGAAAGAAACAAAGGTATCCAAATAGGCAAAGAAGTCAAACTATCCCTGTTTGCTGAAGATATGATTTTTTGTCTAGAAAACCCCAAAGTCTCCATCAAAAGACTCCTAGAATTGATAAATTAATTCAGCAAAGTCTCAGGTTACAAAATCAATGTACACAAATCAGGAGCATTTCTATATACGAATAATAGTCAAGCTGAGAGTCAAATCAAGGACTCAATACTATTTACAATAGCTACAAAGAAAATAAAATACTAACAAGATACTTAACTAAGAATGTGAAAGATCTCTACAAGGAGAACTACAAAACCAATGAAAACTGATGAAAAAGATTCAAGATGACACACAAAAAAATGGAAAAGCACCCCTTGCCCACAGATTGGTAGAATCAACATTGCTAAAACGTCCATACTGCCCAAAGTGATTTACAGATTCAATGCAATTCTCATCAAAATACCAATGTCATATTTCACATATTTAGAAAAAATAATCCTAAGATTCATTTGTAACCAAAAAAGAGCTCAAATAACCAAAGAAATCTTAAGCAAAAAGGATAAATCTGCAGGCCTCACATTACTGGACTTCAAATTATACTGTAAGGCTATAGTAACCAAAACAGCATGGTACTGGTATAAAAGTAGAGATATAGACCAATGGAACAGAATAGAGAACCCAGAAATAAAACCACCTACCTACAGCCAACTGATTTTCAACAAAGCAAATGACAACTCACACCGGGGAAAGGAAGCCCCGTTCAGTAAATGGTGCTGGGAAAACTGGATAGGTACAAGCAGTCAAATGAAAAAGGACCCCTATCTCTCACCATATGCAAAAATTAATTCAAGATAAATAAAAGATTTAAATGTAAGCAGGAAACCATAAAATTTCCAGAAGAAAACAAGAAAAACTCTTTTAGACATCAGCCTAGGTAAAGAATTTGTGACTAAGACCCCAAAGGCAAATACAGCAACAACAAAAATAAATAAATGTGGCTTAATTAAATTAAAAAGCTTCCACACAGCAAAGGAAATAATCAATAGAGTAAATAGAGAATCTACAGAATGATAGAAAATATTTCCAAACTGTACATCCAATAAAGGGCTACTATCCAGAATCTGCAATGAACTCAAACAAATCAATAAGAAAAAAATGAACAACCCCATTAAAAAGTGGGCAAAGGACATGAACAGAAGTTTTTCAAAAGAAGATAGATAAATGGCCTACAAACATATGAAAAAATGCTCAACATCACTAATCATCAGGGAAATGCAAATTACAACCACAGTGAGATACCACCTTACCCTTGTCAGAATGGCAATTGGTAAAAAGTCAAAAAACAATACATGCTGGTGTGGATGCAGAGAGAAAGGAATTCTTGTACACTGTTCGTGGGACTGCAAGTTAATACAACCACTATGGAAAACGGTATGGAGATTCCTCAAAGAAATAAAGTACACTTACTATTCGATCCAGCAATCCCACTACTGGGTATCTACCCAAAGGAAAAGAAGTCATTTTATCAAAAAGACACCTGCACGTGAATGTTTATCATAGCACAATTCACAATTGCAAAGATGTGGAATCAACCTAAGTATTCATCAACTCGTGAGTGTATTAAGAAAATGCAGTGTGTGTGTATATATATATACACACACACACACACAAACACACACCATGGAGTACTACTCAGCCATAAAAAAGAATGAAATAATGCCTTTTGCAGCAACTTGGATGGAACTGGAGACCATTATCCTAAGCAAAGTATAATATCTCAGGAATGGAAAAACAAACACTACATTTACTCTCTAATAGTTAGGAGCTAAACAATGGGCACAAAGAGATGTAAAGGCCATTGGAAAACAAGAAGGAAGGGAGGTTGGGAGGGGTGAGGGATAAAAACTTACTTTTGGGGTAAAATGAACACTATTCTGGTGATAAACACACTAAAAGCCCCAACTTCAGCACTATACAAGATATCCATGAAACAAAAACATTTGTACCCCCTTAATATTTTGAAATTTTAAAAAAAGGGGATTCCTCAATAAACTTAACAGCTAATTTCTCATCAGAAACCATGGAGGTCAGAAGCAAAAAAAAAAAAATTACATGTTTTAATTTTGGATCAGAAAGCTAATCTTATAGATATCAATATACTAAATTCTCTTAAACATTAAAACATTTTAAATACCAAATACACACAGATGTTTCTATTAATCTTCCTGTAACTATGTGGATAGGCTGAGGCACTTTTGAGTCTCTTTAACACGAAGAATTTCACACTGCTTTCTTTGCATCTCCCCACCCAGATTGCTTATCCCAGGGGTAGCGAACCTTTTCATGTTGGAAGGCTGCATTAATTTAACTGTAACCAAATAAGGCTACATTCAAGAAACTTCAATTAGATATACTTTAAAATGTACATTATTTTATAAAAATCTAACTACTATATACTTAATATTTCAAAAAATGAAAATTATCTGTTAATTTTAAAGTTATCTAACCTTTTAATGACTGTGTTGTGTCTGCTTTTTATTGGAAAGCATTTGAATATTTGGTTGCAGCATGGAGGTCTACAGTTTCAGCTGATCCTTTAGATGGGTATCAGTCATTTGTGACCATAAGGGCATCTTGATTTGGGTTAGGTAGGAGAATATAGATTCACAGAAACAAGTGTTTGGAACAAAAATTAGCTGGGCATGGTGGTGTGCACTTGTAGTCCCAGCTATTTGGGAGGCTGAGGCAGGAGGATCACTTGAGCCCAGGAGTTTGAGGCTGCAGTAAGCTATGATGACACCATTGCACTCTAGTGGGGGTGACAGAGGAAGACTCTGTCTCCAAATATAAAAAAGTGTTTGAGAAGTAAGAAAGCATTTTTCGAGCATGTTGCCAAAGGCGTGGGTACTCTACTACATATTTCCGTATTTGAATTAGATCTTTCTTAGCATCAGATAATGACTTTAAAATGTCATCTACTGAGAGCCCAATCAATTACATCACTAGTTCTTTAGATGCCTTGGTGATATCAACTAGGTGAGGCTAAAATGCTAATTTGAGTGTGATGTCATGATTCTCAAAGTCGGTGAAACTTTCATTGTATTCTCCGATTAACAGGTCTATAACAGCTGCATATTCTTGAAATGATTCACATCTATCATCCTGCTCATCAATGACCTTTGCTAACTGGGGAAAATGTTCATTCAAAATTTCCTTTTGAAGAAGAATTGTTTTGGAAAAAAGATAGCTTTTTGAAATGCGTGGATTTTTTGCCACATATCATATATAGACTTAGTTTTACCTTGCAATGAAATATTCAAGTTGTTTTGATTTGATGTGATATCACACAAAAATGCTGCATTCCTATAGAAATCTTTCAATAATTCACATTGCTGATTCTGTTCTTCATGAAACTTAACTATCTGTTCTCACGGAGATAAAATTTTGGCTAGCACCTGTCCCTGCGACAGCCAATGCACTTTAGAGTGATACGGCAAATCTACATTGAATACCTCATCGTTCAACTTTAGCATGTTACAAAACTGATGCCCCCCCACCCCATGTTGTGTTTGCATGAATATAGTTAGCCATACTTATAACTTGTTGCAAAGTGTCACTTAAAAGAGTAGCTTTAGCACAGAGATTTTGCTGATGCAAGATACAATGAAAAGAAATGAGAGCATCTGGATCTGTTAATACTTTTTTTATCTGTGCAATAAATCCTTCATGTTTTCCTGTCATGGAAGGTGCATCATCTGTACATACACTCACTAAATTTACCAAATTCAGTCCAACTTCACAACACTTATCTTGAAAGTTGTTGAAGATATCTATTCCCCATGTTCTGTTCGCAAGAGTGCCCAAAGCGAGCAACTCTTCATAGCAAAGAAAAACTTGTTACGACCCTAATGAAGTATAAAACCTGTGCTGAGTCAGCAGTATCAGTTGATTCATCCAAAGTGATTGAATAGTATATATTTTCCTTTTGAAGTATTGCATGAAGTTGTTCTGTTAAGTTGAAGGCTAATTCATGCTGCTGATCAGTTATGGTTCTTCTTGAAGGAGTCAGTTGTCTGTACTTTGAAACATTATCAGGGTCCAAGCATCCCACAATTTCAACAATGCATTCTTTCACAATTTCTACATCACTAAATGGCTTCCCTTTTTTCCCGAGTATATAAGTTACTTTATAAGTTGCTTTGGTGGTATTATTTCCAGGTCTTATTGCTGATTGAAAGAATTGCCTTTGCTTTTGCTTTTCATCTTTTAATTTCTGCAATACAACCTTTTATGCCTCTCCCTCTAATTGAAAATATCTGCGGTCCTTATGAGTGTTATAATGCTGATGATCATTGAGTTTCTTGTTTTTTATTTTTTATTTTATTTCAGAGTATTATAGGGGTATAAATGCTTTGGTTACATAAATTGCCTTTGCACTGCCCGAGTCAGAGCTACAAGCATGCCCCTCCCCCAGACAGTGCACACCGTATACATTAGGTGTGAATTTACCCATCCCCTTCTCCCCCCTCCCACCTGCCTGACACCCTATAAGTGTTACTTCCCATATGTGCATATAAGTGCTGATCAATTAGTACCAATTTAATGGTGAGTACATGTGGTGTTTGTTTTTCCATTCTTGTGATACTTCACTTAGAAGAATGGGCTCCAGCTCCATCCAGGATAATACAATAGGTAGTTCACCATTTTTTTATGGCTGAGTAGTACTCCATGGTATACATATATCATATTTTATTAATCCACTCATGTATTGATGGGCAGTTGGGTTGTTTCCACATCTTTGCAATTGTGAATTGTGCTGCTATAAACATTTGAGTGCACATGTCTTTTTTATAGAATGTCTTTTGTTCCTTTGGGTAGATACCCAGTAGTGGGATTGCTGGATCAAATGGTAGTTCTGGTTTTAGATCTTTGAGGTATCTCCATATTACTTTCAATAGAGGTTGTACTAGTTTGCAGTCCCGCCAGCAGTGTATGAGTGTTCCTATCTCTCTGCATCCATGCCAACATCTGTTGTTTTGGGACTTTTTGATAAAAGCCATTCTCACTGGAGTTAAGTGATATCTCACCGTGATTTTAATTTGCATTTCCCTGATGATTAGAGATGTTTCTCAAAAGGCAGTGTCCTTTTTCTTCCAGGAAATGGGATAGAAATTATCCTCAGTAATCAATTCAGACCTGTCATCCTGTTGATTCTTTCCCAGACACCACAGTGAAACATCGGTAAGGAAGACATATGAAGAGATTTCAAAGTTCAGGTTGAAAGTCTTAAGGAGTAAAGCAGCCTTTTGAAAGAACCCTAAATAATTAAATATTGCATAAACTAAATATATAACAGACCATTTCCACATGTCCTTTCACCTTTGACATACGTCATGTTATGGGAGTAAACACATTTTGACTTATAATTTTTCTCCAGCAGGTAATATCATAGGTTATTTCTTGTATAAATCCTCTGATGTTCTAAAGTAATGGTCCTTGGGTATCACGCTCACCATAAACATTTCATTTGCATGGTTTCATTGAAAATGTACATTTTGATGTGTAGTAAGTGGTGAAGCCTGGACAAAGCCTTTGCCAAACACATTTAGTTGATTTTTATTTAGTATGTATTCCATGACGTTGATTAATACTAGAACGCATGATGAAAAGTCTGCCATACTCCTGAGTTTGTAAGGATTCTCTCATAAATGAATTTTCTGATGGCGTGCAAGTTTTGAATTGCAAGTAAAAAGCTTAGCACACACATTACATTTGCAAGGTTTCTCTCCATTATGGATTCTGTGATGATTTATAAGGTCTGAATTTAGACAGAACACTTTGCCACATTCATTACATTTATACATTTCTCTCCCATATGTACTCTGTGATGATTTTCAAGGTTTGATTTTTGACAGAAGACATTGCCACACTCATTACATTTGTAAGATTTCTCTCCAGTATGACTTCTCTGATGAAATGTAAGGCATATCTTATGCCAAAAGGCCTGCCACATTCATTACATTTGTAAGGTTTCTCTCCAGTGTCAACACTCTGACATGCTGCAAGGTTTGAATTATAATTCATAACCTTGCCACATTCATTACATTTGTAAGGTTTGCCTTCATTATGGATAATGTATGGATATCAAGGCTTGAATGCAAACTAAATACATTGCCATATCCACTACATTTGTAAGATTTCTCTCCATTATAAATACTCCAATGTCGTGCAAGGTATGACTTGCAACTAGAGACCTTGGCACATTCATTATATCTGTAAGGTTTCTCTCCAGTATGGATTAGCAGATGAGTAGTATGGCTTGAATGTGCACTAAATGCTTTACCACATTCATTACATTTGTAAGGTTTCTCTCCAGTATGAATACTGCAATGTTGTGCAAGAGCTGATTTCAGCCTGAAAGCCTCGCCATGTTCATTACACTTGTAAGGCTTCCCTCCAATACGAATTCTCTGATGTCATACAAGGATTGTAACTTTTTTGAAGACCTTGCCACATTCATTACATTTGTAAGGTTTTTCTCCAGTATGAATACGTGATGGTCTGCAAGGTTTGATTTCTGTCTAAAGGCCTTGCCACATTCATTACACTTGTAAGTATCATCTCCATTATGGATTATCAGATGGGTAGCAAGTCTTAAACACACACTAAATGCTATGCCACATTCATTACATTTATAAGGTTTCTCTCCACTATGAATTCTCTGATGCATACAATGTTTGAATTGTGTCCGAAGGCCTTACCACACTCATTACATTTGAAAGGTTTTTCTCCAGTAAGGATTACGCAATCATTATGAAGGCTTAAAGACACAATAAAGGCTTTGCCATGCTCATTACCTCTGTAACGTTTTCCCCTAATGTGTGCTTTCTGTTCTTGTGGGAGTAATGGAGAATCAACAAAACCATTCCTATATTTATTAAAAATGTGGGTTTTGATATTAAAGGGAATGTTTTGAAGAGGTGAAAATGAGGAAATGTAATCAACTTGATTACATGCATAAATTGAAATAGCTGTGTTTTGGGCAGATGGAACTGAAAGAGTAATCCAACTTGATTTTTAATAGGTTTGTTTCCTACATTGCTTTCCAATGCACAACTGCTCCCTGAATAAGATCCATCCCTGGCTCATTTTCTTTCCTCTTCCTCCTCTTCTGGACTTCTTCCTCACCCAACATGACTCTTTAGAAGTCAATCCCACCACAGTGTGGACTTTCTCCACACGGTCCACTTCCAGGTCCTCATTGAATTTCTTTAATGTTGATATTGCAGTATTACAAAGCAAGCAAATCATCTTATCTTTAGCAGAAATAATGTAATATTGCAATTTCTAATCCTCGTTAAAAAATCTGTTTTCTTCCTTCAGCGTTCTCTTGGTCTTCTTTGACATGATGGGCTGTTGAGCAGACGCTTAAAAAATACTGTTGAGCTATGCAACTATTCACAAATTCTACTTCAAATGGAAACACAGTGCACCATTGTCAAAATCTGATAACAGACTGGTTTACTTGACCCCCATAAACTCTCAACAACCAGCCTCGTGCAGTAGTGAGCACCGGCCAGGTGGGAGAAGTTAGAACTAAATCATGAGTGTAGCAGCCGTCAATTTAGCCCTTATGGCTTACGGTTTAGCCTTATGGTTCTAATTGTGCCAGTCAATCTGGGAGGATTATTTCATTGGAACTTATTTTATTCTTTGGTATTTTAAATAAGTTCATTTTAAGAATAAAATTAAAATATAAAAGACAAACAAAAATGTATTAATAAAAATAAAAGGATTTGTTCTGTAAAATTTGGATTCAGTCAAAAGGCCACACTTAAGAACCTAGAAGGCCACAGGTTCCCCACCCATGGCTTGTCCACTTGATTTAATATTTATAGTAACACACTTCCCATCTGTCAGGCTCTCTTAGGTATAGAAATGTTATATGATTGGATTCTGCAAATCTGTGCTGGAAGATCACAACAGTGAAGTCATGCTGATTCAGGAAGCCACACTCCCTGCCTGCCCCCATGGTCCCTAAAGACCTGCCTGCCCAACCCCAGAGCCTAGGCCCTCCACTCACTACCACTCCTGCCTTCTCATCTAAAGCCCAATCCACTCCCAAGCTGTCCTGTCCATGTACAAATAGGATTGGCCCACTCATAATCTCATAATGCTGATATTGCTAAAGTAGTGTTAATGTGTGGTCTCTCTCAAGGGTTTGAGTATTGCTTAGTCAGTTCAGACTGTTATAACAAATATCATAGATGGAGGCACTTAAACAACAATTTATTTCTTACTGTTCTGGAGGCTGGAAAGTCCAGATCAAGGTTCTGGCAGATCTAGGGTCTGGTGAGAGTTTGCTTCCTTGTTTGCAGAAGGCCATCTTCTTGTAGTATCCTCACATGGTGGAGAGCAGAGAGCAGGGAAGGAATCTCACCTGTCTTTGATGAGAGCACTAATCCCATTCATGAGGGCCCCACCTTTATGACCTAAACACCTCTGAAAGGCCCCATCTCTAAATACTGTCACATTGGGGATAAGGCTTCAACAAATGAATTTTGGGGGGACACAAACTTTCAGTCCATAGTAAGTATCTTAGCCAGTTGCTCCTAAATAGGTATCACAAACTGACAGCCCATGAGACAACTTAGGTCAAAGACATGTTTGTTTCAACCAAACGATGTTGATCCAATACTTTAAAATTAGGATATTTCACAGAGAATCAGGATATCCAGCACCTCTTGAAAATGTAGACAATCTGAAAACTCTAAACACATAATCCCACATGGCAAAAACTGGCAAGAGATGAGCAGCTGTGTCCCTCCTTCAAAAGGACGTAGCTCTCCTCTATTTACCCAGACCCTTGTCCACCCACCGCCCAACTCTCCTCTCGGATGACATTTTCCTTCTGGATCTGAGTAGTCAATTTGAGTTTTTCCATCTTTCTTAATAAAGGCAAGGGCAATGGTGGAAATTTCAAGCACCGTAGATATCTTTGATAGATAAATCTCTTAATAATCACACCACCACTGTCTATTGTGCTTACAGATGGATCAGCCTGCATCATAGTTTCCAAGAGTCATTGCAATTTCTGACTGTCGTTGTGAGAATGATAGATATTATTACTCAAAATATACTGACTGCAAATATTCTTTGAGGCAGAAGATTAAAGCTGGAAGAAACTTGGGGATCACCTAATCCAATCCCTTCTTTTTATCAATGTTTGAATCAAGGCCCAGAAAGACAAAGCAATTAGTCCAAAGTAACTTACTTTTGTACTTCCTGGTATTTTACTGGGTTTATTCGTTTATTCTTAGATTGCTTCAAACAATCCAAGATAACTAGTACTTGACAAATTAAAAACACGTTTAAAAAATAAATTTTCTTTGCCTGAATTTAGAATACAAGACAGGAAAGAAAGAAGAAACTCACCAAATGTAGATACTCATTAGACTCCTAGCTCTGGCCTAACTAAAAATATTTTTAAATGCAAGTAAGAACTAACATCAAAGGAAAAATTAAAAGATCAACATTACCATGATTTTTGGCATGACTTTGAAATACCAGTAAATGAATTTTCTACATCTAAGCCCCCAAGCCCCAATTTACATACTCAGTCAACCGACTTGTTTAAAGGTAAGATTTTGTTTTAATAGGTTCAAATCTCAGTCACAAACCTGTAGTCTGAAAGCATCCCAGCCTGCTTTCCAAGTAATCTAGCCTTTAACTTAACTCACTCTCCTTAAACCTACGCCACAGTCCTGGGCGATTGCTGCTTTTAAATTTGCACTGGTTTACTGATCAGTTTACCAGTCAATTATTTGCATGCTGAACTCACACATAGTTCCTGCCATTATTTGGCCCTCAGTCCTACCACCTCTCGTTTCTGGGTTTCCAACTTCTCTCACTTGGACTACATAGACATCAACTCAACTCATCTACCCGGGAAATGCCTTGCTCTGGGCTACCAGTTGTAGTGACTTCACTCTTGAAAGAATGCAGAGAAAGGAGGCTTCAGAGACATGAACAAATATGCACTGAGGATTTATTACATGCCAGACATTAGGCCATGCACTTCCCCATATTACCTCATTTAATCTCTCAGAAGAGAATTAAAAGGAATGAAAATTATATCCCATTAGGATGGGGCAATAAACTTAGTGCTATATAACCTAGAAAAGAAAATGATTTCTCATTTCAAGGGGGAAGAACTTCTTGACTCCCGAGATGATAAAATCCATAACACTATCTAAAACACTCAGCTCTTAACCACGAGCAGCCTTGCAGTTTCTCTTGCATTGTCTCCCTATGCTTGTCATCTGCGTAAGGTATACCTTTTCATCTTTCTTGCAACTGTGGCTTGTCTCCAGTCTACCTTACAACTCTTTGGGAGCTGGAACTGAGCTCTGCTCTCCCCCACCCTTCCATAGCCCTGAGTAGATGCTCCTCCATTGAGGATTGAATAGATGCTCAATCGACACTTATTGAAAGAAATTACAGTCAAAGAATGTAAAGGGGCACTTTAGTGGAGAAGGTGGGAATAGCAGTCCTGGGGGAGCATGCCAATTACCTCAGCAATAATTGCTTAATTGGAGCAATAGGTACTTAACTTAATTAGACCATTCAAGTACATTCCAGGAGACAGTTGTAACATCTTTCTTACTACAAAGCTAAAATAACTTTTCATGACTCAATTTAAAAGAAGTTTCTCAACTCAGGAGCTGCCTTTGTGCAACCCTGAATCTAAATTCAAACTCATCAACTTTACCAGTGGTTTTCCTAGGCCTATTGACTGTGTGGTGTAATTTTTTAAAAGGCTTTGGAATCACATAAGAATATTCATAGACTTTTCATGTTTTTATTATGTGAGCTAGATCTGGACTACTCTCCCTTCCCTCACTCTTTCACATGTCCTAGAGGGCACCTAGCTTCAACCTGGAATAGGTTAGCCACTCCCAGATTTCAGGTTTGGGGAGCTGGAAGCTGTTAGATATGAATCACATGTAATTCTCTCAAACACTACACTTAAATCTACTTATAAAAACGTGTTGATAATACAATGTCCTAAACATTGTATAGTTCTTTCACAGTTGTCAAAGATTTAGAAACAAAAATTCTAAATGTGGGCTTGGATTTTCTGACATTGAGTTTTATTCATTTGTCTTAGCCCTAAACATTTGGAATATTTCTTCTCCTAGAAGTTGGGGGCAAGTAGAACTGTGAGGAAGTAGAAGTGATTTTTTTTCTAATACGCATTTTCTTCTAGTTACAAAGCAAAATATACATTTGTCCATTCATTAATTCAACAAATATTTATTGAGTACCTACTGTGTGCCAGGCATTATGCTAGTACAAGACACTATGGTGAGCAATAACGGACACGGTGCTGATCTTATGGAGCCTGGAGTCAGCTGTGTTTGAACTGAAATCATAAGAAGGGACGTAACTAGGAGGTGGGGAATTGGTAGATAGAAGGGACAAGAAGGGCGTTTCAGGGAAAGTAAACAACATAAACAAAGACCCTGTGGCACTTCTTTCAAGAAAGCAGCCGATTAGGTGCAGGAATCTCCACTCTCCACTCTCATTCAAAATACAAGGGAGGAATATATATATACACATACACACACACACACACACACACATATATTTCCATGTTGAAGGCACACTTAAGCTCAAAAGAAATGGATATCTTCATACACTAGAAATGAACAGGGAACCCATAACCAAAGGCAAGCAATTTTTGAAACCACACAGACCTTAGAAGAAACTGGGCCAGACATATATTTTAAGGGCTGGCTGGCATGTTCATATCTTTGTGGGAAAGGAATTGAACCCTTAGGTCCCATATATATGAAGGAATAGGAATTGAGCATCCTGCTTAGCACGGGATGCCCAAAAATGTGCTGAAAAGCTCATAAACATTACCTGAAAACCCCCTCCAGCAGGCTCAGGTTACAGGAAAAAAGTGAGCTGACATTCTCAGGCTTTCAGAAACAGAGATTTCAACAGCTCCTCCACCATACACTGAGATGTTTTAATCTTGAGCCTGCACCATGCGCCGGTGCAGAACCAACCACCTTTTTGGAGCCTGCACCGTTACCCATGCTCTATGGAAATCTGGAGCAGAGAATCTAGCAAAAACATTGGTTTGGAAGAAATGAACCCAGTAGGGCTTGGGCAAGGGCAATGGTGAACCTCTGACATCTAGAGGCCTCTACAACTTCTTGGGGCATGGACAGGACTCCCTCTAAAGATAACTCCTCCTGAAGATAAACTTGTAGACATATATTATGAAGCACATGAAGAAATACAAAGCAAAAATAAAAATCCCAAAGACCCCAAAATAAAAGAATATGATTGGGAAACTAAAAATAATGAGTATTGTTAAATAGATTTTCAAATGAGTATTTTAACTATAAAAAAGAGAAAAAAGGAAATGTAGAATCTAATTTTTTCAAAGGTACAAAATAAATAAAAACAGGTTAATTTGAAAATGACCCAGGTAGAAATTTCTAGAAGTGAAACATATAGTAGTCAAAATAGAAAGAACAATGAACAGGTTAAACAATAGACTAGACTCAGATAAAAAAAATAATTCATGAATGGGAATACAGATCTGAGGAAATCACCCAGAACACAGCATAGATAGGTAATGAGGTGGAAAATATGAAAGAGAAGTTAGACACACAGCAGCTAGAATGAACAGCTCTGACATGCATTTGATAGATGCTCTATAAGAAAAGACTAAAGAGAATTGGTAAGAGGGAACTTTGAAGTAATAGTGGAGAATTTTCCAGATTTGAGGAAAGCTATGAGATGTCATATGAAAATACACAAAATTAAACAAAATAAATAAAAACAAAGGCTTACCTATGCACCTCATTGTGAAACTAAAACTATAGAACCATCAAGAATAAATAGGTACTGAATGGGGAAAACTGAAAGCATTCCCCCTTAAAACTGGAACCATACAAGGTTGCCCACTATCTCCACTTCTATTCAACATAGTGCTGGAAGTCCTGGCCAGAGCAATCAGACAAGAGAGAGGAATCAGGGGCGTCCAAATGGGGGCAGAAGAGGTCAAACTTTCACTCTTTGTAGATGATATGATATTATATCTAGAAAACCCCAAAGATTCAACCAAGAGATTACTGAAATGGTAAATAAATTCAGCAAAGTTGCAGGATAAAAAAATCAATGCACACAAATCAATAGCCTTCATATATGCCAATAACAGTGGAACCAAGAAACAAATTAAAGACACAGTACCTTTCACAACAGCACCAAAGAAAATAATATTTAGGAACATATCTAACTAAGGAGGTCAAAGACCTATATAGAGAGAATTACAAAACACTGAGAAAAGAAATTGCAGAGGATGTAAACAGATGGAAAACCCTATGACACTCTTGGATAGGTAGAATCAACATTGTTAAAATGCCTTTGCTACCTAAAGTGATTTACAGAATCAATGCAGTCCCTATCAAAATACCAACATCATTTTTTGCTGATCTAGAAAGAATAATTCTATGCTTTGTGTGGAACCAGAGAAGACCTTGTCTAGCCAAAGCAATCTTAAGCAAAAAGAACAAATTGGGAGGCATCTATCTACCAGACTTCAAACTATACTACAAGGCTATAATAACCAAAACATCAAGGTACTGGCACAAGAACAGAGACATAAGCCAATGAAACAGGACTGAGAACCCAAATATAAAACCATCCTCATACTGTCATCTGATCTTTGACAAATTCTACAAAAACATACACTGGGGAAAAGATTCCCTATTCAATAAATGGTGCTGGGAAAACTGGATGGCCACATGTAGAAGTCTGAAACTAGACCCACACCTCTCACCTCTCACAAAAATCAACTCACAATGGATAACGGACTTAAACCTAAGACGTGAAACCATAACAATTCTAGAAGAAAACATTGGAAAAACTCTCATGGACATTGGCCTAGGCAAAGAATTTATGAAGAAGACCCCCAAAGCAATCACAGCAGCAACAGAAATAAATAAACGGGCCCTGACCAAATGAAAAAGCTTCTGCACAGCCAAGGAAACTATCATTAGAGCGAATAGACAACCTACAGAATGAGAGAAAATATTTGCATGCTACACCTCTGATAAAGGGCTGATAACCAGAATCTATACAGAACTTAGGAAAATCAACAAGAAAAAATCAAACAACCCCATTAAAAAATGGGCAAAGGACATGAACAGAAACTTTTCAAAAGAAGACAGAACAATGGCCAGCAAACATTAAAAAAATTGCTCAACTTCTCTAATCATCAGGGAAATGCAAATCAAAACCACAATGAGATATCACTTAACTCCAGTGAGATTGGCTCATATCAAAAAGTCCCAAAACAGCAAATGTTGGCAGGGATACAGACAGATAGGAACACTCATACACTGTTGGTGGGACTGAAAATTAGTACAACCTCTATGGAAAGTAATATGGAGATACCTCAAAGAATTAAAAGTAGAACTACCATTTGATCCAGCAATCCCACTACTGGGTATTTACCCAAAGGAAAAAAAGACAGTCTATAATAAAAACATCTGCCTGCGAATGTTTATAGCAGCACAATTCACAATTGCAAAGATGTGGAAACAACCCAGGTGCCCATCAATACACGAGTGGATTAATAAAATGTGATATATGTATATCATGGAGTATTACTCAGCAATAAAAAGCAGTGGTGAATTAACACATCTGGTATTATCCTGGATGAAGCTAAAGACCATTCTTCTAAGCGAAGTATCACAAGAATGGAAAAACAAGCACTACTGGCACTCACTATTAAATTGGTACTAACTGAGCAATACTATGTCACACATGGCAATAATATTCATCAGGGGGCGGGCAGGCGGGAGGGGGGTGGAGGGGATGGGAAAACTCTCACTGAATGGGTGTGGGGCACACAGTTTAGGGGATGTCCACAATTATAGCTCTGACATGGGCAGTGCATGGGCAATATATATAACCAAAGTGTTGTACCCCCATAATATTCTGAAATAAAAGGAGAAAAAAAAAGAATGAATAGGAAATCTTGGAAGTTATTAGAAATAAAAGATAGTTTACCTAAAAGGGAGCAAGAATAAGACTGGCAGAATAATTCTTATCATCAACCATATATGCCAGAGACAATGAATGAGTGTCTTAAAAGTGATGAAGAAAAATAATTGTTAGTCTAGAATTATATATCCAGCTTAACTATACTCCAAGAATTCAAATGAAATAAAAGCATTTTCAGACATACAAAGACAAGGATGTAACTGTCTGGAAACCCTCACTGAAAAATTCCTACTGAAGGATACACTTCAACAAAAAGGAAATGTGGGCTACACAAAGCCAAGGGGAACCCAAAAAAATGTGTTTTAAAAAAACATAAATAAATATATAAAGTCATTATACATTGTTGGGAAAATATAATTAAAAACAAAATCTCCTTCCAACCCAGAAAACCTCTCCACAAGGGTAGAAGAGAAAGAAAATAATTTTATTATTGAACAAGCATTAAACCAGAATGTGATGTGTATAATAGGTAAGTATGCTAAGGAGACTACAGAGACAGAAGGAAATATTTTTATATAGCTAAGTGGATACAACCCACTCCATTCATATTATCAAGATAAAATGCTAAGTTTATTGTCTCTTCATGACTGGAGGTAGGGTTTGCAATTTGGAGTCAAGGGACAACTGAAGTTAGACCATCTTCTCCTAGGACACGGGGAGATAGGGCCTTCCCTTCTTTGACTACATTTCAAAGACATGGGTTCTTAGGTCTTTGAGGAAACATTTCTGAGTTGTAAGACCAGCATGAAGCATTTATTTAGAATTTGACTATACAATTTAAATCAGTGTTAGCTCCAAAAGTAACTAAATGGAAGGTTAAAAACAAGGTTAAAGTTAAATATTAAACAATAATAACATGGTAGATGGGAATTCAAAGGGATGTTAAAGCATTGGTGACGCAAGGCTAGAGATATTAACTTGAGATCTTGTTAAAATATACAATGTATATGTTTGTTAAATATATAAGGATAACCACTAATAGAGTACGAATAGAATGTGAAGCCTCTAAGTTGGAAAAGGAAAAAATAAGGGGAGGGGTAGGGTAAAGAAAACCCTACATATGCAGTACAAGAGAGATGTTAAGTTAAATTAACTGCCTGCTAGAAAAATGGAGTCCAAAAGACAATAGAAAGACATCATTAATGTGTTGAGGCAGGTGGGGGACAAAAACCTGTTCATCAATAACTCTATATTTATGAAACTATCTTTCAAAAGTGAAGATAATTTTTTTTTTTAATTCAGATAAACAAAGCCTGAGAAAATTCATTGCCAGGAGACCTGCACTAGAAGAAATGCCAAAGGAACTTATTCAGGCTGAAGGGAATGACACCAAATGGTAACTTGGATCTGTAAGAAAGAATAAAGATCATTGGAAATGGTAAATACATGGGTAAATGCAAAAGATTATAATTTTTTTCTATTAATTTCTTTGAAAGACATGAGTATCTAAAGCAAAATATATGAAACTATGCTATGGCATTTATAATGTGTAAGAATATAGCAATATCAAAAATAGCACAAGGGATGGGAATAATAAAAATCATAAAAGAAAAATAACAATTATGAATGTTATGAATCTAATAATGGCTTCAAAATACATGAAGTAAAAACTGACAAAACTAGAGGGAAAAATAGATACATCCACAATCACAGCTAGAGATTTTAACATTCTTCTCTCAGTAACTGATAGACCAACTAGAAAAAATAAATCAATATGGACATAGAATATTTGAATAAAATTATCAAGCAACTTGAGCTAATTGACATTTATAGAAAAGTACACCCAACAGCTTCAGAATATACGTTCTTTTCATGAGCACGTAGAATATTCACCCAGCTATACCATATGCTGGACCATAAAATATCTTTCTATAAATTTCAAAAGGTTAAGATCTTACAGAGTATATTCTCTGAAAACAATGGAATTAAATCAGAAACCAACAAAACTAGATATAAAAGCACCAGATGATAGCAAATTAAATAACATACTTTCAAAACATATATTATAATGCACTTCTAATAATTTGTGATCATAATAATCTATGAGTCAAAGGAGAAATCACAGAAAAAATATAAAATATTACAAACTGAATGATAATGTAAATCAAACATATTAAAATGTGTGGGATGCTACTAAAACAGTCCTTAGAATACTACTCAACACTAAAAGGGAAGAAACTACCAATGAATGCAGCAGCATGAGTGACTATCACAGACATTATCCTGTGCGAAAAAAGACACAAATGACTACATTCTGTATGTTCCTATCTATATGAAATTCTACAACAGGCAAAACTAGCCTAAAATGCAAATAACAAAGAGCAAAACAAAACCAAAAAAGCCTAGAAAAGTGGTTGCCTTAGTAATAAAGGGGCATTGACTGGGAAAGGACACGTGGATGTTTCTGGGGAGATGTAAATGTTCTATGTTGTGATGGAGGTGTTGGTTACACGGGTGTATCCATTTGTCAAAATTGTACAGCTAAAATTTGTGCACTTCAATTATGTGAGAGTTACCTTAAAAAACTAAAAAAAAGATAATACTCAAGTGGGGGATGGGGAGGAGGTGAGGTATAAAAGAAACACGCACAGCAGAACGTTGACAGTTGCTGAAGCTGGGCGATGGAACATGGGGGCTTAGTCCACGATTCTTTGTCATCCCTTCTGTGAGGGGTGAAGGTAGGATGCCTGAGGAAGGTGTAAAGCCATCGCAAAGGGAGAAAACTCTGGTTTACTATCTCAGATATTGTACTACCACTAGTCTGTGAGCTCTTTGAGGACCTGAACAATCTTACGTGTGTTTTTGTGCTTAGCACCAAGAACATTAAAGGATTGCTCAACCACTTAATGACCCTTTAGTGGTAGGAACACCTGTACTGGCCCCAATTTCACATATGAAGCACCTGGGTTCCAAAGCATTTTTTTGTCTTTAAAGACCTTTCTAGTGACTCCAAAATCATACCTTGAAGTGATTAGCCTCCCTCCTTGCTCAAAATACCATTCAAGTTTAAATTGTCATATATGTATGTTCAACTCTTGTATGTTGAAAGCATTTTATACTTGTTGTCAGGAGGTTAGGATCCTTGTCCTGACTGTGCCACTAAAGAGCTGTGAGAGTTCGAGCAAGTTGTTTCATCTGCCTGGCCTGAACGGAAAATGAGGAAGGAGATGAAGTGATCCCCCACACCCCTTCAGCTCTCGGTCCGGACGCCTCTGTTCAGGGTACAGTTTGATTTAGCTGTGTGTGATGGGCTCCTGTTCTTGTTCCTGAAGAGCTTTAGCATGGTTCTGTCCTGGAGGACAGAGCTCCTTTCAGTACAAATGCACATAATAAACCTGAGAGTGAGACTAAATGGGCAGCTGCTGTCTATTCACCCCACCAGGTTGTAGCAGAGTGCTGAGAAGGCAAGGTCATTCTGGTTTGATTCCAGAATAAGACACAGGTTTGCACAGAGAAAAATCATTGTGGGGTAAATACTTATTTATTGAGGTACAGCAAAACACCTCAAAAGTTAATGTCTTTAAACAACCACCACATTATTTGCTCACAACTCTATGAATAAGCATTTGGCCTAGATTTAGCTAGAAGATTCTTCCACTGGATTCACTGACACGCTGCAGTTATCCAACAGCTCACCTGGGCTGGATGGTCTAAGACACTGTAAGTTGCATATTGAATGTTGGTATTGCCTGTTGGGTTGACCACCTATCTCCCACAGGCTAATCAAAGCTTCCTCATCTGACAGCAGCATTCCTACAGGGCTGGACCTCTCCAGGCATAGCCTTGAAGGTTGAGTGCTGCACTTCGTTCCCCTGCATTCTATCAGTCAAGCAACCCACAAACCAGCTCAGGTTAGAGGGAGAGGAGAAAGTCTCCACCGATTATAGGAGAGGTTGGCAGGGTCACTGCAAGGGGGAGAGAGAAGAGGGGAGGAAGTTTGCAATCATCTTGCTTTGTAAACAATCAGCTACATTCAGTCACAATATGAATAAGGCATCCAGTCAACACTGGTTTAAAGGATCTATGTCCTGAGTTGCAATGGCTTTGGGGTTACTTCCTGTCCTAGGAGAGAGTAACAGTGATGTAAATTATATGTCTTACTGGTAAGGAATCAGTTGAGTCACTGCTGAGTAAAAATTCTCTTGTACACCATGGAGGGTAGCGGGATGTTTGGTTTTGGTTTGCAGTGGGATTGTCATTTCCCTTTGCTCCCTGGATATAAAACATACTAACATGGAATGTTGACCCCATAATAACACCTTTATTTCTCTAAGAGAAATACTACAGGTGAGATTTGTCTACTGTAGATCCACCAATAGCAAATAAGATGTATTGTTCTCTATTTGCTTTATTACTCTCTTATCTCCATAAGTGAAAAAAAAAAGCTGTCAAATCAATTCAAAAAATATGTATTTAATGTCTATTTAGTGCCAGGAACATAGTCCCTGGAAATAAAAATGATACTAAAAGAAGGTGTGTGCCTCCATCCCATGCCTGGTCCAGCCCAACTCAGGAGGTTTCGTTAGAAGCTGGAGGTACTGAATGTTTCTTACTGTTGTTGTTGTTGTAGCCTCAAGAATTACATCCACCAGGATTGGCTGCTTCAGCTACTCTGCTTTTCAGATGAAAAGTTGTGAGCAAGACTTAAGCAGCTACTTGCTTTGGGGCTGTGTGGTACATTTGCACATGCTCTTCCTTCTGAGCGAAAGGCCTTTGTCCTCTTTTCTGCCTGACTTGCTCTTCCAATCCATTCTCTAAGTCTCAGTCCAGCGCTTCCTCTCTGAAACCACCCTCTAACCCAGCCAGCTGGTTGGCCATCCACTTTCCAGGCTCCTCATTACCCTGGGCATATCTCCGTACACACCCAGCGCACCTGCTGTTACTGTTGGTTTATGCGTCCAGCTCTTCCAGGACTTTGAGCTTCTGAGGCTGAGAACAGATAGAGAACAGTTTCTTATTTATCTCTATAACTATAAGCAAATTCTTAGTAAATGTTTGATAAATATTTAAGAAATAAATGAAAGAAGAAACAAATGAATAACAAGCCAAAGAGCAGTAGACAGCTTGCACGAATATTTTGAAGCCCACAGTGCAAGTTGAGTTCTGCCTCTCATCTCAAAACAACAGAACCCATTCTGCTTCATGTCTGCCTCCCTCACTTTTTCTTCTTCTAGCAGACCTGAAGCAAATTTAAAAATGTATAATCAATTTTTTATGCTACCCTCAAGGGATCCTAGGTCAATGACTTTCTATAAAAGAAAGATCCCTATTCTTAAGTTTGCATGATCTTTTTTAACCAAGAGATTACATTTTATGTTTACATGCCAAATTGTCTCTCCTTAGGCCACACAACAATGTTATCTTCTATTTTGACAGTTGCCATTGGGTTTACTTCAATTGAAATGGAGCATAATTTCACTGGAATCCTGCAAGCATGCTGGTGAGGTTGGTTTTAATCGAGTGCTACATCTTATCTAGGGAGGATCAGGCTTAGCCAAACTTTTGGAATGTGTTAAATCACATTCAATCTCTCAGCACGGCAGTCATTACCAGTAAATGGGTGTCACCAGAGCTGGGGTAACAAAAGAACCTGGTCAAAACAACCAAAAATATAATAAATTTTCAATGACAGGATTTTGTTTAAAGTAATGATGTAGTAGCATGAGGAGCTAATGCCTTTGACAATCGAATGAGGAAAGTCCCTAAACTCCTTGAGGGCAGACCTTCCTACATTCCTCTTTATGTCACCATCATCAAACATGACTGGGACACTCACAGTAAATTAGATGCCTGATTAATACTTGTAGTTGAGATAGGAGCACATGAGTTAGAAATTATTGGAAACTAAGTCCTCTAGACACAGCTAATTAAACTATAAAACTTGGAGGAAAGTGTGTTGGGTGCTTTAAGAGCTTACATTAATGAGTACATGTAGAAATGAAAAGCGGTGAGGAAGACAGAAAAACACTTGGAACCAAATGGAAGGAACAGCCAGTTTCAGAGGGGCACACACTAGGGGTGAGCTTTCTGAGGCTCTCCTGAGCAACTAGTATTCTTTCATGCAACTTGGTCTTTCCTGGCACAATAATAAACAATGCCAGGATTCCTTAGAAGGGTGCGCTGGCGCAGGCCTGTAATCCCAGCTACTCGGAGGCTGAGGCAGGAAGATCGCCAGAGGCCAGGAGTCTGAGACCAGCCTGCGCAACACAGCAAGAACCCCATCTCTATTTAAAAAAAAAAAAAAAAAGGAATTCTTCCATTAATCAACAGATGTGATACAAAAAAGAAAAAAATAATAAATAAATAAATAAAAATAAATAAAAAAGAATAAGAAGAAGAAAGAAAGAAAAATTTAAAAAGTGAAAAAAAAAGGTGGTTCTCAAACTTCACTAATTTCCTGAATTACCTAAGGTATTTTTTAAACATACAGATTTCCAGCCCCATTTCAGACCCACTAAATGAGAATCTCCTGTTTTGAATCTCCTGTTTTAATTCTCTTCAGGTAATTCTAATGATCAGCCACTGTTAGCTTTAGATCAGTGATTTACAAACAACAACAACAAAAAAAAACTGTGAAGTGTACTGCTGTGGGCTGAATGGTGTCCCCCACAGTTCACATGTTGAAATCCTACCCCTAATATCTCAGAATGTGACTGTATTTGAAGATAGAGTTTTTAAAGTGGTAATTAAGTTAAAATGAGGTTATCAAAGTAGGCCCTAATCCCATATGGTTGATGTCCTTATAAGAAGAAGAAATTAGGACACAGAGAGGTACAGAGGAAAGATCATGTAAAGACAGAGAGAAGGTCACCATTTGCAAGCCAGGAAGAAAGACCTCAGAAGAAAATAACTCTGCTGGCACTTTGATCATGGACTTTCAGCCTCCAGAACTCTGAGAAAATAAATTTCTGTTGTTTAAGCCACACAGCCTGTGGCATTTTATTATGGTAGCCCTAGCAGACTAATAAGTGTACTTCCATGGTTAATTTACCAAGTGGCAAACCTGAACAACAAGAAGACATTGTTAAGGGTGCTTTGCGTAATGAAGAGACATTATATTTCAAAGGGAAAACAGTCCCCATTAAAATGGCTGATTAATTAAGTTTCAGTTCTGTTCAACTTCAATGGGGAGAGAAGTTGCTGAGAGGGAAGGGAAAGAGAGAAAAGAGCACCAAACGCAAAGGAGTAACAAAGAGCTGCTCAAACGGGAAAAATGAGGGACACTCAGGAAAATGGAAATTATAGCCCTTAAGGAATGCACCATAACACAATGACATTATTAGGAAACAGCCTCCCCAGGAGGGAAACAATAAAAAATAATGCCCAGGAACACCTTTAGAAGTCACAGGGAATTTCGTGTGAGTCTTCCCTTGCCAGAAGGAAAAGCTTTCTTCCTTTCATTCATTCATTTAGTCAACAGCCATGTATAGCCCACCTCCTACGTCTTAGACACCAGCTGCAGTCTGGTCATGCAAAGATGATTAACACAGGAGCTGTGCTGTCTAAGAATGCCAGTCTAGAAACAAGAGTTCTCCTTAAAAACCTCCCGAAAGATCCAATCCCAAGAAGACATGCTTAAACCTCCTTTAGGAGATCTTACGTTCTTCAATTCTTCATCTCTTTGTAGAGCTCCCAGGTTCCCAGGCGGGACATCCACAGCTAACTCCTGTCCCTAAAACCCGGGGAGCAGGTGTGTTTCCGATCACTGTGCCCCCTCTGAGCTGTAATGGGAACTGTACTTCTCTGACATCCTGACTCTAACACAGGGCCAGGCACATAGCAGGTGCTCAAGAAATATTTCTTGAATTAATTAACTAATGGCTCAAACAATCAAATCTTTCGATCCCAGGAGCCCTCCTCGTGAGTCAGGCACACCTTCCCCTCTCCTGCTCCCCAGAGCCTTCCCAGAAGCAGCCTTGCCTTACCGGAGTCTCCCAGAAGAGGCCACACAAGGTAGTGTTGGGAAAACATGACTAAAAGCAACATCTCCCAGCCCAGAAAACCTCTCCAAAAAGGTAAAAGAGAAAGAAAAAAATTTTATTACTGAACAAATATTAAACCAGAATGTGATGTATATCACACATAGTTCACTAAAGATATTGCAGTGACATAAAGAAATCCTTTATAGAGCTAAGTGGAAACGATCCATTACACTCATGTTTTCAAGATAAAATTGCTAAGTTTATTGTATCCTCATGACTGGAGATAGGGTTTGCCATTTGAAGTCAGGGGACAGTTAAAATTAGGCCTATCTCCCAGGAGACTGGGAAATAGGGCCTTATCTTATTTGATTATCACATTTACAGGAGATGGGCTGTCAGGTCCATGAGGAAACATTTCCTGAGTTGTAAGACTGATAAGAGATTTATGTAGCATTTGACCTTAAAAGTGGCAAGGCAGTCCCATCCTCCTGGAATCTCCTGCTCATCAGAGTCTCCTTGGGACTGGCCTGCCTGCCCCCGGATGGAGCTCACAGAAGCTACCCCTCAGGGATTGCAGGTGCTCTGTTAGCACAGGTCTCCAGGCACAGCACTGAACTCTAAGGCCAACTCTCAGGACAGAAAGGTGAAACCTTTTCCTGAAAAGCTACTTGGTAACCCTTTTGACCTTGAACTTTAAGCAGCAAAGCACTTAAAGCACAGACTTTGAAATGAGGCAGACCAGTGCTAAAATCCACACTTCACCATCTATGTTGTCTGATCTTGAGCTAATCAGTGAGTTAATCTGTCCAAGACTCAGTGGCCTTGTCTATGAAATGAAGATAACAATACCTTCTACAGAGAACACATACAAGAGTTATTAACTACTGTTATTACTATTATTGAAGCAAGAGAGTAAAGAGGTTTGAAGTACAATCTGAACCTGAATGCCTGGCTTTCATCTCAGATCCATTTTAGGCAAAATCACATATCCTGTTCCTCAGTTTCCTCATAAGTAAAGTACCTAGAAGAGTTGCTGGCCCATACAAGAATTTAATAAATGTAGGCTATTATTTTATTTTTTTCACCTTCATCTCCCTTTTGCCAGTGGGGATTGGAGAAAGAGCATTCCAGTTATATTCTAACTCTTTCAAGTTGTTTCTTTCATTTTTAATTAGGTAGAATCCTCTGAATTGCAAGGTCTCTAGACAAAGTATTATCCAAATTAAACTCATTTAAAAGCTAAATGGAAATAATTTGAAAACCTAAAGAAGCATAAGATTCCAAATTGCAGTACAGAGAAGGCCTCTGGCTTTCATCCTTATTTAATGCTTTTTGCCTTCCTGCCTTATCTTTTTCTTTTCTTGGCAGTTTCTGAATTAAAAAGAAAAACTTAGCCTTTCATGTCTATTTAATACCTATTTAAGAATTTACATCACTTTTAAGAGCCAACTACATCTCCAATTGGAGAGTTACTCTAAGTGCTCTCCAAATAGGTAAGAGGCATCATTCACCATGATCTCTTCCCCAGGCTAAGATCAGATCTGGGGGCAAAGTTCAGTTAAACAAACCACCCTAATCAAGTCCACTCTAACAACTAATAAACTAGCATATTAGGTAAATAATATATTTTTTTTCAGAATATTATGGCGGTACAACACTTTGGCTATATACATTGCCCATGCACTGCCCGTGTCAGAGCTACAATCATGGGCATCCCCCAAACTGTGCTCCCCGCATCCATTCAGTGTAAGTTTTTCCCATCCCCTCCACCCCCCTCCTGCCTGCTCGCCCCCTGATGAATATTATTGTCCTGTGTGATGTAAGTGTTGATCAGTTAGTACCACTTTGATGGTGAGTACCAGTGGTGCTTGTTTTTCCATTCCTGTGGCACTTCGCTTCGAAGAATGGATTCTAGCTCCAACCAGGATAATACCAGATGTGTTAATTCACCATTGTTTTTTATTGCTGAGTAATACTTCATGGTATACATATACCAGATTTTATTAATCCACTCGTGTATTGATGGGCACCTTGGTTGTTTCCACAACTTTGCAATTGTGAATTGTGCTGCTATAAACATTCGTGAGCAGATGTCTTTATTATAGACTGTCTTTTTTTCCTTTGGGTAAATACCCAGTAGTGGGATTGCTGGGTCAAATGGTAATTCTACTTTTAATTCTTTGAGGTATCTCCATATTACTTTCCATAGAGGTTGTACTAATTTGTAGTCCCACCAGCAGTGCATGAGTGTTCCTATCTGTCCACATCCCCGCCAACATTTGTTGTTTGGGAATTTTTTGATATGAGCCAATCTCACTGGAGTTAAGTGATATCTCATTGTGGTTTTGATTTGCATTTCCCTGATGATTAGAGAAGTTGAGCAATTTTTTTATATGTTTGCTGGCCATTGTTCTGTCTTCTTTTGAAAAGTTTCTGTTCATGTCCTTTGCCCATTTTTTAATAGGGTTGTTTGATTTTTTCTTGTTGATTTTCCTAAGTTCTGTATAGATTCTGGTTATCAGCCCTTTATCAGAGGTGTAGCATGCAAATATTTTCTCCCATTCTGTAGGTTGTCTTTTCACTCTAGTGATAGTTTCCTTGGCTGTGCAGAAGCTTTTTAATTTGATCAGGTCCCATGTATTTATTTTGGTTGCTGCTGTGATTGCTTTGGGGGTCTTCTTCATAAATTCTTTGCCTAGGCCAATGTCCATAAGAGTTTTTCCAACGTTTTCTTTGAGAATTCTTATGGTTTCATGTCTTAGGTTTAGATCTGTTATCCATTGTGAGTTGATTTTTGTGAGAGGTGAGAGGTGTGGGTCCAGTTTCAGTCTTCTACATATGGCCATCCAGTTTTCCCAGCACCATTTGTTGAATAGGGAATCTTTTCCCCAGTGTACATTTTTTTGAAATTTGTCAAAGATCAGGTGACTGTAATATTTTTAAAGATCTACATTGATTGATCAAGTGCAAGCCGTTTATTCTTGTTTAAACTAAATATAAATCAAAGTCCTAATGCCTTCTGTAGTGTCTTCTGAGACAGAAATGAACTGCCTCTCCATCTCAGAAATAATGCAGCCCCCTAGACCTGGTGGCATCAACCCCCAGATCTCAGGCTCTTTATCTGTTAATTAAAATTATTTCCAGGTTTGATTTGGGTAAATAATAAGCCAGAGCATGGCGAACGGTGAAAGGTGCAGCAGGTAGATAATGAATATCATTTTTGGCACTATAGTCCAACAGAACACTGTTTAATCTTTCACTTTTCAACCAGCTGTGTTTGAATTCACTTTCCAGGATTGGCCCCACATAGATTTGGATCCTATATCTGCCATTTACTAGTTCTGTCACCATGAGCCAACAAATTAAACTTTCTGGGCCTCAGATTTCTGTTCTATAAACTGTGGATGATGATACCTTTTTCATATGGTTATCTGGGGGATTAAATGTGATAGTGTGTGTAAATCTGTACTCCCAATCACTGTGCCCACTCCAGGCCTATGTGACCTGTATGACCCATAGCCTATACTCGGGAAACATTTGTTCCCTTCCCTCTCCCTCCCTCTCCAGTCAAAGGATCTATTTGTCAGTCCCAGACTACAAACTCAATGCTATCTTCCCAACCCCATAGGAAAATAATTCACTTCCAACTCATCCTTCAAGTCCTCACTTTATCCTGCTTCCGCCACTGTCCTGTTCACCCCACATTGAAACCACCTCTCCTTTCTCTGAATCCCTCTACAGCTGTTATTTTTGTACCATTCATACCGCATGGCACATTCTGCTGGTGGTCCATTTTTGCTTAGTCCCTTCTCTGTCTCTATTACTAGATCCCTGAGAGTTTCTCTGGTCTAGTGTGATGTTTTAGTCACAATATGTCTGCCTCTGAGTTCCTCTGAAAGCAAACCCTGAGGCAAGTCTGGGTGAGGCAGCTTATTGGGAAGATGATCCCAGGAAGCGCAAGTGGGAAAATCAAGGCAGGGAAGGGAGGCACGCCAATAAAGTGTGCATCAGTGAGCTGATGGCCATTGTGGGCAGCTAGAGCTCAGCCCCACTGAGGACCCTCTGAGAAGCATCCTTCAGAATTGTCCCACCAAGGGATGCAGAAGCTGGAGTATTTATTCACTGACTCTTATCCATCATTCCATCATTGATTCAGGATTGCCCCTGGAGCATCAATTTCCAGCACTTCTGGAAGCCCTGCACATGGCTGAACAAGCTGTTTTTGTTGCAGGGAGATAAAGAGAGAGCCACGGACAGGTCAAGTCAGAAGCTGCCAGTGTGCACTAGAGCTCTCTGCTGTGGCTGCAGGTGAACTTATAACAGAAAGAATGGCCTAAAAAAAAAAAAAAAGGCAAAAATATTTTCTGTCCCTTTAAAACATCCTCCACTCCACTCCTTTTTAAGAACTAAAACCTGCATCCCTGCCTCAGGCAGGTGATCTGGAGGAGCCTGGAGAATCAGCCATCCCAGGGCCTGGCGCCAGCCTCCCAGATGGGCAGCTGGCAGAGGTCACAGGCTTTGTCTTTAGCAGAGATGGGATGATTAGAATAGTTAACCACAATAGCCTAGAACTGGGGGGCCCTCCATTTAAAAGCTCTGTGTTTCTGCTTATGTGTAGGAAATTTGGATTTGGAGACAAGAAGTTCTACTATTTTTCCTCCTTTGCCAGCAAAGTAATAAACTCTTTCCTTCTCCTCAAACCACTTGTTCTAGTTCTTCTGATGTGGCCTCGAGGACAAGGGCCAAGCTTTCGGTAACAAACTCAGGGTTGGGACATCCACATCATCTGCTATAGAATTTAATTAAAATCTAGTTAGTATTGAATACATTGAAAAATAAATATCACAGAAACGCTATCCATATCATAATACAAAGCCACTGTCTAGAAGAGTTACACCTATTTCTGTTTATACCACTGTTCTATTTAACACATAGTTTCTAAGGCTCAGTTCTGGAGTGTTCTAGAATGGAGATCATGGATACTTTGCTCTCTGGTTCTGTTTTGGAGACTGTTGAAGTCCCTGAGTATTGCTGTAAAAGACAAAGGGGAAGGTAGGAGCTAATGGCTATTAAGAACCTTTCTCAACTACTTCTTAAAACTTCATTACAAAATGTACAGTGACTTGTCCAAGTTCAAATAGTTAAATCAGCTCTCAGGCTGGAAAAACAACTTGGAATTTCTTAAGTTTTCCAAAAGCCCAATCAAGACAGATGAATAATGAGCCACTCACACAACCCACATCCTGGACTCTCCACCTAACTAACCATTCCATCCATGCTTCCTTCGTGTTTCCTTTACTGCTGCAAATACCGTGACTTTATGTTTCCACAGAGCCGTTATTCCAGGAGGACCACGGGGTAGCACAAACAACTCTGTGATTCCGAATAGCTTCTCTGTATCCCTCACTGCTTTTCCCGTACCCCGTGGGTGGTAAAAGTAGAGGCCCATCACTTTAAAGCAAACATGCAATGTTTTTAATCAGGTTACACAATTCACAAGAAATTTCTTGGAGGAATGTCAACCTTTACATCTTACATTTTTCCACATTAATAATGATAAAATTAACCTAAAATCAACTAATAAAAAAAGTAAGAGCAGTAATAAAACCATGGGTTGCTTATTAATTCCTATCAATTCCAATCCTCTTGTTTTGCAATGTCATTACATTTAACACCTTAAATTACAGCAAAAGTTTCTCGGATCAGGCTCAGAATCTTCAATGATGCAATAAAATTTGACCAGAGCTTAGTACAGACTCCTGCCCAAAATGAGGCCTTTAATAACTACAAGCAACTCTGGGAAAATTGTGCATACTCTCAAAGCTGACACCTAAACCAAAAATAACAATCTTCATGAGTGACTGTTCCAGGACAAAATAAAAATGTGAAAAGTTTCCTCAGGATTAAACTTTAAATTATTCCTATCTGAACAGCTTCTTTCCTTAAAAAAAAAAAAAAAAAAAACTTGATTATGGTACTAAGTTAAAAGAAGATCTTTTTTTTCAGGTAAGCTATGATCTCCTACTAGTTTTATTCACAAGTATAAAACCACCTAAGTAATGCCAAATATTCTCAGTACAAGTTTTACAATCACCTTCAAAGACCAGAATTTTCAAAGCCACGTGAAGACCAGGAAGCCTCAGGTAAAGACCTTACTAACTGCAAGTTTTTATAGCCTACATTTTTAAGAAGCACAAGAGAGAGGGAGGAGGACCTGCGAACACAAAAGGAGAAAAGCAAAAACTAAAAACTTGTGTACCAGAAGCAGACTCAGGAGGGCCTGAGTGAGATCCAAGGGAGAGTTTAGAATGATCCTCAGCAGAGGTGAAAATCTTTGGAAGTGCTTAAAACAGAAGTTGTGGCCACTAAAAAGAAATGTGTTCCCAGCTGCTGCAGGCAGAAAACAGCAAATATCGCATTCAATAGACACAGACCCTTATACACGGCAGACTTTTACCTTGTGGGTCTTTTTGCATTTCCTGGGGCACAAAGGAGAAGTCATATCTGTTCTAGCTCTCAAAATGGTTATAGCCTATCTGGGTACTTGACTGATATACACAGGAAGAGAAAATAGACCCAAATAGACCCCTCCTGGCAACCCCAGCCTGCAGGACTTTCATACTGGACACACCTGGAAGGGAGGAGAGGAGTCCAACCTTGGGGGAAGACTGGCTGCCCTACGTTATCAGTTAACCCCTCTGAGATCCCATCGTCTTACCACTGAGGAACCCAGTGTGTCAGGGGAGTTTTATTTTGTAACTTTGATAGCACCATGTAAATGCTAAATAAATAGCAACTTTTATTCATTATTATTACTATTTTTACTTGCTTCCTTCATTAGTAGCATCTTCCTAGAAGAAGAACTTCCTGGAGGGTAGGGCAATCCCCTGTGAGTCCCACTTGGAACTGAAATGCACTTTCCTACTGTTATAAATAGTACTTATGGGATACTGAATACTTCACAAGTTAAATGCTTATTATTTTCCATCAGGCTGCAACTACCACAGATAACATTCTTTGAGACACTGAAACCAGAATTCCGAACAAGGTCAACTTTACAGATAGTTGGCAAACGAACAGGAAACATTTGGAGCCATCCCCTTTGTTACTTGTGTCTACCGGAGGATGACAAGAAGACTGGCAAAATAAGCAAAGTGCACTCTGATCACAGTCACCAGGGGAGGGACAAGCAGGGGCTGAAACGCAGGCTCTGCATTGTCCCTAAGACAAGACCCTGGCTCTTTGATGACAACATGGCCTTATTTTTCTTTGCATGAAGGAGCCTTTGAGGGCCAAGCCCATGGCCCGTGGGGCTGTGCTGCTTGCAGCAGGAAACTTTCTCTAATTCCTCTGCTCTGAGAAGGCACAGACAGTCAGGTGAACCTGGCTGAAGTCTCCCAGTTGCTCCATCTTGGATGAGTCTTGTATCGTCCCTGTAAGAGCTGTGACATCCTCACTATACCTTCATCTGTTCCAGCTTCCGTACAGGGGTTCCAACCTAGATCATCCTAGAGGAAAATCCACCCCTCCCACCCAGTCACATGAGTGCATGATGATAATGGTTGTTGGGTTGAAGATGAGTGGCCCTGGGGATGGGGGCACTTCCCCCAGTACAACCCAGGGCCCAGCCCCCCTCCTCTGTTTCTTGCAGAGCCAATTCCACATCAGCCCAGCTGCCACCCTGAGCACTACACCGCACCTTTGGGAGGGCTCGTGCAGCCCTGTCTTCCTCTGCCTGCTTCTCTCCTGGCGGCCAGCCCCTGTCCTGCCCAGTCTTTTCCAGAATTCTAGTGAATAAAATGTCTCCACCCAAATGAGTAATTGAGTGAACATTTGGCACATAGCTGACACTTACCAAATATTAGTGGAATATGTAAGGGAGCAAATGAATACATGAATGCACGGAGCCTACTGGTGTGTATTACCTAATCAAGTTGAATTCCAGGTCTAAGTGGAATCAAGCGTTCTTGCAGAATGCATCAAATGGACAAGTTAGCACAAGGCATCTGGCTCCCAGCACACTTCCTGATCAGAGGAAATAAAAACCTATATGGCATAGAGGTTACCTGCAGGCTGGAATGTTTTCTAAAAAAAGATCATAGACACCATGCCTATGAAGAAAAAACAAAGTTGGAGCCAGGAGCCAGGCAAGGTTTCTTGGTAAGACACATGCCTTTGACAAGAAGGGAGACAGCAAGTGGAACAGTTTCCTGTCACTGGAGCAGGTCCCCTTCCTGCTTCACTAGACCCCCACAGCCAGCCTTGGAGCATGGCACAGAGATGTGGCGTTAGCTGTGAATCATCACCATCAGGGAACACACATCCCAACTCCATAAAGGGCCTGCTTGCCTGTTTGCATTGAACAGCAATTCCCTCCTTTCCCAGGGTGTCAGGCTGGATGGAAGCAAGCTGTCCTCACACCCCCATTTGCAGCCTCAAAAACGTCATCTCCAACACTTGCCCCAGAGAGAAGTGCCAGAAATATCCACATCACACCATAAAAGACAGGCTTGCCCTTGCCAAAAAGAAGAGAGTTTAGCACCACTGATAAGTGTGTTTTCAAATGTTGCTCTCTCCCCCTCTGCTGGGTTTGAATGAATCACATCCTCAGGAAATACAACTGGTTGCATAAAACAGCACTCTGGAAAGTCTGAAGAAATACAGCTAGTTCAGCTGACTCACTGGATTGATACAGCTTTAAACGGAACATTTAAGCCTTGAAAAAGGCACACACTGTTACTGATTCAAGGTGGGTAACATTGATGCCCAGGTGTTTGTCCAGGCAAAAGGCAAGTCAGCTTAATGTAGAGCCCTTGGTTCTTACCTAAATAAATAAATCTTGGGGAGCACCTCTAAGGTTGGTCAGCGAGGTCAAAGCAGGTGGGAACCCAGCTTTATGAAATAGCATGGCTGATGTTACCCTTAAACCACTTTCCTTTTAAAAGAAAGATATTAGGGGCTGGGCGCAGTAGCTCATACCTGTAATCCCAGCACTTTGGGAGGCTGAGGCAGGAGGATCACTTGAGGCTAGGAGTTTGAGACCCGCCTGGGCAACCCAGAGAGACCCCTATATCTACAAAAAATTGTTTTAAAATTAGCCGGGCAAGGTGGCACACCCCTGTAGTCCCAGCTACTTGGGAGGCTGAGGTGGGAGGATTGCTTGAGGCCAGGAGTTTGAGGTTACAGTGAGCTATGATTGCACCACTACACTCCAGCCTGGGTGACAGAGGAGACCCTCTGTCTCAAAAAAAAAAAAAAGTAAAGAAAACAGAAAGATATTAGGGACCTAACAAAGAGAGGCTGTGTGTCCTTAGAGCATCTTTTATCAATGTACCAGAAAAATTAAAGAGATTTAGAACTCTGAGTCCAGAGATAACATTAAAAGAAGGAACAATATAATCCTTTATGTTCACACTGTTTGCCCCGTGTTCTAGCCTTGATGGAGTGATTGGGCGTCACTGAGGGGAGGTGAGTAAAGCCGGCTGGCAAAGCTTCAGGAAATCAGGTCTGTGCCATGCAAATAAATAATACTTCCAGATGCAGGCAGGATTTTCACTTAATCTTCCAAAATTGGAGTGAACTAGACCTAAAAATGATGGGCAGTGAAGCGGAGCCACAGTATGATCTGAGGCAGACCACATAAACCCAGTTACTTCCCTCTGTCTTTTGCTTGCATCAGCACAAAGCTATCTGACTGCAGACTAGAGTGAAGGGCTCTCAGAAACCAGAGCATGGGGAAGAGTGGTTTATGCATCCCAGTTGATGGAAGGGAATCATAGGTATCAGTCCTGATTGGGCACGGAAGAAACTCACACCAAGTTACAAGACAAAATTTCATTTGTAAGTTAAAACAATACAGCCCTCCAGATCACAATTTCTAAATTTTCATTCCAATCCATGTCCTTTGAGTCCAATTCATGTTTGTGGCTATGAATTCAAAATAAACAGAGCTGATTTGGGGAGCCACAAAGCTTTGCAGAGAAAAACGAAAGCCAGTTGTTATTGTTAAGAGAAAAACCATACATATCTTTGACTCAAATCAGAGGAAAGGTGGGGCCAAAAGCCAAATGGTTTAAAATTTGAAAACATCTTCTTTCTAAGGGCAGGTTGGTCTTAATAAGTTAATGCTTGATAAGCCTGTGCAAAGTCCAGGGTGGATGGTCCAGATCTCCTCTGTAGCCCAGCCCTGATTCTCACTTGGGAGATCTGGGACCTGGAGCAGCCCTGCCCTTTGCAGACAACCCCTCCTGCTTTCTGGCCTTTCTCCACCTGAACCACCGACTCCAGCTCACCCTTATTGCTGTTCTCTTCAGTGAGAAGCTCTCTTACAGGGAAACCACCAGCCCATTCAGCCCCTTTGTGTGAAATATGAAAACACATGGCACAGTGCCACCAACCCTGGCATCTCTAACAGGCAGGGAGCATCCTTCGGTGAGACACGCAGGGCTCCCCCCTCACTTCAGAGGGTCACAGGCTGACACAGGTACATGCCCCATGGCCCTGTCCTCATTCTTCCCCAAACTCTAACTCACAACCCAACACGGGAACCATCCAAGCATGTCCCACATCATCTGGAGCTTCATAAAGAGCCTCAGGTGACAATGTCCTAATCTCATCTTGCTAGAATGCTAATGAAAAGGGGCTTAGAAGAAAGCCCTTTCCAGGGCCCATCTTACTCAGACCTTGTTTGTTATGTTGTTTATGATTCTGAAGTGATACCTGTTTATTGCTGAAAGTGCAAAAACCTATCCTACCTCTTTTTAAATTTGGGATCAGGATTGAATAGAAATTTGGGGCTTTTTTGCATAATGGATCCTACTTAGTTTCCCATGACCTTAAAAACTTTTTTGAAACATTGTAATATAACATTAACATTCCCTTGCATGGAAGTACCTTAAGCAACCCACTGGGCCTGATTGTGATATTCATTTTTGGGTTTTTAGCCACCAGAGGAAAAGGCAAGGTGTGTGCAGACAAACAAACCGGGCCTCCGTTTCTCCACCCCATGTATAGTTTAACGTGCCCTTTTGGGGAAGACTAAATCTTCTGGATGAGTTGGAAGGCTGCCACTTGGGGAGGCAGTGTGCCAAGAACACCTGCTGGCACCTCCAGCTCCCTCGCCCCTTCCCCTGTGCCTCTTTGCCTGGGAGGCTGGGTCATTATGGGTCACATCAAAGGGCCCCCTTGCCTTCCAGTCAGCTGGCCAGTGACCTTGGTGAAAGGGGAGCTGGCAGGAGATCAGAGGGAGGGAGGACAGGTGGGTGGAGGCATTTGTGGCCCCAGCTTCCTTCCTGCGGGGTGGCCTCCACCAAAAGGCACAGTTCCTCCTGTCCCAGCTTCCCGCCAGGTGGCCTCTCCATATAACTCAGTCCTGGTAACCTCTCTCTGTGGTCCTTCCAGGCCCAGACTGTTTCTAGCCCCACAATGTATTCCCCAGGGTTCCCCAAGTCCTGCTCATACCTTTATAAATATTTCTTTGATTAAACCCTTCTTAAGTTATTCTATTCTATTTTTTTCTGGGGCCCTGACTGATACAGCAGGAATGTGCAAATGCAAATGCGCCTTTAATTATAGCAGGACTGTGTGATACACCTACAAGTAGGCCAGCCCCAGCTTTCCACAGACCATTTTGCTTTTTTCCAGTCCTTTCAGTCTCTACCATGAAAAAGTAGGGAGCAAACTGGAAAATAAGTCATAGAATGTGTCAGCCCGTAATATGTGCTGTATGGATGGGCAACCAATATGCCCTACAAGCACATGGGAAGGAAAAAGGGTGAGGAAAAGGACACCCTCAGGCCACATCCCTGAGGGTGGGGACGATTCTAATGGTGTGAGACAGCCTCCACCTGGACCAGAGAGCCTCCTTGCCTATATTAAGCTACAGCAAACACTGCCTGCAACTCATAGCCTGTTCTGGCAACAAAACAATTCCTGCCAAGGGGAGGTATATGAGACCCAGCACATCATTCATTCATATGACTAATATTTAGTGAATATTTATCAATATCCTCTATGCCAGGCCATGTTCTAAGTGATGATCTCACTTCCAAGCATGCTGTTTGTCAGTCATGAAACTAAACACAAGTCTCACACACACACACACACACACACACACACACACACACAGACATATCACAATCACCATCATCATCATCCTCTACCTGCCATTAGACTTTGGTTCCTCACCTTCAGAGCCACATCCTCCATCCTCCATCACCCAGGATTCTTCCTCCTCATAAGTTTTACATAACATAACCAATATCCCACTCTGGCAAACCCCCAACTTTGAGGTGTCTCATTTTCTCATCTTGCTGGTGCTTTCCCTTCCACCTCATAGAGACATCTAGGACTTCAATCCTCCTGGATCCCCTTCCTCCCTTAATATTTCCCCCAGTTTCCTACCTGGTCTCCCTGTTTTCAGTATCTCCAACATTCAAAGCATTCTGCACCCTGCCATCAGGGGATGTGTCTAAAATTACCTCTGCTCATGCCACTCCCCAACATCTTAGCAGTTGTAACCATGCTGAACTCTTTCCCCTTCTTTAAACTTGACTGTGGCTCATGTGTTCTCTCGCCCAGGATGCTCTTTCCTCTCTCTGCCTTGGTGAGCTCCTATTTGATCATAGAATTCCAGTCTGTTGTCACCTCCTCATCTGGGTCGGTGAGGCTGAGGAAGAACTTAGAAGAAATATTTAGTGGGGATTTTATATTTCTGCTGTAGGTTGACCAATGAAACTCTCTCCTACGGATTGCCTACATTGTCTAATACTGCTTTTGTGGGCAGAGTCTTCCAGGAATGACCATGACAGGTGCGGAGTTCTGCCTCTAGCCAGCACAAGTTTACATGGCATGTTCCCAGGTGCAGAGGACAAGTGAACCAGTCACCTCTGCAGCATTCCTACAACCATCACTCTGGTTCACAAGCCCACTGTCACTTACCATATACTAGGATAGCCTTTCTCTACCTAAAAATGCTTCATGAATTTGTTTGCTTGTTTATTGTCTGCTTTCTCCACTAGGGCAGGAATTTTATCTATCATTTATTTATTTACAGCACTTAGAACATTTGCAGGAACTTAGAAGTTCAATAAATATTGCCTGAGTGAAGGCAGGAAGAAAGCCTCCTAACCCTTCATATGATCACTGAGTCAACTGTGCTCCAGGTTGAAGAGGCCGGGGAAATTTGGATTACATAGCTCAAGCTCAAAGCTGACCATATCACTTTGCTTCTCAGATGTCTCAGATGTTTCCTGGCTTCTAACTGACTATGGTGGGAATGCTATAAAGTCCAAATCTCTTAACATGGCAGGGAAGTGTCCTTGCTCTGGCCCCTGCTTGCAGTGCTGGTCCCCTCTTTCACCACTCCTGCGCTCACATTTGACCCTCCAGATCACTAAATAGCTGTGGCTTCCCCCACATGTCCCACATCCCTCCCTCCAGGCCGCTGCTCACACTGTCCCCTCCACATCCTTCTCCATTCTTTTCATCTCCCTCAGATCCACTTACCTTTTGAGGATTTACTCAAATCCTGTCTCTTTTGCCAATTCTCCCCTCTCACCCGCATCCCCAATAAGTTTGGGAACTTGCTCCAGGTCTTGGGAGAGGTTCTGGGGGGACTTGAATAATCAGACAGATCATAAGGGCAGAGATGCAGATATGAGAAAGAAGATAGTCTTAGTCACTGAGGAAAGGCAGAAGCACAAGAAAAAGGGCCAAAGAGATCCTGGCAGCAAGGTTGGTTTCCTTTTCACAGTTAACATTTATTTAGCACCTACAGGACATACTTTTTGCAAAATGCTTTACATATTTCAATTAACTTAATCTCCACAATAATGTTATGACATAGGGATAGTATTGTTTTCATTTTATAGATGAGGAAGCTGAGCCACAGAGAAGTTTTGGGACCTATGTTCCATAACCTCCCCTAGGTCCCTCAACAAGTAGGGGTAGAACTGCTGTCTGGCTCCAAAGTCAAGCACTCAGCCCAGCATATAATCCAGAGCTGGGCCCCTTGGCACCTAGACTAGTCAGTTGGGCCAAGGAGGGGCTTGTTCTTGAAGGTTATTTCTATCTCACGAGACCATGGATGTTTCTTTTCTCTGAGTTCCAAACTCATCAAGCAACCTTTTAATTACTGCTGATACCAGAAGGCACCGGGCCTTGGGGGAGGCCTAGATCACAGACATAAGCATTCAAGGGAAACTTATACTCTATTGTAAATAGAGAAACAGGCTTTCTGGTTTACAGATAATCTTTCCTATATATGATCAGGGTGACTCACAGATCAAGATCAATCTGAGTATACTAAAAATCTGGTTATTGGATCTGCCAAATTGAGGAACAGACCTGAACTGCAGGGATTCCACCTTTCTGATACTCCTTGGAGTCATGCCAGCTGGCCTTCCCTCCCAATACCCCTCCATGATTCTTTAACATCATTAAATTTATTGACAATGAGTTTTGCTTTACCTAAGCTACTGACATTGACTCCCTTAAAATATCACCCTCCCCACCCCCTCTAACCCCCTATCCCATCCATACACCTGAGGGGGAGGGAAAGAGCCTCAGCAAAGGATACTAGAGGGCTACAGGATAGGGACCAGGCACAATTATACCTAAATCTCTACAACTATTCAGCCTGTCAGCCTTTATTTAGTATGTGGCTGAACTTTGAAGAGAACACACAAAAAAAAATGGCAGGTGCAGCTTATAAACTACTTGAATTGTCAAGGCAGATCACACTCTGGAGGCAACAAAAAATTTGTTTGCAAACCAACATATCAGCAATTACAAACAAACCAAGCAATGAAACTTGTGTGGAAAGGTTAGAAAAGGTCAAACCCAACACATGGGGAGTACTATTGCTCCTAAAGTGAAATTAGGTATATCTAGAATGGTCACAATAATGGAAAATGAAGTAGATAAAGTTGTATTTACGTACCTATCATTCAATGAGCTCTGAAAGAGCTTGGAAAAATAGAACAAAAGTTCCATTTGTCATATGGCATTTAAAAAATATTATCAAAGTACTACATGCACAAAATTGAAAATCATAAGTAGGACAAAAAGCTGAGAGCACAGTACAACCACATACCTGGCTCCAGCCCACACAGTCCATGTCTAGGTGAGCATGGGCCCCGGCTACAGACAGGATGATAACTCATAGTGAGGCAGAGCATGACAAGTTGGAAACTCTTGAGTCCACCTAGCCAGACTCTTTTACAGCTTGTTTCCACAGTGATCTTATCCTTCTAACAACTAGCCTTCCAAAATATAAATGGGCTAAGATTCCACATTCTTCAATGGTGCTTCACTTGACAAGATCCTACTAAGTATTAGAAGATTCAACCAGTTTTATCATTCTGTAACATCTATGGCTGGAGAAAATGACAAACAGTCCAAAAATGCTCAAGTTTGCACATGGTAAAAAAAATTCCTATTTATGAAGAAAAAATTGAGAAGATTTCTCAGAAATTTTTAAATTACTAATATTACAAGTAAAGGAAAAGTTTGTTAGGATGATGCTCTTTGCTTAAGTGTCAGCTGTGCAAGAAAAATTAAATGAATAATAGAGCAAATAAAATTATAGAAGAAAGGAAGGAAGGAAGGAAGGAGCCAAAAGCAACTAATTCATGGCACTTCTATAACAATTGACAATTTCTTAAATTGGAAGGCAAAGTCTAATACAGAATTCTTTTTTTTTTAAGATGATAAAAGATTGATTTTTGGTACAGATTTCTTGAAAATTAGACAGAAACAAATGAACAAAGAAGAAAAGTAGGAAAGAAATACATCAGTGAGGAAAAATAGCTATTTGAAGCAGATCATAATCTCGACACATCCAATATCCAGTTCTTGGAGGATGCTGGAGACAACAGGGAGGAAGATGAATGTCTGCCCCAGGAAATGGATGGCTTGAAGCTGAGGACAAAGAGGATGATCTAAACTACAATCCTGCCAACCCAGAGAGCAACTCGACAGGTAATGTCCTCAGGCTCATGTCCCCATCTGCAGAGAGACTTGAATGCCGTCTGTGGTATGCTGAGGTAGTTTTGATTTTCTTTTTTTTTTCTAAGAAAAAATAATTTTGGGGAGAATATTCTTCTGATAACTTCCATCATTTAACTTAAACTGACTTTAAAAGTAGTTTTTTTAAGGTTATGACAATAGCAACAAAAACCATCTCATTTTACCCTTCATATCAGTCCCTGATAGATTCATGTTGCTGTCATCTCAGTTAGGGTACAGGACAGTTCCATCACCACCAAAAACTCCCCCATTCTATCTTTTTATAGTCGCATCCTCCCTCAGCCTTTGCCCCTTAACATTCATGGACCTGTTATCACCATTGTTTTGTCTTTTCAGGAATGTCATATGAATGGAATCATCTGGTATGTAACATTTTGAGACCAGTATCTTTGACTCAGCATAATGCTTTTGAGATCCATCCAGTTTATTGCTTGTATCAATAGTCCACCCCTTATTATTGATGAGTAGTTTCCATTGCATGAATGTAGTACAGTTATCCATTCACCCATTGAAAGACATTTGAATTATTTCCAGATTTTCACAATTATGAATAGAACTTCTATTCACATTTGTGTACTTTCTTCTAGAGCAAATACCCAGGAAAGAATTCTTGAATCATAAGTGTATATTTAACTTTATGAAAAATTGCAAAACCCATTTTCTGCTCACAATGTTTGAGTTCCAATTGCTCTACATCCTTGTCAGCACTTGATATTATCAGTACTTTTAATTTTAGCCATTCTAATAGGTGTGTAGCGGTTTCTATTGTAGTTTAATTTGCATTTCCTAAGTGCTAATGAGGTTGAACATCTTTCCTGATGCTTATTTATATTCTTATATTCTCTTTGGTGAAGTACCCATAGATCAATTAGGACAGAATTGAAATCTTTACTGTGTTGAGTCTTCCAATTCATAAGCACATTGTATGTCTCTGCTTAATTTTTTAAGAGAATATACTTGGTATAATTTTAATTTTTAAAATTATTAGAATTTGATTTATGACCCAGAATATGGTCTTCCTTGCAGAATATTCTATGTGCACTTAAAAATAAAGTGTATTCTGCTTTTGGATGTAAAGTTCTATAAATATCAATTAGATGGTTAATTGTGTTGTTCAGTTCTATATTCTTGCTGATTTTCTATGTATTTGTTCTATCTATTAATATTTCTGAGAGAGGAATGTTGAACTCCCCAACTATAATTTTTGATTTCTTTCTCTTTTTAGTTCAGTCAGTTTTTGCTTTAGGGATTTGGAAGCTCTAAATATACATGCACATTTAGAATTTTCACATCTTCTTAGTGAATTGACCTTTTTATCCTTATGTAATCTATATATCATGTCCCTTCTCATCCCTGATAATCTTCTTTCCTCTGAAGTATACCTTGATGTTAATATAACCACCCTAGCTTCCTTTTTATTAGTTTTTGCATAGTGTATCTTTTCCTATTCTTTAGCTTTTAACTATCTGTTATATTTCAAGTAAGTTTCTTGAAAACAGCATGTAGTTAAGACATTTTTTAATTCATTCTAAGATCTCTGTTTACTAATTGGTATATTGAAATGATTTACATTTAGTGAAATTATTCATATGTTTGGATTTATGTTTATATTTTATTATTGCTTTCTGTTTGTTCCTTCCATTTTTCATTTCTCTGTTTCCTGCCTTTTTTGGGGGTTATTTGAGTTTCTTTTATCATCCTATTTTAACATGTCTAACATGATTTTGACAGTTTCTGTTTATGTCATTTTTTTTTAGTGGTTGCTGTATGGATTAAAAAATACATAATCAACTTTTCATAGTCTATTTAGAATCAGAAACCTTAACACCGTAAAGTTTTCCTTACCCTTCCCTTCTTTGTGTTACAGTTGTCTTAAATGTCACATCTATAGGTACTGAAAACTTCATCAATGTGATACTTTTGCTTTCAACCACGCAATACCTTTTAAAGCACTCAGAAGGAGAATATCTGTTATGTTTAACCAAATATTCACCAATTCTGTTGCTTTTCCTTAATTGTTGAAGTTCCAAGTTTCTTTCTGGCATTATTTCACTTCTGTCTGAACTCCCTTTAGCAATTCTTTTAAAGCAGGTCTGCTGGGTAAAAATTCTCTTCTTTTTTCTTCATTTGAGTATGTCTTTATTTGAATTTCATTTCTGAAAGCTATTTTCACTGTATATAGAATTCCAAGCTGATAGTTTTTTTTTCCCCCCCAGCACTTGAAAATGTTGTGCTACTTCTTTCTGACCTATATGGATTCCGATGAGGGAATCACTGTTGTCAACTCATTGTTCTCCTGTAGATTATGGATTGTTACTCTCTGGGTGTTTTAAGAATTTTTCTTTGTCTTTAGCATGTCAGAAATTTGAGTACAACATATTTGAGCATGCACTGCCATGATTTTGTCCTATTTGGGGTCTGCTCCACTTCTTGAATATGTAACTATATATTTTCCTCAAAATGTGTAAAGTTTTCAGCTGTTATTTCTTCAAATCTTTTTTTAGCACCACATTCTTTCTTCTCTCCTAGAAATCTCATGACACAAATATTATATCTTTTGTTGTAGGACCCTGAGGTTTTATTCTTTTTTTTTCCTAACATTTTTTCTCTCTGTTGTTCAGACTGGATAATTTTGACTGATCTGTCATCAAGTTCACTATTTCTTTCCTCTGTCATCTTCATTC
Organism: Daubentonia madagascariensis; assembly: GCA_023783475.1. Taxonomy (NCBI): domain Eukaryota; kingdom Metazoa; phylum Chordata; class Mammalia; order Primates; family Daubentoniidae; genus Daubentonia; species Daubentonia madagascariensis. The sequence goes on from JAKFHU010002080.1 coordinate 32,835,296, forward strand.
TGCTGATTGAGTCTTTCCAGTAATTTTTAATTTTGGTTACTGTGAATTTCAGTTCAAAATTTCCATTTGGTTTTTCTTTATGTCTTTTATTTCTATTGTAACTTTGTTCCAAAAGTTTCACAATTGCTCCTTTGAGTATTTTTATGACAGCTATTTTAAAGTCTTTGCCAAATAACCCCAACATCTGTATCATCTGTTCATTGGCATCTGTTGGTTGTCTTTTCCCATGCAAGTTGAAAAGTGCATGATTCTTTGTATACTAAGTAATTTTGAATTGTATTCTGGACATTTTGAATATCAATTCATAAGACTCTGGGTCTTGTTTGAGTCCTTTGAGAGAATGTTGACATTTTTGTTTTAGCAGGCACTTTCCTAGTTAGGTTCAAGTCATAAGTTCCAACTCACTTTCTGTGGACTATGGTTACAATGTCAGTTCAGGTTTCAAAGGTTTTAAGTGCTATTCAGGTCTGTCCTGTGAGTATGTCACCCAGTGATCACTCTGGGCCCTGGGAAGAGGTCTATATGTTAGCTCAGTTCTCATAGTTTTCAGAATACTAATTAGGAGCAGATCCACCCATGCACAGGTTTGAGATCAGCCCAGATGTTCATAAACAGATTTAGGAGATCCATTTCCTGTGTTCTTCCTTCTCTGCTATCTTCCCAGTACCAGTACTTTATGGCTCCCTGGGTCTTCTTTTGTTCAGTCTATCAGCCAAAAATCATGCACTTCTATGACGGAGCCACAGCTGGGGCCCAATGACAAGAGGGGAGAGAGAGGTTATAAGGGTGGGGTGGGGGGTTGGAATTGCAGCTCCACCAAATGAGAAATGAAGTCTCCCCTCCCTCAGAGTTTTGGCTCTGGTAGTTTTCCCTGCTAACTACTGCCCCCACCATAAGATTGCCAAGGGCCAAGAATGAAAGAGAATGGAGAAAAAGGAGAGGGAGAAAAAAAACCCAGGAATTCTCTCACTTTCTCCGAACTTTTAAGATGAACTTTTCTGTTCCTCAAGCCAGACTAGAGGGATTTCCTTGGCGCTCTGTCTGTTTTGCAGTGCTTACTTCTAGATTTTGACGGTGTTAAGATCCAGTTGGAGGTACTGGAGGAAAAAAATATTGTAAATTCGCTGCTAATTTGGTGTCACTGTAATCAGCCCCCCATTGAACAAATTTCAATGACCCCTATATAATCTTCTCACTTAATTAACTACTTGACCTTTGAGTTGTTTCCCAGAAATGGTGCATTTTCTGCAAGACAAAGGAGCTGAGATTCTGAAGGCCCCTGGGCAGACTTCCTGATGCCAAGATTCACAGTCCCCACAACCTGCCCTCAATGCACATAGCCCCTTGTGACACCAGCCTCAAGGCATGCGGCCCCTTCTTTAAAAGCCCATGATGTCCCCTAGTCAGAGAGACGAATCTGAGGCATCTTTTCTCAGTCTCCTGCCAAGACATCTGTCATATCAAAAATTCCTTTCTGCCTCGGCAATCCTCATTGTCTCAATAACTAGATCTTTGTATGATGAGCAACTGGACCTAGACTGAAACCCCCTTGCAATTTCGACAATATTACATCAAATTCTGCTATCTTCCCTAATCTGCCTGCTACTGCAGATAGAGGGGCAGTAGCACACCCTTGGAAGAGGATGCTTGGTAACAGGTTGACCTTATTTAACCCTTCAACCCTCAGGGGGGCAGAAATTCATCCCGACTGCTAATATTCCTTTTGTAGGTTCCAGGAACGCAGACCAACCAGAGTTCTGGAGGAGCTATTCCTAGAACATACACGAAGAAAGCAGATCCAAGTGGTTCAAGAGGTAAAATGAGATTTATGCTGTGGTGTGCTGCCCAGATGCCTGACTTCAGGACTGCAACACTTGTTCTTCCGATGCTGGGAGTCCTACCAATAATTGCCCTGAAGAGTCAAGCCAAAGAAACCCACCTTACCCAAGACCACACCACACCCTTGGAGTCAGCTCTCATCCAGTGACTGGTTGAGGTGCAGATAAAGCTGGGGCAGCAGCAATGCAGGGAAGGACAATGCTAAAGGGCTATCTCGGCTCCAGAGTTCCCTATGGAACTGACTCTTTCGTTGACTTCTGCCTTTGCCCAGTTCTATTTCCTTCACTGCCCCGCAGTGTTGAGCGGAGGGAACTCTCCAGTAAACCCCTGCATACAAGTTGTCCTGGAGTTTGCTTCCTAGGGACAACCGAAGATACTAGGTCTAACCACGGTATTCCCCTTATGACAGGAATTGGTTTAGAAATGGGCATGTAACTCAATTCAGATTAATATGACATGAGGAGACTTGTTCTGGTATCTTCTGGGAAATTTTCCTGACACTAGAGAGAACCATAGGAAGAGATATCTGTCTTTCTTTAAAGCTAAACCTCAACAAGAACTCCTGCAGCTCTAATTGCTGCTGACAAACATATTTTGACCCCCAGAACAACCAGCCTTAGAACAAAGTTTATACTGTGAATAGCAGAACGATGAGATGGAAAGAACCCGAGTCCTTAATGACATTGAGTTGCAAGGTCAATGCACCCAGAGGCCATCCCATTTTTAGACTTCTCGTTATAAGAGCCAATACATTTCTTTATTATTTAAATTAGCTTGGGGGTTTTTTTTGGTTTGTTTTTGCTACTTGCAACCAAAACATCTAACTGATACAAACGTGCGTCTTACTGACTCTCCCTTCCTATACCACTTCTAGAGGAGATTTTCATAAATATTCAAAAGAGCTTGAGAAATTTACAAACTAGACAAAAAAACCTGAACTGTAACTAAGTGCAGGAGACTGATCTTAAGTGTTCTTTTCTTTTCTTCTTTCTTTCTTTTTTTCTTTCTTTCTATAGGTCACCAATGATTTTTTTAAAAAGGAGACCTGGTTGAACAAATATATTTTATGTAATAATTAAGACCAAAGTGATATTTGCAACTGGGTTGAAAAAAATTACCCTAAATTCTATTTTTAGGATCAAAGTACAATCTAGGCCATGAATTTGATATATAATTGGAACTTCTGAAAACTCCCTCCCTAATAAACAGGTAAAGTCAGACACCTGGTAATTGCAAAGGGTATTTATATGCCTGTGGAGGAGGAAGAGAGAGATTTTTGCAAAATTACTATAGAAGGAAAATGCCTGTAAAACAGATATAGTTCCAGAAGTGATTCAGTTTGCAACTTAAAAGACAAACAACCCATTATGACAACCCAAGAAAACATTACTCACTCCCACACATAGTAACTTGACTCAAACTCTGAAGGTTGAAAAACTATGATTTTGGCAGACCAGAAAGGAAAGAGAGTTCAAGAAACAAAGCTTTCTGCCCTTTCATAGACAATACCGTATCTCCCACGCCTCCAGGTTCAAGGACATGACAGTGGAACATTCTTTGCTCTGATTTTAACTAACGCAAGGCTTTTTTTTAATCTGCTGAATTGTGTTCTCTTCTTCCTCAGCACTAGCCATTTCAAAACTGTTTCCTCAGGCATCTAAATACATAATCTAACGATTCCACCACTGTGGATAACAGAAAAAGCTCAGGCCTGAATTTAGGAAACAGGTTTTAATCTCAGGACTGTCCACCGGCAAACTGGGTGGCATTGGGAAAATGTCTTTATCTCTCTGAGCCTCCATTTCCTCATCTGCAAAATGATCCCTTCTGCCTCCATGATTATAGATTCCTGAGGAAATGAGAGGCACTGTCTAAATGCTGGTGTGGCTTGTGGCAATAACTCATTTTTTCATTTACCCACCCATCCAACATTTCCCAGTTCAAAGTTTAGCCCAATTTATAGGATACAGTACATCAGTCTGTTACAGAGAAGCTGGAGGGTGAGGAGATTTCTTCACAAATACTCAAGACAGAAACAACAAATCCTCTTCCTCCACATCTGCAATCAACCTCCATTTTACTTTCAGTGATTTGAGAGTTAGCCCATGTCATTGGTGCAGAGGAAAAATGAATCAAACATTCCTGTTCCTTTTCTGCTTCATATTTTAGAAATGATCCAAGGATCATGCTGTAGTAAGCATGACTGATTTTGCAGTAAACATAGGTTAAGGTGGTGGTGAGAAGGGATTGAATGAACCTGGAGTCCTTCACAGGCATATTAATGAGACTGGGTCTTCAAATGTATACAAAGATCTGCCTTTAGTTCTCCAAGTGCTAACCCCAAACAAACATCTAGCAAGGTCCTCAAGCCACAGCATCAAAGCCAACTGTATGACTCACAAGACCAGGGATAGAAGAGCTGGCTCAGAAACACAGCCCAACAAAGAAACAGTGACAGGAATCCACGGAGTCCTTTGCAAGACATCTGTCCTGGACACTTCAAAGATTCAGTGAGAAAGAACAGAGGGAGAAGAGGAAGCTGATCTACACTGAAAGCTACTAAAGAAACATAGCAGGCAAATGCAATGCATTAAGCTTGACTCTAATGACATTCTGGAAACAATTTAGGAAATTTGATTATTGACTGTGTGTTTGGTATTACTGAATTAACGTTCCTTAGATGTGGAAATGATATTTTGAGTATTAAATAGGAAAATTTTAAATTTCTTTGTTCATAGGAAATGCATTATTTAGAATTATATGGGAGTGATGTGTCATGATGCCTGCATACTACTTTCAGATGGCTTACAAAAGGAAAGTGCCTGCTTAGGTATGGCAAGATGCTAATAGCTTTAAATCTAGGAGGGCAGATTATGTGTGTTAATTATTATTTTTTTCAATTTCCCTGAGTTTTGAACATTTTTAAAAATTTAAGAAAGGTATATAACCGAGGCAAGCTTGGTCGGAGAGCATGTGGGGTTCCAGAGGGTCTCATGGCCGTAAGCCCCTAGGATGTTACCCTTTGCTTCCAGTTCTCCTAGAAAAAATCATTACTGACATTTGTGAAGGCCAACCACATAACTTAAAATTGCTTTTAAAAAAAGGTATAGAAGGGAAATGTTTTATTCCCCAATTTACAAAGGAGAAAACTGAAGTACACTCAAGTTAGCTAACTTGCCAGAGGTCCCTGAGGGAGCCACGTTAATTTTCTACCCAGATCCCCTGAGTCTTTTTGACCAGTTTTCTATGCTCACCTTCTGGCTTCTATATCCTTTACTCCCAACAGGTCTCACTGCAACCTTCTTCAGGGGACTAAACTTCCGCTACTGGAGCCACTTCACCAAGACTCCAAACTCAGGAGAACCGGAAGTGCTGGGGAGTTCCATCCTTCCAAAGTGACCCATAGCAATGGCTGTCTCATCAGTCTCAGGAGGCCAGGAATTCCTTCCATTTCAGTTTAGTCCCAGAAAATAAATCCTCCCTTCTTTGTTCTCATTATATTTTCAAAGCTCAACTGCTTATTCCCAAAAATCAAGCCACTTCCCTCCCAAACACCCTGATATCCCACACATATGTCATTTCATCCCACGTCCTTTGGTTGCCATGGATAAGCAGTGCTCCATGACACGGTTTCATAATTACAAGCTTAAGCTGTATTCTCTCTCCTTCAGAAGACACAATTCTGTCTTTAAGTTGTTCTAAAGTTCTTCCTTGTGAGGAATGTATGTGATCACAATCCTGGGACTTTGTGGAATCTATTCTTATGTTCAAGGATTTCTTGTGCTTCCTTCCCAAATCTTGTCTGAGTTCCAGAACAAAGGTTGGCTGAATAGCCATATACCCTGGGTTAATATTGTTATTTTCAAGAGGTGATAATCAAAATATCTAACAACTAGTAAGCACAGAGGGCACCAACTAAGAGTGGGTGGGTGCAGGCAGAGGATGGACCCAAGCAGGATCCTGGAGGACACCCCCCTTTTTATGCCAGGTATGAACCATCCAGTAGCTGGATTGTGGGGAGGTCTGGGGGATACCTTGCCAGCAGAGGAGTGCTCAGGTGGGGCTTGTGGCAACAGTTACTTGCAATCATATACATAAGTATTTCCACATTTGACAATCATCACAGCTATACCACTGTGGACCACCTGACCATCAATTCTGGTTGTGTTTTAATGGTGGGAGTCATAGAAAAAAAATTATTTTGAAGCCATATAAAAGAGAGAGGATAAGAATGAATGAATACAAATATAACATTAAAAAACAGACACTACACACAGATACATATAAGACCCTCTCTCTCTCTCTCTCTCTCTCACACCACACACACACACACACACACACACTCAGAAAAACAAGTGAAGCTCCACACCTATGGCAACAAGCATTTATGGCCAACCTCTGTTTGCACCCAGCTTTCAAACTTCAGTCCCTCTAAGGTAATATTTTAAGGACTTTTAGCAAAAAGGCTGTTTTGATGCTTTCTGCTGTTGAGGTTCCTGACCACTCAGCCAGGAGCTGACCTCAGGAAAAATACGAACCATTATTCAGCAAGCAGGGAGGAAACTGGTCAAAGCAGGGAGGAGAACAAAAATGACAAACAATAATATTATTCAGAAGAAATCAGAAGGGGGAAAAAGCAACACTGGGCAAGATAAGCATGGCAGAACAAAGAGGCCCAGGAACAGAGCTTTCTCTTCTAGGCTACACAGAAAATTTTCTAAGTCCTTAGGCCCTAAAATTGTCCTTGGTCAGCAGAGTCTACACTGACTGACACTGTCACTTCACTCCTCATTCAGCTGCTCCCATGAGCAAAGCAACACTGTGAGACCAAAAAGAAAAAGAATACTGAATTTGAGAGACAAATTTAATCATATTTCCCAATTAGGAGTTTTACTTTGTTACTCACTAATGGGCAATTTAAAATCCAGACACAGTGAGAGATTAAGCTAATAAACAGAGAATGATCCATCTGTCCCTGAGATGGAAATATTGCTGCAAATTCCAGGTGGAGATTTCCAACCACCAGGTCAGCATGGAGTACAAACCCATGCAAGTAGAGAGCTCCGAAACTGCACATGAGTGAAAAAGTTCTTCTGTGACTGTCTTAGTCCATTCGTGCTGCTATAACCAAATAACTTAGACTGGGTGGTTTATGAAAAACAGAAATTTATTTCTCACAGTTCTGGAGGCTGGGGAGTCCAAGATCAAGGCATCAGATCAGCAGGTGCAGTGTTTGATGAGGGCTCACTCTCTGCTCCATAGATGGTGCCTTCTCAATGTGTCCTCTCATGGTAGAAGGGGCAAAAAAGCTCCCTCAGGCCTCTTTTATAAGGACACTAATACTTTCCATGGGGATAGAGCCCTCATGACCCAATCACCTCCTAAAGACCCACCTTTTAATATTATTGCATTGGAGATTAGGTTTTACATATGAATTGGGGAGGAGGGGTGAGAGGCACAAACATTCAGATTATAGCAGTGACCCTCCATCACACCATCCATTCCTTGGAGTTAAGGTTTATCTCTAACAGAACCTCTCACCAGAAAGGATTTTCCTGATTTAATTATGATGCCATTATGGTAAGAAAAATAAAATAACTATTACAAAAGATTTTTGTCTTTCCTGATGACCTCAGAGATAGGAATAATGATAAATGCAGATATCAGAATAGTTAGGATGATTGCATTGGTAGACATTAACCTTAACAACCATACTGTGCCAGTAGTTAGACAACCTGGACAGAGGGCAAGGATGGGAAAAACAGCTATGAACCTAAAACAAAAAGCCAGAGTGTTTGAACTTCTGGCCCTCTTCTCATCGTCTCAGGAAGGTGAAGTGAGAACTGTACATGCAGAAGCAAATCAACTGACAAAGAAGAAGCCATAAAAGTCAGGGTCAGAAGAAGCAAGGACAGAACAAGTAAGGCTTTCAAACTTGACTCCAACTTCTAGGATACAGAGGCTGTGCCAAGACCTACACAGAAAGGCAAAAGCTGATAATTGAAAACTCTTCACAGTCCCTACTGATAATGAAATCATTAATCAGTTTTGCACTGGTGACCCCCACAATATTTACCCTTGTTTCTGGGGGGTCCTTAGGGAAGAACATAACTGCTCTGATTTGACACTAGTTCCAAGGCCTGATAAGAAGATATTCAGCTAAAACATAGTCATTTACCTCCAATATTTTAATATAACAAAGTTCTCATAACTTCAGTACATTTTGTTTAGATAAAAGAAAACAGTAGGGTCAATTACACAACTAAGACTTTAGAAAGGATGCTTCCTATGTGGGCTGGTATAAGAAGTTTGAGTGAATATGCTTGAAAATTTAAGTCTAGATACTCAATTTGCAGTGAAAATTACTAATACTTATAGAAAGAATTTTCAGAAATACTTATTCTTTAGATAGTATATTAAGAAAAATTCTAAATATAATCATATTCTATAAATGCAATATTTCACCTTGGACTAGAAAAAACTTTTAAAAGAAGAAGGAAGAAGTATAGGTCCAGAAAGAACTAGTCTAGACTTCAGCAACTTTTTTTGTTTTGCTTCAAGAAATATCAATAAAAGTATCTTAGCTAATTATTCTTCAAGTCTCACCTGCTCTAGAAAATCTTTTTCCCTGACCCTCCAAGATAATGGTGATATCTCCCTATCCTGAATTTCTATAGTACTTACAGTTATAGCATAGTATGCATGTGTGAGATCATCTTTATATGTGCACACGCTTGTTTCTCTAGCTAGGTACAAGTTCATCGAGGACAGACACATGCTGTATTCATCTTTGTATCCCTCACAGCACCCAGCATCATGTCTGGTGCATAATAGATATCTATTAAATAACTGATTAATGCTACTGGAGCTCCCAGACATAGGCAGGGGGGAATGAAATGGAGAGAGAGGTGGAAGATGAGAGCAGGAAAGAGGAAGAGGGGGAGAGAGGAAGAGGAGGGCTGTACGTGGGCGGCCTGATGCAGGATCTGGAATGCTGTCTCAGGGATTCGTTTAGTGGCATCAGTGGCACAAGAGGCCTAATCCAGACCAAAGCAATCTCCTGATTCCAGGAAGGTCTGATTGTAAAACAACTTAAGAAACACTTAGTTGATAAGAACTTAAAGGAGTTAAATTAGTCAGAAACTGCCCTCAGAATTTTTTAGATGTTTGTGGAACCAGGCCTTGCCAATTTCTCACACACATACCAACTGAGTAGATTTTTCACGCAAGCTTCATCAATATGGGGATTCAGTCTCATCCGGGGGATTGGTTGGACCAAGAATCAGCATTTTTTCTGAGATAAGGCAGAGTGACACCTTTGCTGAAGGTACTCCTGACGTAGACATGATTGAGCTGCCTGACTGGGGCAAGCTGGTAGGCCCTGCAAGAATGGGCTGCCACCGTTTATCCACTTCTTGCTCGTGTTCGCATTCTCCCCTGCCAGAGATATTCCCAGAGCCATTAGTTGTGAAATATGAAACGCAATAACCTAGGAAACCTAGAACACTTGCCATGTTTTTAGATGTAAGATAATTTCCTTGAGAAAGGTCCTTGGCTGGCATGATGAAAGTGTAATACATTCTGACAAATTACTTCTGAAAAGCCCCAATTCCTGAGTGGCATAGAACCCCTAGCTTGACTTGTGCCCAGTCCTAACCCCTTAAGCTCCTCAGTGGCTATCAGATTGCTGGTCTTTCCTCACCCTCCCCTTCCTGTGGTTTCCTGGAATCGCTGTGCTGCGAGGAGGAAAGAATGTACTGCTTGTTTCTTTCAGTTGATGCCCAGCACGAGGGCTGGCATCATTGCCTGATGGCTTCAGCTCAAGCCAGAGCTTCACAGAAAAACATACAGACAAAAACATTGTTATTACACTTGCATTTGCAGTCCAGTGGGGGTGTGACCATGTCTGCTAGGTCTGCAGAGCCAGAATCCTTGGGTCCTAATCAGTTCCTGAGCAGCAGGAAGGAGGGAGATATGGAAGAAAGGACGATGTCAGAAAGTGACCAGAAGCCAGCCCCAGCTATAATTATGTCCCCAGAAAAGTGGTGGCAATTTTACACACAGTATTCAGTGCCTTATAAAACTTGCTTTTTGTTAGATTATAATGAAAGAATGAATTAATTTTAAAAGTGTAGCGTTAATAAGTAGCATATGATTTGGAGGACATTCACAACTGAATTAAATGTTATGATTTTAAGTATGAAATTCTGTATAATTTTAATGTGCACATGGATCAACAGTGGATCATGTTAAATGTGCAGATTGTGATTCAGTAGGTCTGGCGTGGGGCCTGAGATTCTACATTTCTGACTAGCTCCCTGTCTAGGTTGGTGCTGCTGGTCTTGGGGTCACACTTTCAAGCAAGGCTGTAGACTACATTGGTTAAGAAAGAGTATAGACTTGAAAGAACATGGCTTGTTCCCAAAAGCATTCAGCTGATTTAAGATTTAATGCCAAAAAGGAACACCCTACAGCAAATAGATTAAATCACTTGCCCCTAAACTATTTATAAAAATCAGTCCTCTATTGACCACAGTTAAAGGCTCAATCAATTCCAAAACTAGAAAGAGTACAGATAACATTCTCTGGTATCAGTCTGATAAAATTGTAAAACAAAAGCACAATAGTGAGATAATTTAAACACCCTGTTAATAAGTTTGAAAATCCAGAAAAAAAATCATGACTTTTGAGAAAGATACAAATTGCTAAAAGTAACTCAAGAACAGATAGATAATCCAAAGAAATTTATAGACCTGGAAAATATTTTTAAAGTTGCCTAAGACTAAATATTCCCCAAAACACAAGGACTAGAGAGTTTTACAGATGAAGTCTTTCAAATCTTCAAGGAATAAGTATTTAAATGTTTGTAAAATTTTCCAGAGGGAAAAATGGAAAAGTTTCCAATTATTTGTACAAAACCATATAACATTGATTCCAAAAGTTAACAGAAAATGTAACAGGAAAGTATATTCTAATTTCATTCAAAATATTGATACAAAAATCCTAAATAAAATATTAGAAAACAAAATCAAACAATATTTTAAAAGACCACAACCCCATGACCAAAGGCAGTTTCATCTGGGAAAGCAACGTTTATTCAATATTAGCAAATCAAGTTAAAATGTCAAAAGAGAAAAACAGTTAATTATCTCAATAAATGATCTGTAAAATCCAACATCAATTCTTTTTTCAATTAGAAAAGAAAGAATCAAAGGATACTTTCTTATCATGATCACATACATTGTTCCAATAAAAAGCTAACATCATGCATGAGACTGAAATGCTAAGATTTACATTGAAGCAATGATCCTTATCATCACCACTGTTATTTAACATTCTTAAGACATATTAAATAATCTAATTAGGTTAAACAATTATTAATATTATTAAATATGATTATTAACATTGGAAAGGAAGAGACAAAGTTTATTTTCAGATAATAAGATTTTAGGTATGTGGTTGAGCCGGGAGGACATTAGGTTAAGCGAAGCCAGACACAGAAACATGTTCTCACTCATATGTGCAAGATAAAAAAGTTGACCTCATAGAAGTAAAGAGCAGAACAGTGGTTACTAGAGGCGGGGAAGTGGGAGGGCAGGATAGCCAAAGGTTGGTTATAACAGATACAAAAGGACAGCTAGATAGGAGGGATAAGTTCTACTGTTCTATAGCACTATAGCATGACTATAATTAACAATTTATTGTATATTTTTAAAGAGCTTGAAGTGTAGATTTTGAATGTTTCCAACACAAAGAAATGATAAATGTTGGAGGTGACAGATATGCTAATTACCTTGATTTGATTATTAAACATGGTGTACACGTACGGAAATATCACACTGTACCTCATAAGTGCTTACAATTAGTAAGTGCCAAGTAATAGTAATAATAAAAGTAAGTTTTCCAAGTCAAACAATAAAAAAATGAAATATTCACTTAAAAATTTTATGTACGGAAAACCAAATTAACCAGAAATAAAACAAACATTACAAACACCAAGTAAACAAACCAAAAAGATTGTCAGTGCAAAATTAAGATACAGGATACTGTTCACAGCCGCCACCTCACTGCCATCTCTCTCTAATGCAGCGTCCAGCTCACCAAGCTCCAGCCTAAGGAGAAGTGGATAAGGAAGGAGGTCTCAGGCTGGGCGCGGTGGCTCAGGCATGTGATCCCAGCACTCTAGGAGGCCGAGACAGGAGGATCTCTTGAGCTCAGGAATTCATACCAGACTGAGCCCTGAGCAATAGCGAGGACTGTCTCTATTAAAAATAGAAAAAATTAGCCAGACATGGTTAATTGCTTAACCATGTGCCTGTAGTCCCAGCTACTCGGGAGGCTGAGGCAGAAGGATAGCTTGAGCCCAGAAGTTTGAAGTTGCTGTGAGCTAGGCTGACACCATGGCACACTGGCCCAGGGTGACAGATTGAGACTCTGTCTCAAAAAAAAGAAGGAGGTCTCTATACCATGGCTCACAGAAAGTGGACTGCCCACTAATCCATTGGGGGTAAAGCACAAAGGAAGCAACTGGCTACAAAAGCCACTGGCAAGAGTGTGTACTCTGTGGGAGGGGTGAAGAAACCTCATTGCTATAGGCCTGGCACTTCATGAAATCAGACCTTACCACAAGTGCACTGAACTTCTCATTCGCAAACTTCCTTTCGGATGTCTGGTGAGAGATTGCTCAGGACTTCAAAACAGATCCTTGCTTCCAGAGAACAGCTATTGGTGCTTTGCAGAAAGCTAGCGAGGCCTGAGATAGATGAAGTAAGATGGCCAAATAGAAACCTTGAGTGATTGTCCCTCCACAAGAACACCAAATTCAACAACTAGCCACATAAGGAAAAACCTTCAGAAGAACCAAAAATCAGATGTGTGATCACAGTACCTGGTTTTAACATTATATCAAGGAAAGAGGCACTGAAGAGGGCAGAAAAGACAATCTTGCATTGCCTATGCCACCTTTCCCCTATCCCCCGGCAGTGCCATGCCAGTGTGCCAAGTAGAGAGAGAATCTGTGTGCCCAGAGTGGGGAGACCAAAGTGATTGTGGGACTTTGCGTTGAAACTCAGGGCCGCATTGTCACAAGGGAGCACAGCATAGGGCAGAATTCTGCTGGCACCATGGAGGGAGCATTTAGACCAGCCAGCCAAAGGGAAGTTCTCCACCCTGAGTTCTGGCTAGCCTCACTATGGGCTGACAAAAAGTGGCCTGGGCCCTGGAATAAATTCATAAGGCAGTCAGGCCACAAAGGCTGCAGTCCTTGGGCAATTCCTAAGGCTGTGGTGGCTCACAGTCTGTGAACTTGGGGTGCACCTCTCTAAAAACTGGGTATAGAAGGAAAATACCTCAGCACAATAAAAACCATATATAACTGCTAGTATCATAGTGAATGAGGAAAAACTAAAGGCCTTTCCTCTAAGATCTGGAACAAGACAAGGGTGCTTACTTTCACCACTGTTACTCAACATAGTATTGAAAGTTCTAGATAGAGCAATCAGAGAAGAGAAAGAAATAAAGGGCATCCAAATGGAAAGGAAGAATTCAAATTATTCTTGTTTGCAGATGATATGATCTTATATTTACAGAAACCTAAAACCTTCACAAAAAAAAACTGTTAAAACAGATAAACAACATACAAATTATTTTGCAACATACAAAATCAACATACAAAAATCAGTACCATTACTGTATGCCAATAGTAAACAATCTGAAAAAGAAACCAAGAAAGTAATCCTATTTACAATAGCTACAAATAAAATAAACTTAACCAAAGAAGTAAAAGATCTCTACAATGAAAACTGCAAAACATTGATGAAAGAATTTGAAGAGGACACAAAAAAAGAAAAGATATCCCATGCTCATGGATTAGAAGAATCAATCTTGTTAAAATGTCCATGCTACCTAAAGCAATCTACAGATTCAATGCAATCCCCATCAAAATACCAAAGACATTCTTCACAGAAATAGAAAAAATAATCCTAAAATTTATATGGAACCATAAAAGACCCAGAATAGCCAAAGCCATACTGAGCAAAAAAGAACAGAACTGGAGGAATCACATTACCCGATTTCAAGTTATACTATATAGCTACAGTAACCAAAACATCATGGTACTGGCATAAAAACAGACACATGGACCAATGGAGCAAAATAGAGAATTCAGAAATAAATCCACACATCGATAGTGAACTTATCTTTGACAAAGGTGCCAAGAACATACAGTGAAGGAAAACTGGATATCCATATGCAGAAGAATGAAACTGGACCCTTATCTCGCTATATACAAAAATCAAATCAAAATGGATTGAAGACTTACGTCTAAGACCTGAAACTATAAAACTACTAAAAGAAAACACGGGGGAAATGCTTTAGGACATTGGTCTGGGCAAGGACTTTTTGTGTATTACCCCAAAATCACAAGCAACCAAAGCAAAATTGGACAAATGGGATCACATCAAGCTAAAAAGATTCTGCACAGCAAAGGAAACAACCAACAAAGTGAAGCGACAACCCACAGAATGGGAGAAAATAGTTGTAAACTACCCATCTGACAAGGGATTAATAAGTAGAATATATAAGGAGCTCTAACAACTCAACAGGAAAAAAATCAAATAATCTGATTTCAAAATGGACAAAGGCCCTGAATAGACATTTCTCAAAAGAAAACATACTAATGGCCAGCAGATATACGAAAAAATGCTCAACATTTCTAGTCATTAGAGAAATGCAAAAACTACAATGAGATATCACCTCACTACAATTAAAATGGCTTTTATCAAAAAAGATAGGCAATAACAAATGCTGCAAGGATGCGGAGAAAGGGGAGCACTTGTACACTGTTGGTGGGAGTGTAAATTAGTGCAACCACTATGGAGAAGAGTATGGAGATTCCTCAAAAAACTAAAAACAGAACTAACATAATCCCACTGCTAGGCACATATCCTAAAGAAAGGAAATCAAAATATCGGAAAGATATCTGCACTCCCGCGTTTATTGCAGCGCTATTCACAATAGCCAGATTTGGAATCAACCTAAGTGTCTATCAATGCATAAATGAATAAAGAAAAATTGTGGTACTTATACACAATGGAATATTGCATGGCTGTAAAAAAGAATGAAATCCTGCCTTTTGCAACAACATGGATGGAACTGGAGAACATTATGTTAAGTAAAATATGCCAAGTACAGAAAGACAAATCTCGCATGTTCTTACTCCATATGTGGGAGATAAATATTAAAACAATTGATCTCATGGAGACAGAGAGTAGAATGATGGTTACCAGAGGCTGGGAAGGGTAGCAGGGAGGTGGGAATAAAGTGGGGATGATTAATGGGCACAAAAATATAGTTAGACAGAATGAACAATATTTGATAGCACAACAAAGTGACTATAATCAACAATAAGTTAGGGTATAGTTTAAAATAACTAAAAGAGTGGAATTGGAATGTTCCTAACACAAGAAATGATAAATGCCTGATGTGATGGATACTCCAATTACACTGATTTGATTAATACATACTGTATCCCTGTATCAAACATCACATGTATGCTATAAAAATATACAACTCATGTACCCACATTATTAATAATTAAAAATAAAAATTTTTTTTTACAAGTGAGGCCTATCCAGTTGTCTTTTTTGAAGACACCAACCTGTGTACTTTCCATGCCAAAAGTAACAATTATGCCAAAAGACATCCAGCTAGCATGCTGCACACATGGAGAATGTGGTTAAGTATCCATTATGGGCTGGGCCCAGTGACTCATGCCAGTATGCCCAACAGTTTGGGAGGCAGAGAAGGGAGGATCACCTGAGGTCAGGAGTTTGAGACCAGCTTGGGCAACATAGTGAGACTCCATCTCTATAAAAAATTTTAAAATTAGCCAAGGCATGGTGGCGCATGTCTGTAGTCCCAGTTACTCAGGAGGATGAAGCAGAAGAATCGCTTGAGGCCAGGAGTTCAAGGCTGCTGTGAGCTATGATCATGCCACTGCACTTTAGCCTTGGCAGCACAGTGAGACCCTGTCTCAAAAAAAAAAAAAAAAAAAAGAATCCATTACAATGGGAAACATTTCATTCTCCAAAAAAAAAATCATCTTCCCCTTGTTATTGGTAGTTCTGAACATTAAGATATTTTTTCCTGTGCGGTCAAAACATACCTAAGTATATGACTGCAAGTGGAAAATTAGGGGACAGAAATCAGGTACTGGGAGTTTTTCCATTTTCATTTGTGTGTGAATTTTTAATACAAATGCAGGGATGCAAAGCATTAATGCAAATCAAAAGGCTACAGTGAACAAGTTTAAGAGGGTCAACTTTATAACAACTATAAATAAACCTGTTCAATTTTTCTGGATAATGCCAGCATTTGGGGTTTTTTAAAGTAAATTTCTTATTGATGGCAATATAAGAATTAAGATACAATAACCAACAGCTTGAACAATGATCAAAAAATATAATGAAAAAGTATTTCATTCCCAATAGCAACAACAAGAATAAAAATAACAGTTGGGGCCGGACATGGTGTCTCATTCCTGTGATCCTAGCACTTTGAGAGGTCAAGATGGGAGGATTGCTTGAGGCCAGGAGCTTGAGAACAGCCTGAGCAAGAGCAACACCCTGTCTCTACAAAAAATAGAAAAATCAGCCAGGCGTGGTGGTGTGCATCTGTAGTCCCAGCTACTTGGAAGGCTGAGGCAGGAGGACCGCTTGAACCCAGGAGTTTGAGGTTGCAGTGAGCTATGATGCTGTCACTGCCCTCTAGCTGGGGAGACAGAGCAAGACTGTCTCAAAAAATTTTTTTAAAAATTTTAAATAACAGTTGAGGAAATATGAGTATATACAGAACCTATATATTTTTAAAACTATAAAAATCTACTAAGACAAGAAAAATCTTGAATAAATAGAACACTATACCTTATTCTTGGATAAAAATATAAGTTCTCCCTAAATGAATGTATAAATCCAATACATTACCAGTTGGGCCAGATATTGATTAATTGCCTCTCAGCTCCAAATTTATTCTTCATTGACTGCTCTATAAAAATGGATCTGAGCCCTTTAAATATTTTTCTTTTGCCAGCTATCACAATGTTAAAACTTATCAGGAGAGCTTTAACATTGTGATATAACAGCTTTGTCAAAAAGATACT
Source organism: Daubentonia madagascariensis (assembly GCA_023783475.1). Classification (NCBI taxonomy): domain Eukaryota; kingdom Metazoa; phylum Chordata; class Mammalia; order Primates; family Daubentoniidae; genus Daubentonia; species Daubentonia madagascariensis. The sequence continues at coordinate 32,852,292 of JAKFHU010002080.1, forward strand.
GAATGAGAAAAAGCTTTTTGCTTCTTGATTCCTGTGTACCCACTCTCCAAAACCTGGTTCCTACAGTGCACAGCAGCCAGACACTTCCCCATACCACCTCCCTCAGGCAATTTTGCTCATCTCCCATTGAAAAGCTTTCCCTGGAACCCTGGGACCCTGCAGAGCATATTTCCAACAATTTCCACCAGCTCCTCAGCAAAGCTTCTTCTCTGCCATCCAGAAAGCCAGTGTCCTCCACCAAGGTCTGGACCTCAGGCTGGAGGCTCTTTCTTAGACATGTATCTCACCCCCAGGAGTAGTGGCTACCCTTTACATAAGCTATTCCTATATTCCTTAGAGTTCTGTTTACTTCTTAGTATCCAATCCCTTGTTACTCTCATCTCCTTTTGTAGTTAATAATTATTTATATTAAACTTTCCCTGTTTCAATTACCATGTGGTTTCTCTCCTTTGGCTGATACACTAATCAAAATGCCAAGTGAGATTTTGGTGAACTATATGAAATCATTCTAAAGCTCTTTGAAGAAATAAACAAATGGCAACATCTCACCTTAGACACTTATGGAAAAGGAGAGTGCTGTACAGAGATGGATTTGCTATGAAGCTAATAAGGCTTAGGCTTTAAGGCCTCTTACTTGCATGGACCAATTTCAAGGCCCTGGGAGGAGCCTAGTTCTTGCAAAAATTTCAAAGGCATTGTATTTTAACCTCTGATTAAGTATTTTAACCTCTTGATTAAGACCTCTGTCTCTTTTCGTTGCAGCTTCCTCTCTGTCACACTTTCCCTTGAGATGGATGACACTGAAGTGGCCATGGGCATTTTTGGAAAACAGCTAAGGGAAAGTTGACTTGAGGATTTTTTTAGTTTGGGTTTAATTGGATAGAGTTTGGTTTTCAGTCACTTTAATGTATACAGTCATTGCTGGCCATCCCAGTACAGGAATAGCTGCTTAGAATATTGCTGCTGATTATGCAGCTCCCTCAGTTTCAAGATTTAAAAGTATGAGATGACTATGACAATGATATCAACAGCAAATTAGTTAACGAGTGCCATCATTTCAAAGAGTATATAAGATTAGTCACTGAAAAAACAAAAACGTAAAATTCCCTGAGACCTTACAGTTCATATATTAAAGAAACTTTATAGAGGTTACAGAGGCTGGAAAGCCAAACTTGAAGTTTTCCCAAGTTTTCATGACATTACCAATGACGGGCTTTGAAGCTGCAAGAAATTTTATTTCAATTATAAAAAATCATGCATTCAACTGTAAAAATATTTCAATTATAAAAAATAAACTTCAACCAAGCATGTTAGAAAAAAAGACAACTATTTTTCTCTTCACTTTATAGAAAAAAATATTATAAAATTGTTTGATATAAAGAGTCAATCAAAGAGTATATAGCCAAAGTAGGGTAAAATTATTATAAAAGGGGGAGAGGCAAAGAATAAAAATATTGCTTTCTCCAGACATTATGATATTTCCAATATTTCCTTTAAAACTCTGTAATTTGTGATTATTTTTTCCTCTTTCTGAATAAATATTCCCTTTAGTACTAATTTTCTTCTCATGATATTGTATTCTTTTTCTTACAACTATATCAGCTTCAGGTCACCCAAAACCTGGATCCACCCTGGTAATGAACTGGTAGTTCTACCAGATTTTAATAGCAACAATAATTGGTATCAGTGTCAAAATAGGCAGGCTGATAAAAGTAACATAACCAAGACTAAAGTACATATAGAAATTTAGCTTGATAAAAAGTGGCATTGCCTTTCAATTGGGAAAACATAAAACTATTCGATGATAGAATTGAGTCCCCTGGCTAATCATTTGGGGAAAACAATAAAAGTGGATCCATACCTCACTCTTTAGACTAAAATAAATTGTAGTTGGATCAATTATTTAAAATGAAACTATAAAGGCTCTGGAAGAAAATACAAGAGAAAAACTTAATTTTTTTCTGAGTATAACATGAAACCCAGAAACCAAAATGGAAAAATAGATAAATTTGACTATATAGAAACATAAAAGTTTAACATGCCTAAAAACCAGAAAAAAGTCAAAAGATGAACACAAACATGAAAAAATTTTCAACACATATCATTTAATAAACAAAAAACACTAGATAAAGCATATAAATAGCCAATTCACAGGAGATATACAAAAAGCCAAAAGAAAAAATGCCCAATCTTCCTAAAAATTAAAAGAAACACAAATTAAACCACAATGAGATAATTCTATTTTATCATTTCAAAATTGGCAAAAATTTTTTAAAATACTCAATGTTGGGCTAAGATAAGGGAATACAGGTTCTCTCTCACACTGTTGGTTATAGTGTAAATGTGTATAACATTGGGGGGAGGAATGGAACATGGAGTTAACTAAAAAACAAAAACTGCTCTGACCCAGATGGACAGATATTCATGTGCAGATTATTTAGGTTGAAGGAAACACCTTTGCAACAGTGAAAAATTATAAACAATCCAAGGATCCATTAAGAGAAGAAAATTAATTAGAATACTTTTATACTGTGGAATACTAAACAGCTGTTTTAATTTTTTTTTAGTGAGGTAGAATTTCTATGTATTTATATGGAAAGATAATCAGGATATGATAAGTCAAAAATACAATTATATGTCAAATTTCATTTTCCATTACATATATATAGGAGGAAATTAAGAGGAATATACACCAAAATGCTAACAGTGGTTATCTCTGACAGGTGGGATGACAGGTACATTTCATCATCTGTGTTACATGTTTCTGAACCTCACATCTAATATAGTCCTATGATACCTCGTGATTCACTCATATTGGCCTTCTGCTCATTGGATCTGACCACTCTTGGCTGTGTGTCTTGGCTTCAGAGGGCAGAGGGATCCTCCCTCCACGCCCAATTTCAATTTTTAACCACCCTGCTACATACATGCATTCACTTTTGAAATGTAAGGGCCCTTCTCTTTGGAATCATGACAAAAACTGCTGCTCCTGTTGCCCCAGAACTGATTTCTGACTGTATGTGCTGTGTATGTTCATTGTTTCTTTCAACTGTACTACACTGGAAGGAGAATTTCTTTTAATAGCTCCTAAGTTTTTTGGTTTTGGTTTTGGTTAGAAGAGAACAACTTCCGGACTGAGTATAGTTTGAACAAGATGCAAATTCCAGAAGTCATTGGCTCTGGGACATTTCCTGGGCAGCACTATCACATACTTTCTACTCTTACCTCATCCAACACTGTAATGATATCATGCCCTCCAAGAGACATGCATGGTGCTGTGGAGAAGAGAGAGGAGTAAGACAGGGCCTAGAGATTAATGATGTTAGCTATGGGTGTGTAATTTAGGGAAGTTCTCCAAATCTTGGACAATTTCTATAGTCTGGGACAAGATGGGGAGAAAAGGAAGAAAAAAGAAGAGGCATGAACTCAGAGGAAGGCCCAGAGCTGAAAAAATGCTAACATGTTAAGTCAGTCATAAAAGAACTTATAATATTCTAATATTTGGTCTAACACAGACTTGATCAACATCTTGATTGCTCTTTCACCATGAGCTTTCAACTCAGATGATTTTTTCCATTAAAACATAAAACTAATAGTTAAAAAGAAGACAATAGGAATTCATTATGCTGAAAGTTCCCTCTTGGTCAACTTTGCTGTAAGACATCCATTCATCAAAGCAAGTGATAAATGTATTAACTCACTCTGTGCATTAGTTACATATTAGTAAACTCAGGGAAATGGGGAGTTGGATTTTAAAGCCTTCAAGAAAAATTAATAATACATGATAACATTTTAAAATACATACTGAAGTCATGGGGAAAATATTATCAAACCTAAGGGGACATTTACAAATCAAGCCCATTTCTCTTTAAGAGTTAAAGGACTTAATGACGGATCAGAAAACCACATAACTCTTCAAAAACAGCTAATGTGATCAAAATTGAACAATAGACCTGGGGGAAAGAGGTAAATAAGGAAGCAAGGAGTTTCTCTGCTCGATGGGTTTTAGCATAATTGCTTTTTACTACAAAAAATAGATTTTTGAAAAGCACTTCCAAAATGGCAGAAAAGGGCCTCCTCAAATCCACTCCATAAAAATAACAAGAGCATGAGCAAAAATTGTCAAAATGAACTTTTTCAGAACTCTGACAACAAACCAGAGCTTGAAAAAATCCTATTTTTCTTCTTTGCTCAAGAAAAAATGGCTGAATCTCAGTAAGAAAAGCAAGCTTTGCAGAATTTCATTTTATCTATTTATTTTTTTTGAGAGACGGTCTTGCTATGTTGCCCAGGCTGGTCTCAAACTCCTGGGTTCAAGCAATCTTCTGCCTCAGCCTCCTGAGTAGCTTGGATTACAGGCGTGCACCACTGTGCCCAGCTCCACTTGCAGAATTTTAGCTTGCCTTATTCTCATTCACATGGTAGTCTCATCAGATGAATAATATCAATAAAGAAAATTATTTTTTAAAAATAAATAAAAGAACCAAGTAGAAATGTTGGAGCTGAAAAGGAAAATAACTAAAATGAAAAATAAGTAGTGGGGTTCAACAACAGATTTGAGCTGGTCAAGCAAAGAATCAACAAACTTGAAAATAGGTTAACAGAGATTATCCAGTCTGAGGAAAAGAAAAACAAAATGAAGAAAAATAAACAACACCTCAAAGACTTCTAAGACACCATTAAGTGTATAACACATGCACAATAGGAACCCTGGAAAGAAAGAAGGATCAGAAAGAATATTTGAAGAAATAATGGCCAAAAACCTTCCAAATTTGATTAAAACCATTAATCTAAACATCCAAGAAACTCAACAAACTCCAAGTAGAATAAATTCAAAGAGACCCGCACTTTGATACATCACAGTCAAACCGTCAAAAGCAAAGAATTGAAAGCAGCAAGAGAAGTGAGTCATTACACACAAGGGAGCTGCAATAAGATTAACAACTGACTCTTCATCAGAAATTGTGGAGGCCAGAAGACAGAGGGATAACATATTTAAAGTGCTGAAGAAAAAGGATTTTCAACCAAGGATTTTATATATAGCACTACTATTCTTCAAAAACAAAGGGTAAGTAAAGATATCCCCAGACAAACAAAAACTGGAGTATTTATTACTGTTATTCCTGTCCTGTAAGAATACTGAAGACAGTCCTTCAGGCTGAAATGAAAGGACACTAGACAGTAGTTAAAATCTACATGAAGAAATAAAAAGCAGCAGTAGAAGTAATGACACAGAAAATATTTTTAAAAAGTATAAGTGTATATATACTCTTTGTAACTCTTTTCTTCACCTACCTAATTTAAAAGACAATTGCATAAAGCAATAATTAGATGGGCCTATAATGTATAAAGATGCAATTTGCATGACAATAATAGCAAAAAGGATGGGGGGATGGAAAAACTTATATAGGAGCAAAGTTTTTGTATATTACTGACATAAAATTGGTATTAATACAAACTGATTCTTGTAAGTTATTAATTGCAATTTCCAGAGCAACAACTAAGAATATAACCCAAAAATATAGTAAAAAAAAGAGAAAAGAAAAGAAAGAAAGAAAGAGAGAGAGAAAGAGAGAGAGAAAGAAAGAAAAGGAAAGGGAGGGGAATTAAAATGTACAATAGAAAATATATATGTAACAAAAAAGAAGATAATAATGGAGAGCTAGAGGAACAAAAGAGGACATAAAAAATATAGAACCCAAATAGCATATATAAATCTTTTCATATCAGTTATTACATAAAATATAAATGGATTAAACACTCCAATCAAAAGGCAGAGGTTAGAAGAATGGATTAAAAACATGATCCAACTACATGCTGTCTATAAGATATATACTTTAGATAAAAATAAGTTGAAAATAAAAGAATGGTAAAAGGGATATAATATAACCAAAAAAGAACTGAAGTGGCTATATTTATATCAGACAAGATAGACTTTAAGAACATTTTAGAATGATAAAAGGGTAAATCAATCAGAAATTTAAAAAATTATAAACATATATACATATAACAGACTCTAAATTAAACACATCAAGTAAAAACTGACAGAATTGCAAAGAGAAATAGACAATTAAATAATAACAATTGGAGAATTTAATACCTCACTTTCAATAATATAGAATAACTAGGCAAAACGTCAAGAAGGAAATAAAAGTCTTGAACAACACTATGAACCAAGTAGACCTAACAGACATATGTATATATAATATTCTACTTAACAAGAGAATATATATTCTTTTCAAGTGTACATGGAACATTCTTCAAGATAAACCATATGCTAGACCATAAAACAAGCCTCCATAAATTAAAAAGAATTTACATCATATAAGAATGTCCTCCAATCACAATGGAATAAAATTAGAAATTAATATGTGAAGGAAATTTAGGAAATTCACAGACATGAGGAAATTAAACAACACACTGCTAAATAGCCAATGGATCAAAGAAAAAATCAGATGGAAAATTAGAAAGTACTTTGAAATGAATGAAAATGAAAACAAAACACCAAAACTTTTGGGATACAGTGAAGGCAGTATTTAGAAGGAAATTTATAACTGCAAATGCCCATAATTTAAAAGTATGAAAAAATTTTCAATATCACTAATCCTCAGGGAAGTACAAATTGACATCACAATGAGATGAGATGTCACCTCACACCTGTCAGGATAGCTATTATCAAAAAGACAATAACAAGTGTTGGCAAAACTCTCAGAAAAAAATATAGAAGTAAATCTTCATGACCTTGGACCAGGCAATGGTTTTACAGATATGACACCACTTGGTAATATTAAAAACTTTTGTGCTTCAAAATACCATCAAGAAAGTGAAAAGACAATCTACATAACAAGAGAAAATATTTGCAAATCTTATTTCTTCTAAGGAGTTTGTATCCATAATATATAAACAACTCTTACAACTCAACAATAAAAAGACAAATAACCCAATTTAAAAATAGGGAAAGGATTTGAATAGCCATTTCTCCAATAAGATAAACAAACGAGCAATAAGCACATGAAAAGATGCTCAACATCATTAGCCATTAGAGAAATGCAATTCATAACCATAATGAGATATCATTTCATACCCACTAGTACTTTGAAAAACAATTTGGCAATTTCTTAAAATGTTAAACATAGAGTTTCCACATAACCCAGCAATTTCACTACTAGAGCAAACTGAAAACACATGTCCATAAAAAAACCTCTCGCAAAATGTTCATAACAGCATTATTCCTAACAGGCAAAAAGTGGAAATAATCCAAACATCAATCAATTGATGGATGGATAAATACAATGTGTTATAGCTGCACAATAGAATATTACTGATCCACAAAAAGGAATGAAGTACTGACACATGCTATACCATGCATGAACTCTGAAAACATGCTAAGTGAAAGAAGCCAGTCACAAAGGACCACATATTGTATGAATCTATTTATATTAAATGTCTAGAATAGGGAAATTCATAAAGGCAGAAAGTAAATTGGTGATTGCCTAGATGTGGACAACATGGGAAGAAATGGAGAGCTCTGATGGGAGTTTCTTTTGGGGGTGATGAAAATGTTATAAAATTGAGTTGGTGATGGTTGTACAGCTTTGTGGATATGCTAAACATAACTGAATTGTACACTTTTAAAAGGTGCATTTTATAGTATGTGAATTATATTTTGATACAGCCTTTATTGTAAAATAGATTTACTATTGAGTGCTAAGTAACATTTCTGTCTCTCTTGAAGGCCTGAGTTGGCAGACACAATGGAAATATAACTCTCTAGGGATTGGTTCTGGGACAGGCTGGGGGTTGGTTACAGGGCTGAGACAATAAAATCAGGTTAATCTTATATCAGTAATTCTTATGAAAATAGGATTATGTTCCTGACCTATTTTAAAGCTGGTCAACCTGAAAGCTTCTCAGCTAACAGAAATCCAGGGCACCACAATTTTATAAAAATGCACAGAAGCCTATGGAAGTGGTACAAATGGGTTAATAATTAAAGCAGGGTGATTTCTTACCAGCTCTGTGATCCTGAGCAAGACACTTAAACTCTCAAATCTCCAGATGCTTCTTCTGTGAAATGGAGATAACAAAAATACTTATTGTACTTCATAGGGTTGTTGAGATAATTAAATAAGATTTAATAGGTATATAGCACCAAGTACATGGGAAGGATCCAGTGGATGCTGGCTGCCCTTGAAGATTTATTTGAATTATGCTGCAAAGGGAAGTAGGGGACTCAGGCATACTAACATCAGTCTTCCTTACGTATCAGCTGAGTGCCCTTTCATGGGAGTGAACAGGATGCTCCGCTCCCCACAGAAATGTTCCTTGAGCTCAATTATTACCTACTGCTACTTCCACCACATCCCAGTCACTCCAGGGACAGGGATGTCAGCCTACGCAGCTCTCCCGTTGTCCTGAGAGGAAGCCCCACTCTCAGGCCTGCACCCCCCATCACCATGTCACCCTGAGGCAATCTCTTCAGAACCTGTTTTGCAAATTTTGGAGAGTGAATTATGATGTAGGATGAGGAATTATGCCTCAGAGGACCCAAGAGTCCTGCCCAAGGTTCCAGATAGTGTGTTCTTTCTCATCCATGCTGCTTCCCATTGGAAAGAGATAACAATGTGTTAAATTTTTTTTTTTTAATTGGGGATGGGAATAACAATGTGTTAAATTTTGACTCAACCAGACTAGAGAGCCAGGCAGATGTGGATATGCTGAACTAGACAAAGGGTTTTCTTTCTCTGTGCCTTATTGTCCTCGACTTTGAAAAGGCTGCTGTGAGAATTCAATGAAATAATGAAGGTATGAAAATAAAGTGTTGACCACAGGGCTTATCTCCCCTCGTATTTCCTATATTTTAAAAAATTTATGTTTTATGTATTCTTCTTTTTAAAACATAGGGACAAAAATATATAGCTATGTTTTCCCCACAAATGGTTGCACTCTTCCAAAGTTCTAGTTTTCTGATGGGAAAAAAAAGGGGGCAGGTGTTATAGAGCAAAAGACAGCTTTGTTTAGAGAGGGGAATTGGAGTTTTACTAATTATTAATATAAAACTTGAGAAAAAACTTCATCTTTGGAGCACTGGACTCCTGATACTTGTTTCCAAAATAAGTGGAATCTTCATTTTTCTGCAACAGCTTTGGGGCAGCCTAACCTGTAAATTTCTTTTTAAATAATTATTGAGTCTATTACAAAGAGTTTTAAATTTGCCAGGCAGTGTGGCCTACACATGCTCTTGGTTTAGCAAAGCACACTCTGATCCTCTGGCCTCTAACCTCTCACATAACGTCCCAGCTCAGTGATACAAAATTTCAGAAATCCCCCTATTTCTATTGGGTAAAATGCTAGAAATGGTTCTTAGCCAATTATGTGATAGGTTTGACAAATGATATTACTTTTAACATTTTGAAGCATATCATTGAAGAATTGGCAACCTCAAGATTCCCCTGTAGTATACAATTGGTAGAAACTAAAGGGTATCTCCTTAAAATAGCCAAATCCTTGTTTCATTTATTATATGCTTGCTGCTGCCGTCAAAGAAAAATTCTTATTTTTTGAGTCCTTTTTAGAAATTACAAAGACTGTCAATGTTTTGAAAAATTTTTAAATCTTTTTTATTAATATATAATAGTTGTACATATTTTTAAAGTGCATGTGATATTTTGATACCTGTATACAGAGTGTGTGTGATCAAATCAGGGTAATTGGGACATCCATCACCTCAAACATTTATCTTCTCATTGTATTGGGCACATTACAAATCTTCTCTTCTAGCTATTTTGAAATATACAGTAAATTATTGTTAGCTATGATTTCCTATGGTACTATCAAATACCTGAACTTATTCCTTCTAACTGTATTTTCATACCCCTTAATGAATTCGGAAATGGTTTGGAAGAAAGGAAAGAAGGAAGGGAGGGAGGGAAGGAAGGAGGGAGGGAGGGAAAAAAGAGAGAGAGAAGGAAGAAAAAACCTGCCAAACAAAATTTTGCCTGAAAAAACACTTGGTACTCTTTTGCACAGAGGGAGCTGTTGTGATACTGTGATGTTTATTTTGCTACTTTCAGTATAAAGGAACCTCCTCAGGTCATTATCACTCATTGCTCCCTGCACAAACAAGCACTGAGAACAAAGACTCCTCCTGTCACCCTGAAGTTTTTCTAAGCCATAGCGGCAACACCCTAATAAGCAGATCTCTAAATTACTGCATTTCGAAAAGATTTTGCCAAGAAATGGGAACATCATGGAGAGTACTTGTCTACTGCTCATAAGAAAGAAAGCCTTAAAAGCACTTGGAATTATCAGCAGAAGTTTTACTTTTTCTAAGGGAAAAGGAAACTCATTTTTGTCCACATTTTTTGTAATCACATGAACCAAATAAATCTTTTTATTACTAATAAAAAATCTAGAGCCACTATTATGGATACTATTGAAAAATGTCATACTTACTTGGATAAGGGGCCAATATTTTTTTTTTAAAAAAAAGGCAGTGACAGGCATCCTTTTAACTTTTTCCTAAAAACATAGATTTTATTTTTTAGAGCAGTTTTAGGTTCACAGCAAAATTGAGCTGAAGGTATAGAGATTTCCCAGATGCCCCTCCTCCCACACATACACAGCCTTTCCACTATCAACATCCCCCTCCAGGGATGAACCTACATTGACATATCATTGTCACCCCAAGTCCATATTTTAAATAAAGTTTCACACTTGGTGTTATATATCCTATGGGTTTGAACAAATGTATAATGCCAAATATCCACCATAGGAATGGAGAGATATATCCACTTCTGCTCATATATCCATTTATAGTACACAGAGTAGTTTCACTGCCCTAAAAGTCCTCTGTACTCCACATATTCATCTCTTTCTCTCTCCCAACCCATGGCAACCACTGATCTTTTTACTGTCTCCATAGTTTTGCCTTTGCCAGAATGTAATATATTTGGAATCATACAGTATGTATGATTAGCTTTTCAGATTAGCTTTTTTCACTCAGTAATATGCATTTAACATTCCTCTATGTCTTTTCATGGCTTGATAGCACATTTCTTTTTAGCTCTGAATGATATTCCATTATCTGGATGTACCACAGTTTATTCATCTATTTACCTACTAAAAGACATCTTGGTCACTTCCAAGTTTTGGCAATTATGAAAAAAACTGCTCTAAACAATCTATGTGTAGATTTTTGTGTGAGCATAGGCTTCTAACTGATTGAAATAAATACCAAGCTGTGTAATTGCTGGATGGTACGATAAAAGTGTTTATTTTCATAAGAAATGCCAAGCTGTCTTTCAGAATGGCTGTATCATTTTGCATTCCCACCAGCAATGAATGAGAGTTCCTGTGGCTCCACATCCTCACCAGCGTTTGGTGTTGTCAGTGTTCTGGATTTTGACCATTCTAAAAGGTGTGTAGTGGTATCTCATTGTTGTTTTACCTTGTATTTCCCTGATGACATATGACGTGGAGCTTCTTTTCATATGTTTATTTGCCAACAGTATATCTTCTTTAGTGAAGTGTCTATTAAGGTATTTGGCCAATTTTTAAGTCATGTTGTTCGTGTTCTTATTGTTGAGTTTTAAGAGTTTTTTTGTTTATTTGAGTAATAGTCCTTTTTTTTTCTTTAGCAGCACTCTATCATCAAAGGGTAATAGTCCTTTATCAGATATATTTGCAAATATCTTCTCCCAGTCTGTTTCTTGTCTACTCACTATCTTGACCATGTATTTTCTTTTTTTCTTTTTTTTTTTTTTTTTTTGTATTTGCCTGTAGCCTTGATTGACCATGTATTTTAAAGAGCAGAAGAGTTAACTTTAATGAAGTCCAGCTTATCAATTCTTTCTTTCATGGTTCATGACTTTGATGTATATAAAACGTCATCATCACACCCAAGGTCATATTCTCCTATGTTATTCTCTAGGAGTTTTATGGTTTTGCTTTCTACAGTTAGGCCTATGATTGATTTTGAGTTAATTTTTGGGAAAGGTGTAAGATCTGTGTCTAGATTCACTTTTTTTGCTTGTGAATGTCCAGTTGTTCCAGCACCATTTGTTGAAAACATTTTTCATGCATTTTCTCCATGGTATTGCCTTTGCTCCTTTGTCAAGGATATTTGACTATATTTATGTGGGATTATTTCTAGGCTCTCTATTCAGTTTCATGGATCTATTTGTCTATTCTTTTGCCAGTACCACACTGTCTTGATTATTGTAGCTTAACTGTAAGTCTTGAAGTCAAGTAATGTCAGTCCTCTGACATTGTTCTTCTCATTCAATATTGTGCTGGCTATCTTGGGTCTTTGTGCCCGTCCATATAAATGTTAAAATTAGTTTGTTGACATCCACAAAATAACTTGCTGGGATTTTGATTTGGATCGCGTTGAATCTATAGATCAAGTGGGGAAGAACTGACATTTTGAAAATAGTCTTTCTATCCATGAATATGGAATCTCTCCATTTGTTATTTCTTCTCTGATTTTTTTTATCAGAGTTTTGTAGTTTCCTCATGTAGATCTGGTACATATGGGCTGAGCGCAGTATCTCATTCCTGCAATCCCAGCACTTGGGAAGGTTGAGGTGAGAGGATCGTTTGAGGCCCAGGAGTTCAAGGTTACAGTGAGCTATGATTGCACCACTGCACTGCAGCCTTGGAGACAGAGGAGATCCTCTTTCTATTCCTTTGCCAGTCTCTGGAAAAAAAAAAAAATCTACATATTTTGTTAGGTTTATACCTAAGTATTTCATCTTCAGGGAATGCCAATGTAAATGGTTTTGTGTCTTAAATTTCAAATTCTACTTATTTGTTGTTAGTATAATATGTTGACTTTTGTGTATCATCCTCATATCCTACAATTCTGCTGTAATTGCTTATTAGTTCCAGGAGGGTTTTTGTCAATTCTTTCAGATATTCTATATAGACAATCATAACACCTATGAACAAAGACAGTTTTATTTCTTCCTTCCCAATCAGTATACTTTTTGTTTACTTTTCTTATCTTATTGAATTAGCTAGGGCTTCCAGTACAATGTTAAAAAGCAGTGGTGAGAGGGAACATCTTTGCCATGTTCCTGATCTTAGTGGGAAAGCTTCACTATTAAGTATGATATGATGTTAGCTGTAGGTTATTTTGTAGGTGTTCTTTATCAAGTTAAGGAAGTTCCCCTCTATTTCTAGTTTGCTGAGATTATTTATTGCGAGTGGGTGTTGGGTTCTGTCAAATGCTTTTTCTGCATCTATTATTATGATTATATAATTTTTCTTTGTTAGCCTGTTGACATGATAGACTCATTAATTGATTCTTGGATAAATATTGAACCAGCCTTGAGTACCTGAGATAAATCCCACTTAGTCATAGTGTATAATTCTTTTTAAACATCTTTGGATTAGATTTGCTAATATTTTGTTGCTCCTTTTATTACAACTTTTAAATGCTGGAGGATATAGTTTAATCGGAAAGGAAATAATTGTGAATCCATGATTCAACTTTAATATCATCTAGATAGATATAACTTTTGATAGACTTCTGAAGTGTTCTGTGTGTTTTCAGACTTCTCTTTTTAAAGAAATAAACATTAGCAAAACCTCTCAGCAAGATGAAAATAAAAGAGAAGTTCCTTAATTTAATAAAGGTATATACAAAACACCTGCAGTAGTGTTACAGCTCTTTTAGAATTTTCCTAGCAGGTTTTCACAGGAAAATTCTCCCCCACAAAAAAAAAAAAATCTGCAGAAAACATTATACGTTATGGTGAAAACAGTGAATGCTTTCTACATAAGTTTAGAACAACCTAAGGATGTCTACTATCATAACTTCTAGTCAAAATTGTACTGAAGATCTTCTGTTGATGAAATATTTGCCTATCCCAGATCACCTACAAGACACAAAAAGCACTAAATATAAAAAGAAAAAAAGATTGGTAAACTATGTAAGGATGTGTTAGTGTGGAAAACAGTATGGCCTAACAGCTCATAGTTTTTTCTGAAAATGAGGTTGGAATAGAAGTGAGTATTTGACAATGACAGAAATACTCCCTCCAAATGTTGGAATCATCATGTGCAATCTCATGAACTTTCTTCTGGTCTGAGTTCCTCATCATAGCAATTGGAAGACCACTTGCTGCTTGTTTTAATGCAAATGACCTCATCTACTAACAGTGATTTAGGTCAAAAAGCTGCCTTCAGTCCTGTTTGTTACCCTGATGGGACTAGCCCCAGACATGGAAGCGGCCATTTCTGCAAGGATCCTTGGTTCCTTCTAGTGCAAAATTGTATTACCATAGTACTGGACATTAAGGTGTGTCACAGGGTCACATTGCTTCTGAGCTTTCAATGGAAGTGGCAAACAAGTTTTTTTGTAAAGAAATGATTTCATATAGATATTTACAATCTAATTAGAGCAATGCTACTACTAAAATTCTTAATTTCCTCTAAACCAAATATCTTATGTTGATCCTTTTCCTGACAAAATTAATATAATTATTTATTTACTTTTTCCCATAATTCAAGTTAAAAATAATACAATATCAATGCAAATATCAATTCTGAATATAGTTGAAAACTTTCTTGTAATTCCTCTTGGTTTTAGAAGGCAGCTGTTTTTAGCTACTAATAGAAGGATCTCATCTATTTTGAGATAATGAAAACATCCTAGCAGATCTGATTCCACACAATGATTTATTTGTCATCACCCTCTAGCCCATCTATAATGACTTAATAGATGATTTTAAAAATCACCTTTTGAAATTTAAAAGGCATTTAATACAAAATCCCCAAATTTAGAAAAGAATATTTTGGGTAAAAATAAAAAATCTCATTCAAAAATGAGCATGTTACTAAAGAAAGGGTTGGCTCATACTCCCTGTTCTTTTTCAGAATCTAGGTTTTTGCCTTTGGGAGATTTTAAGACCATAGCCTCCAGCCAAAGCTTCTTATCAATTCCTTGGCTCCTACACCTTCTTTTTAACAGCCCAAACATAAATTTTTCTTCTTGAGCTTAAAACTCCACTAGGGAAAAAAAATTATTGGTTTAAAAACAGTTTAATTTATATAATTTCTATAATTTTATTCACAGACATTCTGGCCAAAAATCAGCAAGTACATGAATATATCCCTGTCTGTAGTCCTCTTTCCACAGCAGTTTGGCATGGCCTGGGGAGCATCCAGAGCAATACAGATCCGAGGGAAGCTGCACAGTGACAGTGTGCTCAGTGTAGGACCCCTTGAGGGGTTTTCCTTCTTATCTTCCTTCTGCTGCCAAGGATCCTGGGGCTTTGCTCCATCTCTGAGCTGTTGGAGAGAAGAGGAATATGTCCTCTTCTATGGCTTAAAAATATAAAAATAAAAAGCCCTCTGTGCCTTCTGCCAGCTAGCATGGCTCTCCTGTCTTGCCTCTCCAATATCTTCACTCCTTTGACCCAGCAGCAAATCTAAACTCCTTATGCTGGTCCACAGGGCCGTATATGCCTTGGCTTCTGCTCACCCCTGCAGCCTTGCACACATGCCCCATATATCACATTACACAGTTTTGTGATTGCTTCATTTGCCTTTGTGTACTTGTTTGCTAGGGCTGCCATAACAAAATACCACAAACCACTTAAACAACAGAAATTTACTGTCTCAAAATTCTGGATGCTACAAGACCAAGGTCAAGATGTCAGCAGGGTTGGTACCTTCTGAGAACTGTGAAGGAGAATCTGCTCCCTGCCTCTCCCCTAGCTTTTGGTGGTCTTCAGCACTCCTTGGTCTGTAGATGCAACACCCTGGTATCAGCCTTCAGGTTCACACGGTGCTCTTGCTGTGTATTCTTCACATTTTCTTCCCTCTATACGTGTCTTTTTCTGTGTAAAATGTCTTTTTCTGGTGTAAAATGGATTAAGGATTTATATCCTTTTCCTGTGTACCATTCTTTTTCTTCCTGGTGATTTGGTGAGATCTAACAGAATGATGGGTTGTAATCTTTTGGACTCAGAATTCAGCAATGTGGAACTACACAATGTAGTGGCAGAATGGGGTTTGGAAGGCAAAGTGATATTTTAAAAGCTGTCCACCCAGGGACAGAGAGGATCTGTCCCAGGAAAGTCATACACCCTGCTACCTGGAGGGGAGACATCACAGATCCCACATGGAGAGAGAGACTCAAACTCCATGTTGCTTCTGATGGAAGCTGGGGGAGGGAGGAAGTCCACTGCGTGAAGGAGTCGAGGTCTAATGGGGGAGGAGGAAAATTCTACTTCCTCTTTGGGGGATCAAGACTGTGACAGAGAAGCTGCACGCTGAACCTCTGTCTGCCACAGAGTGCCGGAGAAGGAGGTGCGTCCGAGCTGAGGTGTCAGAGTCAGTGGCTGTGCGAGAGGCCAGTCTCCTCATGCCCTGCACAGTCTACGTGGCCCCTGAACACATGCATTCTACATGTCCTGGATTGGCTTGAGCCCAATCCACTCTATTACTGGTGGTTTATGAAAGGGGCCAATACACATTTATGGTCCTCTTATGGCCACAAAGAGACCATGGCAAAGCTGCAAGAAAGGATCCTGAGCTTTTGTAGCCACCTCAGAAATCCCAAGACCAAGAACTACTCCTTGGGTGTCAGAGAAGCCAGGATGGCAGACAGCAGGACATAAACATTTTGAGTGGACAGAGGACTTTTACGTGAAATAGAGCTATAAATATAAAAAGAAAAAAACATCCTATCCACCTATGGAAACTTGAGCAATTAATTTAACATGTTGAACCTCTGCTTTATTACCCATAAAAAGGGAATGATTTTGCAGCATTATTCACAATAGCCAAGCTATGGAATCAACCTAAATGTCCATCAATGGATGACTGGATAAAGAAAACATGCTATATACACACAATGGAATACCATTCAGCTTTAAAAACAAGGAAAAACTGTCATTTGACAACATGTATGAACCTGGAAGACATTATGTTAAGTGAAATAAGCCAGGCACAGAAAGACAAATACTGCATGATCTCACTTATATGTGGAATCTGAAAAAGATGAAATCACAGAAGCAGAGGATAGAATGGTGGTTACCAGGGGTTGGGGAGGTGGGTGACTGGGGAGATGTTGGTCAAAGGATACAAAATGTCAGTTAGACAGGAGGAAGAAGTTCAAGTGATCTAGTGTATAATTCAGTGACTGTGGTTAATAACAATGTATTGTACACTTGAAAATCACTATGAGAGTAGATTTTAAATGTTGTTACCATAAAAAAGCGGGGGGGGGGGGGAAATGATAATATCTACCCCTTAATGCTTTTGTGAGGACTTAACAATGTAACCTGAGTATTGGGATTCAATGTGTTCAAAACCTGCCTGCCATCTATCTGGACATGAATGACCTTGGACAAATTATTTAGCCAGGTTAAATATCACTTTAAGTTTCCTCACCAATAAGATGAAAATTAATAT
The DNA here is from genome assembly GCA_023783475.1 of Daubentonia madagascariensis. Taxonomy (NCBI): domain Eukaryota; kingdom Metazoa; phylum Chordata; class Mammalia; order Primates; family Daubentoniidae; genus Daubentonia; species Daubentonia madagascariensis. Next base: position 32,869,719 of record JAKFHU010002080.1, read on the forward strand.
CACTTCCTTTAACAGCATGAGCCAAGTGCACCAGGATGCCTATGGACAAACAGGTCCGTTTTGACCCTGCATTCATCTCAAAGCAGATCTCAGCTTTTTAATTCAGCCCACCTAAATAAATCTAATATCTCAGCACATTTAAAGAGAAATGGATATTTTATTGAAGACTTTGTGATAAGACATAAAATGGGTTCTCATCACAAAAGAAACAAATTATCCATGAAATAGCTCCAGTGGTGTGCTAGCAAATGTTCAACAACTGACTCTCAGAGAAATACATATGCATTTATACACACACATACTTAATATAAAGTTTCCTGATATAAAGGATTGTTAATACATAATTTACAAATAATGAAATATATTCACTTCTTATTGTGAATTATTATTGTGAATAATAATGAATATATATTCACTCTTTATTGTGAATTCCATATAATTAATTAGTTTTCACAGAATACTTTCATTGATTTTTGCAGAACTTTTGTATCCATAGCCAACCTATGGTTCCAATTGAACTGTGATTTGACAAATGGAGTTATATGTCCATTTATTTTCCAATAAGCCAATAAATTTATTGTTATTAAATATGATTTGTGATCTATTATTATAGTATTTGTCACCCTATATATATTTAATGAGCACAGTGCAAACTATACTTATTAAATTAAAACCTCTTTTAGCTTTAGCACTGTATATGTTGTTCCTCAATGATGTGAGATCTTTCCTGAATCAGATAATAGCTTTCAAATATGTACTAGAAGAATATTTCCTCACTTTTTGTGCTATTCCCAATGTAATGGCTATTGGCACTACACACTTTAAAGTTTATTCTGGGCCAGGTGTGGTGGTGCACGCCTGTAAATCCTAACACTCTGGGAGGCTGAGGCAGGAAGATCGCTTGAGGTCAGGAGTTCAAGACCAGCTTAAGCAAGAGTGAGACCCCAACTCTACAAAAAAATAGAAAAATTAGCTGGCTATGATGGTGCATACCTGCAGTCCCAGCTACTCAGGAGGCTGAGGCAGGAGGATTGCTCAAGCCCAAGAATTTGAGGTTGCAGTGATCTATGATGACACCACTGCACTCTAGCCCGGGCAACAGGGGACACCCTGCCTCAAAAAAAAAAAAATTTATTCTGCATTATTGACATTTTCTTCATTACTTTCTTAAGACTAATCAACTGATGAAACAGTAAATCAAGCCCTGATTTGTATGTAGAACTACTTGCCTTGGAGAAATTCATTAAGTAGATTTTTCTTCCTTCATTGACTTAGGAAATTTTCTATGACTCTGATGACTTTGCAGCTGTTTGATATATGTAGCCTTGCCTTGTCTGCAGCATTATCAGCTCCAGAAGAGGTGAAATCCTTCTTGGTTCTTTCATGTCATTGCTCAGTATCTCTAAAGTACATTTTAGGTTAATGCTACTCAAATTATACTACTGAAGCAGCTACTCTGTTTCAATCACTTGAAATTAAGAAACACACACACACACACACACATTAAACACCTGAGGAAAAAAGTAAAACCACATTAAAGTTAGATTGTAGGAACAGACTGGGAATTTAGATAAGAGAAAGCTCACCACTATCTGGAGGAGTCAAAGAAATTTCACATTGACTTGAACAAGGACGTTAAGCAAGACTGGGCCCTGGCCTGAGGGCAGGCTGGGAGCGAGTGGTAGTTTGAAAAGAAGGAAAGAGGACCCGTGGAATATGTGCGGGACAGTGGAAAGCAAAGTTGGCTAGATAAAGTGAGTCTTCAAAAGGCCAGGTTAGGAAGCTTGAACTTGGTCCAATAAGCAATCAAAGGCCATTTTAGATCTACATGCAAACAAATAGCATAGGAATGATGTTGAAGCAGAAGTCTGGTAGCATCCCCAGGACAGGAATTTTGGAAGCTATTACAGTGGCCTAGGTTTAAGTAATAAAAAACAACAAATGATCAATTCCCCAGTGATCACCGACAAGTCATGCTGATACCATGTACCCCTAGATACGATGCAGTGAGAAAGGCACCTCATCTCTGGGGTATTCTTCCTTAAAATCCACAATTTATAAGTTTAATCATGAGAAAACATCAGACAAACCCAAACCGAGGGATAGTATACAATACTCTTCAAAAGAATCAAGGTCATTGAAGACAAAAGACTGAGAAACTGTCACAGATTAGAGGAGATTAAGGACACATGAAAACTAAATGCAATGTGGTATCCTGGATTGGATCCTGGAACAGAAAAAGGACATTAGTGGAATAACTGGTGAATCCACATAAAAGTAGTATAGTTGATAATTTTGTATCAATGTTAATTTTTTTGTTTCATTGGTTATGTAAACTGTTATTATAAGGGAATATGGGTGAAGGGTCTGTGGGAACTCCCTGTATTACCTTTACAACTCTTCTGTAAATCTAAAACTATTTTTTAAGTTAAAAAAAAAAAACCTACCAGTTTTTCTACCTGCTAGCTAGACAGGGAAAAACCTTGCAAAGCGTGACTGTACAGCATGTTTCAGAAGCAAAGGTCTGCTGCTCCCAATCTGTGTAGCCTTTCCTGGACAAATGATTTACAATCTCTGAGCCTCAAACCCTATGTCTTAAAAACAAGACTGGCACGGGACATCTTTTCAACAAATGGTACTGAGAAAACTGGATATTCACATGCAAAAGAATAAACTTGGACTCTTACACTATATGCAAAAATTAACTCAAAATGGATTAAAGACCTACAGTGTAAGAGATGAAATTATAAAAGAGAAAACATAGAGGAAAAGTTTCGTGACATCGTATTTGGCTATGATTTCTTGGGCAGGACACCAAAAGCACAGGCAACAAAAGAAAAAAAAGTAGATAAAAGGGACAGAAAGAAAAGGTGACCAGAAAAGCAATGAGAGCAGCATCACAGCTACTTTGTTTCAGTCACTTGAAAGGAAGACAAAAAGCACATCGTTGTCGGTCCTTTAGCTTCGAGCAGCAGTCCACGCACCGCCGCTGTTTTACCACTAAGGTCTTAACCGTGCATAAACGAGGTAACGGGTTCCAACGACTTCCTAGCTTCGGAGAGTCTACGACCCAGCATCGTAGACTCCGCGCGTCCTCCAGCCGGTCTCGCAACGCGCGGCGGCTCTCACAGCCTCAAAGTGCAAAGCGCTCCTCTCCCGCGTACTCTTCCTCGTCTGTCCTGCCCCCCTCTCACTCGTCTCTCCTTGCGCCCCCTCTCTTTTCCCTCCTTCGCTCTGCGAAGTGCTGAGCTCACGCAACCACACGCCCAACACGAACCATTCGGCTTGTAGAAAAATTCCTCATCGGAAGAGGCGAGAATCAGCGAGGACCCACGCGCGGGGCTGCCCCCTCCAGCTCCTCCCCCGCACCCCGGAAAGAGCAGCCCACCAGCAGCGGGATTGCGGGCGCCCAGGCTCCCCGCTAGGCTCCCTGCCGGGAACAACCTCCCACTGTTCCTGCGGGGAGAGGGTGCCAGCCGCCAGCCGCGCCCCGGCCGCGCAGGGTGCCGGGGTCGGATCGGGTGACGTCGCGGGCGTGCGCCTGGCCGCGGGGCAGGCCTCCCGGGCTGAAGGAGGGCCCGCCCCGGCTCCGACCTGGGCCCCGCCCCACCGGCCCGGGCTGCCTCGCCCGCACTCGCCGGCGCTCGCCCGGCTCGCCCGCGGTCGCGCTCGCTCCACGCGCTGCAGCCATGTGTCCCCGAGCCGTGCGAGCGCCCGCGCTGCTGCTCCTCGCGCTGGGCGCGTTGCTGTGGCCCGCGGCCGGCGCCTGGGAGCTCACGATCCTGCACACCAACGACGTGCACAGCCGGCTGGAGCAGACCAGCGAGGACTCCAGCAAGTGCGTCAATGCCAGCCGCTGTGTGGGCGGCGTGGCTCGGCTCTTCACCAAGGTGCAGCAGATCCGCCACGCCGAGCCAAACGTGCTGCTGCTGGACGCCGGCGACCAGTACCAGGGCACCATCTGGTTCACCGTGTACAAGGGCACCGAGGTGGCGCACTTCATGAACGCCTTGCGCTACGATGCCATGGTAAGACGCGAGGCCCCGCCCGGGGTAGGAATCCCGGACAGAGAGAGAAGATGGGCTGGAGAAGCAGCCGACAGCAGAGGGTGGCAAGCCTAGGACCAGGGCATAGAGACATGTGGGGATAAAGTTGAGACTTTGGCCAACGTGCCAGGTGGATACAGACATAGAAGTCCCTTGGATGATTCGTCTTAAACGGATGTTACTGGGCCCCCACTATGAGATGGGAGTATTTAGAGGAGCGGGACCCAGCCCTGACTACGAGGGGGTTCAGCTATGGCGCATAGGAGCATTGACAATTATTGAGTGCTGGGGACTGAACTAGGCCCCTCACGCATCTCTCTCATTTATGCTTGATCTTTCAAAAAATGCTTTATCTCAATTTTATTGAAAGGGAAACTGAGGGTCAAAGAAGGTGAGTAAATTATCCAGGCCACCATCCCCAAAAAAGGGAAATGTGATATGAATGGACATCGGCTCGCTTTGACCCTGGAGCTTGGGCACAATAAAGCTTACAGCTTTGGGGTAGATTCCTGGCTCAGTTACCTTCTGTGTGACCTTGAGTAAGTTATTTACTCTCTCTGTGCCTCAGTTCCATCCTCTATAAAATGGGGATAATGTTAATAATTGTATTTACCTCAAAGCATTGCCTGCACATAGTATCGTCTCTATAAATGTTAGTTCTTATTATTACCAGACACAGTATAGGTTTAAAAAAAGAAACTTCAGAGAGGACCAAAATGATGAAACGCTGGGGTTTCAAAGGATTTCAGTAACATCAGCTTGGCGGCAGAAGAGTCCAACTTAAGATAAGGGGCTCTCAAAACATGCGCGAGAGTTTAGTCCAAAGTCCCAAATGCTGTGTATGCCTTGTTTGTTGGACTAAGTTCTTTAAAAAAAAAAAAAAAAAAAAAGGAAGGAAGGAAGAAAAGAAACAAGGAGGGCTTACACAGTAATAAGTAAGTGTAACAGAGATGTATATATGGTGGTTGTTTTTTCAAACCAAACCACCATCCAAGTTTAACTCTGTGGAAAAGCCTCGAGTGAAGGGATTCAGCAAGACTGTGGAGAAACGAGGGAGAAAACTTAAGAGCTTTGAAAGAGGAAGAACAGAAATCTCCCGAGAAAGGTAGAGAGAGATCTGTGAGGTCTGGGGTGTGGAAGGGAGAGGGAGGTGTGGCCTGGGCGGGAAGCAGAAGGCCGCCAGTGCGCTGTGTGTGAGAAGGGCTCAGAGGTCAGGGGAGCACAGTGCTGTGCCATTTTTTTCTCTGGGAACTTGGAGAAGGGAGGACAGGAAAATATGATAAGGGGACACAGTTTGGTTTTTTTTGTTTTTCCCAACAAGAAAGCTCATTTTGGAGAAATGAGAAAAAGAGAGAAAGCTCTCTCCATTCCGATGTGTCGGTTATGAGATTATCAGAGACAGAGCAGCAGCTATTCAAGCAGGAGGCTGAGCCCTCAGGGTCACCGGGAGAGCTCACCACCATCTGGACTTGCAGAAGAATCGTGGGTCTCAAGAACTCTGTGGTCTCTTAGCATCTTAGCTAGACTTGCCTGATGCTTTGCACACAGTAGTGACAAAATAAATATTTATACAACTGAATTGTTATTAGCCTGTGTCTCCACTTCCTCCCCCAAGGGTAAAATAAACCTCACATGAGGTTGTTTTATTTCACATATAAACCACAACTTCATCTACTTTTGTTTTTGTGGAATGTTTTTCTCCACAGTTGTATGAATTCTTTTTGGTGGAAAAAAAATGGAGAATTCCTAGTTTTCCCTAATAATAATATTTCCCCCTTTAGGTCCAATTGAGCTCATGGTGTTAATCGTCATATCAAGTGCTTATAATAGGACATCTGGGCAAGGCTGGAGCAATCTGCTGCAAGTTACAGCCCATCTCCTCCGTGAATGTTTAGAATACTGTTTGTTGGATGGAATTACTTTTGAATTTCTTTCAAATTTTGCTCAAAGCAATTGGATTAGGGCCTGAGGAAAAGTGAGCTGCTTATATAATGTTGGCGAGGATGGAGAGGTGGAGGGGATCGAACGGTAAAATTGATGGCTGCGTTCCTGATAGCATGTCCTCGGGACTTACTCTGTGCAGTTTGGGGGTTAAAACATGATTTGACCTGCATAAAATCCTAGTTCTTGCAGTGTTAGGGCATGTGATAAGGCTCCTCCCTATTCCTGTTTTACAGAGATTTTTCACTGTCAATTTGCTTGTGTTATACTAACCCTCCAGGAGTTTATTGCTGTTCTGATATAAAGGTTCCCCCACCACAGCCACCGTCCAGGTCTCAAGTTCCAGGACGCTGGAGATTCAGATCAGGGTGGAAAAGAGCTGTGGAGGGGCGTCTCCAGTTCCCTGGACCGGGTTTTGGGGAGCCCATCCAAGGACTCAAGGATAGGAGGGACAAAGAGGAAGGCCCTAGAATCTAGCTTAAGGCCAAAAGTCCCCTGGAGCAGGAGCCTCCGAGGACGCGTGGGCTTTCTAGACCTGCTGAAGCAACTCCAATTGCTGTGAAGGCCCGGGGTGCGCCTGGAGACCCCAATCCCGCTGCTAGGCAGAAAACTGGGAAGAGGACTGCAAAAACTGTAGTTGGTGCAGCTGTCTCAGTGGAAGGACTGGTGTCCCCTGACGAATGAGGGAGACAGGCATGCCCTCAGCCTGGTTACTCTCTCTGAGCCTCACGTTCCTTCCCTGTAAAACAAGAGCGATAAGCCCCACCATGTAGGGTTTTTATGAGCAATACGTGAGATAATAAATGTAAAAATTCCTAGCCCTCTGCTGGCTTATAGTAAGTGCTCACTAAAGGTTAGTTCTGTTTGATCTGTGGGCAGGAGGCAGGAACTGTGAGGAAGGGAAGGTGTGGAGTTTGTGTCTGTCAGTTTATCTGATTCTGACAGCCTGGCACAGTCCACCACCCCACCGCCCCTCCACCACCTTTTTCCATTGTTGAAATTATTTTTTTAATATTTACTCATTGAGTGGACTTGCAACCCAAAGTGCAGAACCAAAGGGATTCACCTCTGGCGGTGGGAATCTGACCATCAAGACAGGTTGTAAGGAAGACAACTTTGAATGGGTCTCTCAGGCCCCCTAGAAGGGTGGCCTTCTCTCTACCTGGCCCCTGCTGCTGAGGCCCTGGCTGCTGTGCCCACTTCCTGCCCAAAAGACTTCAGCCGAAGCCTTAGCAAATTGCTCCCAAATGCTAGAGCCAGCAGCAAGGTGGGGACCGTGGCCCCTGCCTTGAACCCACCCAGGGGACAGCTTAGTCAAACAGAATGGCCCTTTGTTCACCATTCTCCCCATCCCACATAGACAACCATTCTAATGTGTTTGATGGACTAGATACAGTTTTGTTTCTATATGTACTTGCAAAATCTTTGTGTGCTTCTATTTTTAAATTATGTGACTGGTCCTGTTACTCAGCCCATTCTGTTTCTTACTTTTGGCCTAAGCTTTTTATGATTCCTCCGTGTTGCTCTAGAACTGCTTGTATCCACACATCACTGTGCATCATGCTCTGTGGTGTTCTCCACATATTTCACCCACACGCTCCCTGGCTGATGAGTTTGGAGATGGCCTCCAGCTCCCTGCCCCCATCAATTATGCTGCTCGAGATAGCCTCCTACAGGTCCCACCATGCGGATTTCTGTGAGATCCATACCCAAGAGCAGAATTGCTGGTCACAGGGCATGTGTATACTTACTTTGACCAAGGACTGCCACATTGCTTTCCTGAATGACTGGCACCCTCTACTCTCCTCCACCCATTCCCACGCTCAAACAGGACATGTAAATCCCTATATCTTTACCCATATGTTCTAGCATTATCCAGCTGTCCAGTAGTTGTAAAGTGACATCACATTGTTGTTTCATCTGGTATTTTTCTAATAACTGGTGAGCTTGGGCATTTATTGATATGTTTGTTAACTTTTTAGATTTCCTCTTCCCTAATTGCATGGTCAAATTGTTCACTCTATTTTTAAATTGAATTTGCTCTATATTTCTTAACTTTCAGGAGTTCTAGGTATTGGTCTGTGATCAATTTTAGACATTGTAAATACCTTCTGATGATGTTACGTCTATTAACTTTTTCAGTGGTGTCTTCCGTTGAACAGAAATCCTTCATTCATTTGGTGTATTTTTTTTGCTTTGTGGTTTGTGCTTTTGAAAGTTTATACAATCGTTTGCTAATTTGAAGCTTACCATCTCCAGCACTCCTCAGCGGAAATTCAGAGATCACTACTGTTCTCACTGCCTTTTAGGAGATAAATCTACAATCTGTGGCTATGCCATTCACTTCTCAGTGTCACCAGCTCCTCATCAATGAAATAAGAGGGTTGAACCAGCTCATCTCTGAGGTTCCATACCTCTCTGGACAACTGGAGCGCTGAGAAAAGTGTTGATTCAGTGCAGGGGCTGAGGGTGGGGCAAAGGAGTAGAGGCAGGAATCTATGGATGCAGCCTAGATGGCAGTGATAGGCAGGAATCCTGGCAGGTGAGCCTGTGTAAGCCTTAAGGGCCGCCAGAGAAGTTTGGGCTCTGTTGTCATGGGGAGTCATGGGGTTTCTGAGTACAGAGTGACTGTAGTATAATAAAAAATATGTATTTGGTCTTTGTCCCCAGTTCCTGTCACAGAGCTCCTAAAACCTAGGAATTTCCTAAGCAATAAAAGTGCCTTTTGTTATTCATAATGAGCTCCTTTGATAATACCTGGGTTTATGCTCCTGAGGTGACTTAGGGGCCCCTAGATGGCCTCAGGGTGGGGCCAGTCACTAGAAAGACCAAGTGATTAGAAGATTAGAGAGTTGGAACTTTCAGCCCCACCCACCAACCTCCAGGAAAGGTGTGTGGGGCTGGAGATTAACCTCTTTACAAACTCTAGAATAACATTTGATGAGCTTTTGGGAGATGGCCCTGTCCATCTCTTCATCTGGGGGTTCATCTGTATCCTTATTATATTATCCTTTGTAATATCCTTTATAATAAACCAGTAAACGTGTTTCCCCGAGCTCTGTGAGCCATCCTAGCAAATTAACTGGACTCAGGGAGGATATTGTGGGAACTCCCAATTTACAGCCAGTTGGTCAGAAGCACAGATCACATCCTTGGGCTTGCAGTTGGCGTCTGAAGTGGGGGGCAGTGTTATGGAACTGAGAGATCCTACGCTATCTCAAGATAGTGTCAGAATGAATTGAATTATGGAGCACTCAGTTTGTGTCCTCTGGAGAATTGCTTGGAGTGTGGGAAAAACCCCACACATCTGATCACAGAAGTGTTCTGTGTTGAGTGTGAGAGTTGAGGGAAAAAACAGTTTGTCTTTTCCTTCACACCTTTGTATGCTAATGAGATGACTGGTGGCTGGGGACCCCTGTGTAGATTCGGGAAGCTGAAGCTAGTGGCTGGTCACCAGGAAGACCATCCCATGATTAGAGGGTTAGAACTTACAGCCCCACCTCCCCTACCTCCGGGGAGGGGAGGTGGGCTGGAGATTGAGTTCAATCTCCAATGGCCAATGATTCAATCAATCTGCCTTCATAATGAAACCTCCATAAAAACTCCTAAACAACCAGGTTCAGAAAGCATCCAAGTTAGTGAACCTATCTAGGTGCTGGGAAGGTGGCATACTCAGAGAGGGCATGGAAGCGCACCCACCCACCCCCATATCTTGCCCTGTGCATCTCTTCCTTTTGGCTGTCCTGAGTTGTATTTATAATAAACCGGCAATAGCAAGTAAAGTGCTTTATGAGTGCTATGAATTGTTCTAGCTGATTATCAAACCTGAGGATGGTGTCATGGGAACCTCCAATTTCTAGCCGGTTGGTTGGAAGTACAGGTGGCCCGGGACTCTCGACTGGCATCTGAAGTGGGGGCAGTCTTGTGTGACTGAGCCTTTTAACTTGTGGGATCTGTTGCTAAGTCCAGGAAGATAGTGTCAGAGTTGAAGTGAATTGTTGGACACCAAATTGGTGTTCACAGAGAATTGGAGAATTGGTTGATGTGAGGGAAAAAAACCTCCCAGCTACATAGGGAAATCAGTTTTGGAAGATGAGCAGAAATGGACGGGAGGGGGAAGACCCAGGGAAGAGGGGGGGAAAGAGGCTGGGCGGTAGTCCAGGTGTGAGACCACGAGGACTGACTGTGGTCACAGGGAGGCTGAATCCACGGGAACCAGTTTCGAAAGGTAGGTAGCGTGGCATAGGGCTAAGAAGGTGAAACTGGGGGTCAGACTGGGATCAAGTTCACTCTCTGCCACTGAGAACCTGTGGACCGTGAACGGGTTATTTAATCTCATGAAACCTCCATTTCCACGTGTGTAAGAGGTGTGATGGTAGGCTCCACCCCATAGGTTGTCACCGGGTTTGGAAGAAACAATAATGCTTGTAAGGTGCTTAGCACCTACAATAGGTGCTGGCTGTGCTCCCCTTCTTTTGGCAGGCGTGGCTCAGGAGAGGGTGTAATCAAAAGATGACGACAAGGGTTCAAGCATGGGGCACTGGGAGAGTCAGCAGGCTTTGATGCTGCTACACGGGGTGCAGATTCTTCTACGTAAGCTCACCCCTGACAGCTGAGGCCTGCTATTTTAAGTACTGACATACAGTCTAAAGGCTTTACCTGGCCTTACTGGACACGATCAGACTCTGCGGGGCTGTGGCAGACAGCAGCGGTGGAAAGAGGTTTGGACAAGACGTCAGGACACCCAGGTTTTACTTCTTGGCTCTTCCCCTCATTAGCTATGTGAGTTTGGCAGCGATTTCCTCATCTGATCTGCTGCATTTCACTTCTCGGTGCCTCAGCCACTGCCCAGCCCTCTCTCATGCTTCTAATCTGCCAGCATAAATAGGTTTGTGTCTGGGCTTGATTTCATACACAAATCTAAGTTTGCTTGACAACTGTCTTATTTCTCCTTCACCGTTACTTTTTTTTGTGGGGGGTGGGCAGCTATTTCCTTGTGGAGCGATAGCCTAGGGCCTCTCCCCAGTGCCTCCAGCCGGCCACTCTTTCCAGATGGAGAGGCTCCCAGGGTGCTCTGTGCAGTGTTGCTCTATTAGTAACAGAAATGATGGCCTAAGGAACAGGAGGAGGATGAGCCCAGTTTTGAGTCTGTTGTCTTTGAGGCTCATTTATTCTTTCAGTCCACAAATATTCATTCAGTACTATGTGCCAGGCCCTCTGCTAAGTACTGAGAACAGTGACTAAGACCTGCAAGGTGAAACTTACTGTCCAGAAGACAGTGGAGGGGCCAACGCCCATCGAGCCCTTCTTCATCACATAGTGAAGCTGGGTGAGATCAGTAAAGGAGAGAGGATAAACAGAGCAAAGCAAAAGCAACTGAAATTCTAACACCTCTGCATGGGGATTCTCGAGCTAAAGATCTGGTCTGTAGAGAACACAACATCAGACCCTCATATTTATCTATGCCCAAATCGACAGTGAGCGTGTTTCTTCTCCTCCCCAAAAAACTAGTCCCTAAGAAGAGAGGTCACCTTATATTCGAGTGCTTACAAGGGCTCTCATGTTAAGGGAACTCTCAGAATTACTTTATCTTCAATGACAAAGCCCTGTTTGGGGGAAGACAAATTAGCAGGGCTAGTTTGGGAAGCTTGAAAGAGAGATCCTGGTGGTGATGGTATTTTTAAAAAGGCAAAGAGAATCAGTTATTGTTCCTAGAGCTCAGATCTCAGAAGTTGTGGGTGTCTAGGGGTTTGTGGATCCCAGGCCTGAGAGATGGGAACAGCACCACCCTCCCACCCCCTGGGGCTGTGGCCTCAGGTTTCTGCTTCCTTCATTCCAGCCTGAGTTCCAGACCAGACTGGGGCTGGATGCCACAGCCTCAAGCAGAGGAGGGAGGAAACAAAGGTAGCTTCTTAGCTCATCTTGTCCTTACCCTAACATCTGTGTTTTCTTAACTGGAAATTGGAAAGAACCAAACAAATCACACATCACATTGGCAGCTTTCCATACACCACTCACAAATACATTTGAATGCCGTGTAAACTCCTTCTGTGTTTATTTTCTTCACATAACTAGAATTTGAACATTGTCTTGACACTGCTTTTCCCTCGCTTGAATAGTTGGTTCTATATATATAATCCAGACATTAGCTGGAGCCCTCTAGCCCCTCAGAGATGTAGTTAAACCTTCCTGGGGCCCAGTTAGTTGAGCAGTTAATTCTAAATGTAACATTGATATGCATATTTTGCATGTGTGGAGAGTTTGGACGTTTTTCCCCCATGCAGAAAAAGTGAAATGCTGTCTGTTCAGTACTTGTTCATTTATTCATTCTTTCAACAAATGTTGAAGTGCAGGTGAGCTGGGTTGAGCCCTAGGGTCTTTTCTACTGTGCAGTGGGATACCACACCCACCTGCTAGGGCTCCCGTGCCTGGCCCAGGACTGCAGGGATGGAGGGCAGCCCAACATCAGAAATGGGCAACAGTGCCAGAAACGTATCAACCAAACCAAAAGTCGTTTGAAATCCTCCCATCTTAAGGATGTTGCTGAGTGTCCCTGAGTGATTGGCAACTGAGCCCCATTGTATAATAGACCAGGCTATCTCGCTAATCCTTGGATTATAGGACTTATTGCAACCTCCAGTCCCTAATGAATGAGCTAATATGTGAGTGACTAGCTAAGTAAATGTGCTGCAAACCTCTGACAAATAGCTTTGGACTAAAAAAAATTCTTTTCTTCTGCATCATGTATACTACATTGCTCTTAAATCAACTCTCCTTTCCTTTGTTTCTTGTCTAACATTCCTTTGTTTTCCTTTCGACATGCTTCTTGTCTTCACTTGGAACATTTTTTCCTACTTTACCCCTCTAATTTCCATTCCCTAGCCTAGCCCAGCCCAGTCCAGTATTTTTGGCACTCAAACACCTGAAATGTTGCCTGCTGTTTAAAGCCAAAAACAAATAAAAATTTTAAGGACAAAAGGAAATTTGATTCTTCTCTGATTTAAAATCCTTCTGTTATTGTTAAATGAACTCTGAGGAATACAGTATGATGTTTTTAATACCTTCTGAAGGTACTTGTTAATATTTACATTTGATGTGAATAGTTTATGAAAGTCCAGTGGCTTTGGAGAAACCCCTTTCAACTAAGAATAAGACCCAAAAGGTCATATGAATCAGCAGTGGAAGGATATTCTAAGACTTTTGATGTCAAGTTTCTTGTTTTGATTATTAAAACTACCCTGCAATTAGAAGTGAGGGAAAGCTTGTGTCTAAAGTTTGGCTTGTAATTCACATGAATTCTGTATACAGGCCAAAGACTGCCTTCCCTTTGGGAATAAAAGTAATGTCCTTACTTAGAAATAATTTCAGGTAATTGTGAAGTAATCACATCTCTATTCATTTATTTATTTCCAATGCACTTTAATGCTAAAAAGAACTCAAAATAGCATTCAATTATTATCTCTTGGATACCAAATTAAATGGAAGGTACCTAGTACCCACTCAAGTTGAAGTGCCACCAAATGCACGATATCATAATGCATTTACCCCTACCCCTTTCCCTGTTCATGGCAGATGACGATTGACTGAGTCAGTCTTTGCCACTGAGTGTGGACTGAGCCTCAGAACCCTATTTATCCCTACACTGCAGGGAGTTATTGTCAATCAACTAGAGGCGGCCTTGAGATGAAATTACATTCCATCTTTGCACTAAGATAATAATTATAAGCATGTAATCTACTCATTGGCTTTTAACAGCAGTAAAATACATCTTTAGCAAGTAAAAAATGCTAAAGGCTATACTTTTAAATAAAGAGGGAAGAATCCTTCAGACTTTTCTCTCTTTACCACTTTTGATCCACAAAGAGTGGGGATAGAATCCACAACCGAATTCACCAGTCACACCCAAACGCTGCTGCCTGCCCACACTGCCTCTGCAGTGACATGCCAACTTCTGTATTTTTTCTTTCCCAAAGCTCTTCCTAGGAAGAGCTGCCGCTTATTCACTTACTCTCTTCCCTGTGAACACACGCTCCAACGGTATTGAGTAAATGGGCGAGTGGAAGAAATAGCGAGATCACTCCTTAGGGTGGGGGTGGGAAGGATGAGAACACTTGGCGTGAGAGCAGGGCGGAGGCGGCAGATGACACAGGACTCGGGTCCAGGTCTGAGCCTTGGTGCTGGTCTGCGTGGTCTCAGGAGAACACACAGAGTCGGTGGCTGTCCATCCAATGGCCTTCCACCAAGGCCTCTCATTTTGTTTGTACAGAGCCATCTCGGACTTTCTGATTTCCCCAATTACAGTTGATTGATCAAAGCAATCTCTCTCTTTGTTATTAAACAATCAAACAATATGCATTATTTGATCCCCATAATCCATTTAAAATTATCTAATGCAAATACTTGGTAAATATTACTGAATGAGTGAACTGTAAATAATGGTTGTGTGGGGTAGGGGGAACAGAGAATTAATTCCCAAGGTTGGAGTTACTGGTCCTTCAGCCCCTGGTCCACTTGCCCCTGGTGGCCTCATCTGTACGACCTAGAATTCTGTACAAGTATCATCATTTTCCATGGGTGCTGTTAAGGGAAAAAGGTTACAAAACACAGTCTTTCTGTCCTCAGGTACCAAACTGGTAAAGAGTTCCATTTGAAAGCTTCTGATGAATGAACACAACGGCCACAGTGATAATTTTAGCAGGAAACTAAGCCACAAAAAGCAAGCAAGCCACAAAGCCCTGAAAGCTAAAAAAGCCTCACAGACCAAGAAGCAGTTAGGTCACGTCTCAGACAGAGGCTGTCTTCTCAGCTGGGAAATGTGTGTCCCCAGATATATAAAGCTGTGAGACGCTCCTGATGGAGCATCGTTGGTTAGTTTGCCCCAAGCTGTAGCAGAATTTTTATCCCAAGTGTTAACTAAAAATGTAAACTGTTTTCAAATGTTGAGAGGACCACTCCCCCCCCCCATTTCAGGCCCGCCCAGCGTGGAAGCAGGGGTTGCAGACGCTGCAGGAACCACCGGCCTGGGAGGGGCAGGCAGGTGGGGCAGAGGCCAGGCCCCCTCGCCCCTTCCTTGTTTCAGGAGACGCTTTGTGGAGTGGTGTGGAGCGATTTGGTGGTCGTTGCTTTTTCTTCCCGTGCCCTTCCCATAGCTCTCCGCTCCTCCCTATCCACTGGCCCGAGAGTCCCCTGCCAAGCCAACCACCGAAGAGAAGGGCACTTGCCCCAGTGACCCGGTAAGTGAGACAGTCATGAGGACTCACGTGGTTTCAGGTATCGGAAACTCGCAGAGGAGCAGTGGAACCTGGGGCAGCCCAATCCTCCTCCCCACCTCACACCCTCATGCCCAGCAGGTACAAAGTCCTGTTGTTTCCCCTCCTGCACGGTTGCCTCAACGTCTCCTCCCCCCACACTCCCACTGCCGCGCTGCACCGAGTCACCTCTCCCCTGGACCATCCCAGAGGCTTCCGGGCAGTCTCTGGGCCTCCAGGCTCACACAGCTCCCCTCCGTTCACCAGAGGCAGCAGACTGAGCTTCCCAAAACACACCCCGACTGCCTCCTGCCCCCGCGTTAAGTCTCTCCAAGACTCCCCCCTTCCCTCTGAAATGAAAGTCCTGACTCCTCGGACACCATACGGACCCTCCCTGATCTCTCAGGGATGCCCTGAGCTGCATGATTTTTCCTGCCTAAGTTCCAGGTACCCTCAGTTCCAGGAGCACTAAATCACCCAAATGCCACAAGCTGCTTCCAACGCAGTTCAAGCGTGAATTCCTTGAGATATCTCCGTGACACCATCACTGCGGACATCTCTCTCTCTTTGGGGCGTGCAAACAGGTGTCTCTAACAGCACTTGTCTACTGTGGCTGTCCGTTCACACGTTGTCTGCCCCTGTGTCCTCAGTAACGCCAGGCGAGCACTGGCTGGCACCAGTGCCCAGCAGATGTTTGTGGAATGAATAATAAAATGCTCACTCCACCTGCTGCTTTTAAATGGGCTTCATTTTACTCTATGATTTGGTATGTAAGCTGTTAAAACTTTTCAGAAGAAAGCAAGAGATGAAACAAACCTGGTAAATAGTAGTTAAGCGGTGTCTTTGTTACAAAATGAGAGTAACCAAGTTGCTTAGAAGCAGGTGAAAAGCATGGCCCACTGCGCCACAATTCACAGGCTGACCCCTCAGAACCCCTTTCGGGACAATTGCACATTTCCTGTGTGTTAATCTATAGGTTACCTTGATATTTTTACTAATATCTTACTGGCACTTGCTCGTGAATGGATCAAATGTTTTTTAAAGTTTGCTGAACCGTTCTGTGTGAGTGTGGAAAGTTTTTTCATATAAGATCATCAGGTTTTGTTTTTTTTTTAAGAAAAAAAAGTGTTTTAGGCTTTTTCCTGCATAAAGAAAGTGGTAGGGATGAGGAGCTGGGGGTGGACCATATGCTTACATTATATTTCTATGATTCTGGTGTTGGGGATACTGAAGGTCATTTTGCTAGGCCCAGCTTACATTATAGAAAAATACATTTGGTGAAATTTAGTGTTTGTAGTAAAAATATGCAAGATTGTCACAAGGCTAGAATTTGGCGAATGAATAGCATTAGTGAATGAATGAGCTAAATATTAGAAATGAAATATTTGGATAGCAAAAGAACAAGAGCAAGAGGGTGAGAGCATAAGAATATGATTTAGGGTCACGGAAATCACTCGCCTAAGGTGATGGTTAGACAATAAGTGGCAAGTAACAGTTTAGCTACAAAAAATTTACAAGCACACATAAGGAAAGTTGCAGGGGAACTTTCAGAGAGGACCAAAAAAGGCAGAATAAGATTATCTGCTCTGTTATGTTGTTCCATCTTTTATTGCTCTATGTTCTTCTCTTGGGCAGTCTTTTCCTGAGATATTTTCATGTCATTAATGAAAATAATATAAATGAATAAATAAGATCAATGTATTTAACACATTCCTGGAGTCCTGCTGCCTGCCAGCAGTGTGATGGGAAGTGGGTATACTCAGGTGAGTGGCATGAGCCTCCTGAAGAGCTTATGAATCATTAAGTTCTGAGAAGCACAATAGAAGAAAAACAGGTAGGAGAACGTTGAGGTGGGGAGATGAAAATATGAGTTTCTAAAGAAAATAAGTATTTACAAAGGAATTTTTGTGTGCATTAATTTTGTAGGAAAAGTTAGCTGTGTATAGAAAGAAGAGATATTTGTTAGCGGTTCTTCTGTCCATTCATTTGTTCATTCAGCAGTGCATCCCTGTGGTGCTCTAGGGACTGCTGGGCATCAGAATGGCTGACTACTCAGTGGCAGGTGAGAGCTGTGCTAGGGCTGTGCAGAGATGGCCATGAGAGAGAGGAAGCACATCTAACTCGGGGAGCCCAATGAAGGGCTTTGGAAAGTCTCTCTTCTAGAAGGATTGTTAGACTTCAGGAGCTAAAGCCATTAACTGAATAAGGTTTAAAGAGTTAAATGATGCGAAGAAGCAATATTCTAGCCTTTCTTTCTATCTATCCCTCTATCATCATTTGTCTGTCATATACACAGGGACAAAGAAAAGTGAGAACATGGGAAACTGCAAGTAGTTAGGATTTTTTTTTAGTGCTCCTTATGTGTTAGGCCTTGTGCAAAGTTCTTTACAACCAAGCATAGAGGTTAGGGACTTTGGAATCAAACATAAGTGGTGCTAGTCCCAGCTCCACCACTTGCCAATTATGTGATCTTCAACAATTCATTTAACTTCTCTAGATCTCAGATTTTCTCATCTGTAAAATGAACATAGCAGTAGTGCCAACCTCACAGCACCAGATTGTCTATACAAACTCACTTTATTTGGTGCTGGCATGTGACAAATGCTGGCTCATTTTTATTACCACGTTTGTTTATTCATTCACTGCCCTTCCAGAGGAAACTGTGGTTTAGAAATGTGTCCCAGGTCATTGCTCATCAGTGGCAAGCCAGCCCTGCCATGTTGCCTCACACAGTAGGGGGTGGGTGTCAGAAATGGGAATGGAGGGGAAGGCAAAGCGAGGTCTCAAAGAGCCTGTGGGCCCTGCTCAGGATGTTGCATTTTATCATAAAGGCAGTCTCTGTAGGAATTTAAGGTGGAGAGTGACAAGGTCAGATTTGCATTGAGAAAGATTTTTCTGGCAGCAGTATAAAGAATGGTTTGGAGAAGGGAACAATGATAGCCGAAAGCCCAGTTAGGAGCTGCTGTCTTAGACCAGGAGCGAATGGGAGGTGGACACTAAGGCAGCAACAATGGGTGGATGGCAGGTAAAGGGTAAGGGGGGGGGATGCTGGGGGAGGTAGGAGGGGGGAGAGGGAGGGGGTCCACTGCTCTAGGGTTTCTGGCTATTGGCTGGGTAAATGATGGCATTGTGGGCCGAGATAGTGACTCACAGGGAAGAGGCTCTGAGCAGGGTAAGCCTGGGGCACCTTCGCAACACTGGGGGGAAATGTCCACATGGCAGTTGACATAGAGGTCAGAAGAAGAGTCAGGGCTAGAGACTTCCAGTTTGGAGTTGAAGTTGTGGGAGGGGCTGAGATCATCGAGTCAGTCCATCCACAGCGTTGAGCACCATGAATCGGGCTCCTCTCCCCAGGGATGAAGAGAAATGGAAAGGCAGAGTCATTGCGTTCAGGGGGTTACACTCAAGTCATGGTGGGCAAGAGCGCGAGATGTGAAACAAGTAGGTGAAAGCAGTAATTTCCGCTATTGCCAAATGGTAGGAATATAATGTTGCTGGTAAAGTGCAAGGTGGCTTGACAATTTGCATACTCTTTCATGAAGAACTGTAGAAATTTTCTTTAAAAACAAAGCAACTTTACGGTTAAGCAAGGTAGTTATTGCAGTATGACAAAGGAGATATTTCACCATAACTTTCTAAGAATAGAAGGGGAAAAAAATAATTACCCAAGACTGAGAGAACCTTTAAGACTAGATTAGCTTTTAAGAGGTAAGTTAATTAGATAAAAGTAAGAGATAAAAATGGGTGGATCATCAGAGATGAGGGAAAAGGCAAATTTAGAAATTCTACATTTAATAGGGGAGACAGGTATGTGGGAATGTAAAGACATGGTGTTGCTTTCTCTGCATAAACCCGTGCCTATGAGGATGGATACACAACCCTTGGAGCCACAGACACCTAGTGAGTGCCTGTGTGCCAGGGGAGGGGGCCGCCGTGCTGAGCAGCAGAGGCAGCAGGACCTGGTGGCCCTGGGCACTCAGTCTAGCCAGGGGACAGCGGTAAACGAGAGTCCCACCAACATGCCACGGCAGAGTGTGGAATGAGCGAGGAAGGAAGAGGGTGGGGCTGCAAGAGAACACACCGGCCCTCGCCTGGATGGAGGGGTCACCCACCAGCACTTCAGGCCTGTTCCCAGATGACTCACAGAGTGAAGCAAAATTGGATGTGATATTTAGAAAATTCACTGGTGTTAAGTACTAAGTTAGCAAAATAGCCTTGGCAGCCAGCACAGGCAGATAGGTAGCCAGAGGAGACGGGTTTATCCAGGAGGCCGATGGAGGAAAGGATGGAAGGTTTTCTGGGGAAGGTGGCTGGCGTGTCATGCATTGTTGGTATGACCCCTGCACGGACCTTTCTGCTCCCCAAGGGACACTGCGAGATGACAGCCTGGGGGGGCGTTGCACCCAGCAGCCACTCCCAGACCAGCGAGGAGTGGGAGAGAGCAAAGACAGTGGGAAGCGAGGATTGCCTGACACATCCCTGCCCCTGGCGAAGCCCTGCGCTCAGGGTGCGGCAGACCCTGCTGAAGGTCCGCGCGGAGTTCTTCCTCGGATGGGAAACCGCTGGGAGTGGAGCGAAGGGTGCTCAGGACTGCCTGAAGGGAGAACCCGGAGCCACACTGCAATGGGGAAACACTGGCTCCTGCTTGCCCTTGGGGACCTCCATTTCCCCGGGAGTATTATAGGGAAGAAGTGGCTGTGGGAACCTCAGGGGAATGATGACGGAGGAGACGCAACCAGGCGGGAGGCCTCTGGTCTCCGTCGACCGTCGCGTCCATGCGTTCTGAGTCGCCTTTTGCTGCAGTCCTGGTGATGTTAACCGCTCTCCCCAGCAGATGGCGGTTTGAGTGATTGTGTCTGAAATGTGGCTTTATGAGAAAATAGGGCATGAAAAGGCTGGGCAGAGCCTGTTAAGTGCAGACGCTCGAACCCGTGCCAGATCTGAGCATGGTGGGACAGTGTACGTCTAGCCAGCTCTCCAGGTGCCACTTGTGCATGTCGAGGGACACCACCTTCACCAGGTGGGGTGAGACCTGGGGTAGCAATTCTCAACCAGCCTGATGACCGGAGTGTCCCTGGGTCTGACCCCAGGGCCCCTGAGTAAAATCTCTGGAGGTGAGGAGGACACGGGTCTCGGAATCTGTCTGGTAGAGCCTAGCCAGTTTTGGGAGCCACTGGGCTAATGGAATGTTTTTATTGGAAATTCCAAAGGACCTAATTCTTTTTCTCTTTCCCCTTTTACCTAGGCATTAGGAAATCATGAATTTGATAATGGTGTGGAAGGACTGATTGATCCACTCCTCAAAGAGGCCAAGTTTCCAATTCTAAGTGCAAACATTAAAGCACACGGGCCACTAGCATCTCAAATATCAGGACTTTATTTGCCGTACAAAATTCTTTCTGTTGGTGATGAAGTTGTGGGAATTGTTGGATACACTTCAAAAGAGACGCCTTTTCTGTCAAATCCAGGTATTTTCTACTTTTACAGCACTCATTGCTTGAAAATAGATGCACTAAATCACAGCTTGGCATGATTTTTATGGACTGTAGATAAAAGTGGGAAAAACTGGGCAAGTAATGTACTTAGGATGACACTGATAAAACCGTCTGGTGGACTCTGCATTGTTCTGAGTTACTTCTTAAAAACATTTCCTCTTCTGCTCAATGAACTTCTTTGTTAACATAAACAGTGTCTTTATTTAATCCAGTACATTCAAAATTGGAAGAGAAGACCATTTATATCCAGTGCTAAACAGGACAGATTCATTTACTAGAGAACAAGAGCCATGAAACGCATTGCCTTCTTCCTGGGGAGCCAGGGAGCCCAGAGCTGGAGTTTCACCTCAGTCTACCCTGTCTTTCCTTTTCTGGTATGATTATTACACGTCTGGTTGATTCTCCTTTGTTCCTTTTCATTATTTATCTCTGGTTTTAATGATGTTCTTGTATCTGGCTTTCTGGGAAAAATATATATATATTTTCTTGAATGGTCTTATGATATATATCCTAATGTATATCTGTCTCATATATCTGTCATATGTGTGTGTATATATGTATGTTTCTCATATACACACACACACATATAACCATTCAAGAAACGATTTGATTAGCCAGACATGGTGGCACGTACCTATAGTCCAAGCTACTCGGGAGGTTGAGGCAGGAGGATCGCTTGAGCCCAGGAGTTTGAGGTTGCAGTAAGCTATGATGACACCACTGTGCTCCAGCCAGGGACACAGAGTGAGACACTGTCTCAAAAAAAAAAAGAAAAGAAAAGAAAACAAATGATTTGGAGCTACTTTTATAGGACACTTTTACTGAAACACTTTGGCAGTGAGAACAAAAATGGCATTTTCTCTAAACTATCCAAATTAAATGTCTTTCCATGTTTGAAGAAAAAAAGGGAAACTAGGAGCTAGTATTATCCAGAAACATGAGTTTTCATAACTGATAAAAGACATATAATTAACAGTTAAAAAAATCTATATTTTTGTTGTGGTTAAGTCAGGCCATTGGAAACAACAATAAAAGGGTCAGCTGTGTTAGAGCCAGAGCGGTGAGCAGGTCCTGCAGCCGGCCAGGGGTAGAGACGGAGGCAGGGTGGGGTGGCTGGTTGAGGCAGTGAGTGAGAGGACTTGCTTAAGCACCCCTGCTCCTGGGGTCAGGTAGACTTGCTAAAGAGCCTCGTTGGCCCTGTTTGAGGGTGTGTAAAGCATCCTGGGGCAAAGGACATTCCAGAAGTGAAGTCAGAGTCGTGTGCCAGAACACAAGCTCCATGAGGGCAGGGACCTTAACTGTCTCATTCGCTGCCTGATGGACTGCGCACGGTGCCCAGAAGATGGTAAGTTCTCAGTAAATGTTGCCGGGATGAATACACGAGAGCAGGAGAGTACAGGGACCACAATCACAAAATAGCAGATAGTTCCGTTTCCTGGAACATGGGATCTGAGTAGGGAAAGCTAAAAAGTTGGGTCAGCGCTTGATTCATGGCTGAGAAATTCAGATGTGATTTGGAGGAAACCATTGTCCCTTCTTTAATAATCACCACTAAGAAGGTAGGAGATGGGGGTGTTGGTGGAGAGACACGGGGCTCCAGAAAAATCAAACTATCCCAGCTGGGACTCTGACTAGTCCTTTACCAGGTTGTAACAGAGAGGGGATCTGAAGAGACAATGCTTTTTCCAGCAGCTCCTGGAAGAGAGGGGCTGGATTGTGCAGAGCCTGATGTTGGGGCAAAGGGGTGGGCTGGAACAGAAGGTTTCCGGGAGTACCTGTTTCTTCCAAGACCACAGGCCCAGCAGCGCGGCATGGGTTCTTCCTAAATATCTCTGGCCCCTAATCAAGCCCAGTTCTCCCACTCCTAGTGGCCTGGGCATCCACAGGGGTATAACTTGTATTTCTAGCACATTTAATTTATTTTAACTAAGTAATTAAATTCCTGTAATATAACTCTTCTCATGACATCTCAAAATATATCCCATGCTTTCTATACAGGTAATGCCCGGACCTTGTGAGGTTTCTGAAAACACATTCCTTTGTCCTCAGAGGCATTTCTCTGAACTTCTTTGTTCCTTCTTGCCAGCCAAACCAAAGCAGTGGATGGTAGTATTCTCTCGACATGCATTCATTCCCCTGAGTACCTGTCTACGTGCCAGGCACTGTTTTAGGTACCAGGAATACTGACCAAAAGATTCTTGCCCGCTGGAGCTTACATGTAGTGGGAGAATAAGATAAATGAGTGAAATGTTTGGTGTGTCAGAAGGTGGTAAGTGCTGTGGGGAAGCAGGAGAGGGAATGGAAAGCGAGGCGTGGGAGGAAATGCACCTTGTCGTTTTAAAGGGCTGCTCGGGGAAAGGCTTACAGAGAAGGCGACATGGCACTGAAGGGTGACCAGGGGACCCTGGGCTTCTTGGGGTGACCAGCAAGAAGCAGATTATCCTTGATGTTCTCATGACAGACAATGATGATAAAGCTGTTACAACTCCTGATTTTTAAACGTTGCCTGTAAGTTACTGACAACACTGCCAGTCCAACACGTCTGTGAGCTGCTAACTTTTAGGCTGTCAGTCTGGGGCCTCCCTGGCTGTGACATCAGCCACGCTGTTTATCTTCCATGATAATTTGCACATGTGGAGTTGGCTAATGTAAGGACTTGAGAGTTCCCCCACTGAAGCACACAGAGACTCCTAAACATCACAGTATAACAAGGGATGCATTTTGAACAGTCTTATTGCTCTTTGGAAAGATTAGTACTTTTCAAACTGGATTTTACAGACTCCTGCATTTGGAAAGTTCTTAATGAGATGTTATTCACTATTTGGCGTTTTCAGTGTAGTGCTGGTTCTTGGAAATTAGCATAAGGGAGCCTAGATCAACCGGAGGACTGCCTTGTAGCAGAGTACTGGACACAACTTCAGGACAGCATGTCTGTCTGTATTTGCAGTCCCCTTCATATGCCAGTCAAAGCTGTAAGACCTCAAGCCTTGCTGAGGTGTGATTGCAGAGCCTGTAGGAGGAACCGGGCATCTTGCATGCAGGCTATTGGGTCAGATCCATGCTCACCAGTGGGTACTAACAGGCAATCATTTATTACCACTAAAGGGAGGAGTAAGCAGCCAGTGAAGAATGTACACACTTCCAGTGCCAGCAATATTTAGGCCCCTATTTAACACAGAGCTCAATAATGTTGCAATGCTGACATTAATTTAAAGTGAACAAGACAAAGTTATTACCTGCCATGTTAAAATTGGCATTCAAGGACCAATGCTGACAGTTTTAGGTTATCCCAAATTTTCAACCAATGCCTTGTAGTTATTAATACTGTTTTGTACATCATGCTTATGTGCTTAGGCATTTTCTGCATTGGTATTATGGAAGTCTAGATATAAAAACAAACCATATCTGAAGCCTCCTAATGGTTTGAGATTGAGTTTGAACAAAATAATATCATCTACAACCTTAAACTAATGCAACATAAAGTGAATGTAATAGAGGATATTGATTTGAATTTTTATTTACTTCTTAGGGGTTTTGTATTTAACACATAAATACATTTTTTTCTTCCTTAAGACATTGGAATGTTAGTATGTAGAATAAGCAACATAATAAAAATTATTGTTAATAAATGTCCATTTTATTTATTTTATTCCTTAGGAACAAATTTAGTATTTGAAGATGAAATCACTGCATTGCAACCTGAAGTAGATAAGCTAAAAACTCTAAATGTGAACAAAATTATTGCACTGGGACACTCTGGTTTTGAAATGGATAAACTCATCGCTCAGAAAGTGAAGGGTGTGGATGTCGTGGTGGGAGGACACTCCAACACGTTTCTTTACACAGGTAATTGTTCCAAAAGGATCACAAGGGCCAGGATGTCCACATAAGTTACTTTGTCTCTTTTGCCTTTGTAACTGTTATTATTATTTTTACTGCTATTTAATATGTAATATATATTATATAATCTAAAATACACTAAATATGTAATACACATCGAATGGGAACAGGTGTAAATCTTACTTAGATTACTAGGAATAATTTATTGGTTTCATGATTATAAGTCAATTTCACTTATTTATGTATATTATAAATATAAATAAAACATGTATGAAACATACATATACTGTATATATAAAACAAAAAGATTACTGAGCCTCAACCAAAAGTCAGTTTATTATAGACTTATATCAAAAAGCAGCATGTCATATAAAAAATTTAAGAATAAACAAAATAATGTAAATAGGGTCTTTGTAGCCCAAGGTGACAGGGTTTGATTTGTGGGTTGCACAGGTAGCAGAAGCTGGAACTCTGGTTTGAGTCCTAACTCTACTTTGTCCTAGGGCTGCAAGTGTCCTGGAAGCCACATGGCCCCTGGTGCTCAAGAGAGCGTGCACTCTCACCACCTACGTACCTTACCACCCCTCTCTCTCTTCCTCTCAGCTTGCTGTTAGGTAGTTCTACTTAGAAAAATTTTATTTTTTTTTTCCATTTTGAACCTATGACATCCCAAAACTTTAGAGTCTGCTTCCATCTTTCCCACTGCCCTCCGTTTTGCACTGCATGGATCATCAACATATGCTCAAGAAAGGGAAGAAGAGCAGGGCCTAGCAGGTGAACAGCACTTCTGCCAGCAGTCACAGAGAGGCTTTGGCGTGGGAACAGCCCTCCCCTTGAAGAGATTGCTGCTTCTCCCATCCTTACATGAGCTATCTAAGGCCATCCTATTTTTATAAAAGCAAAACTCAGAAATACCCCAGATAGTAGGAAATACCCAGAAGAATTAAAAGGGATTATCACGAAGAAAGTAATTTTTATTTTCTTCCTAGTAATTTTGAGTATTTTTGAATGAATGTATGTTACTTTTGCAATCAGAAAGCAAGATACAAATTATAAAAAGAAAAGAAAGAAACACAATTTTGGGTCAAAAGTCCTCATTCCTCATTCACTTGAATGACCTTGAGCAGGTCACTTAACCTCTCTGAACTTATTAGCTCAGCTTCAAAATGGGGATGATAATGCTCAAAGTGCCATGTTATGGTGAAAATTATGTGAGATGTGAGAATATGTGAGAGTACTTTATAGACTGTAAATAGCTACATCCTGGTGTGCAGTGTCGTGAAGGTTGCTTACCAGTAAAAACATGCCAATCAAAATCGTGACTCACAAAGTACGGTGGCTTTCACTTAAGTATTAAGTATTAATTAATTAATTAAGTATTAATGTGTGCTGATTCACTTCCTTCACAGATATTTTACCTTTTGGTAGACACATGCTAAAGAATAATTTCAAACTGAGTTACACCCATTGGTGGCTATGAAATCAATGACCAGTAGGGATTTTCTTTTTTTTAACAGATGAGACCAAAATAGATTAGGCATTTACATTGTTCATCGGAAGGATAAATACTGTTTCATGGGAAAAGATGTGTATAAAATGGTGAGAACAGCCGCAGGCACGCAGCAAGCAATCTATAAGTGTGATGAGGATGATGATGGGCACTGGGCAGCAATGTGAATGTTCTCAGTGTGGGTAACATTGCAACCACACAGCTGAGAGCCCCTCAGATAGCTCCAGGAGGGTTAAATGGATGGCAAGAGCCAAGGCCAGGAGATTCCCACTGGAGCAGGCCACTGGGCAGCACTGGGCAGCAGTGAAGACACTGACGTCCCACTGACTCCACCACTAACCAATGATGGGATCCTGTCAGTGCCCAATTTCTCTCTTTAGTGGAATGAGGGCGGGAACAAGTGTCCCTGTTATAAAGGGTCACTGTGACTCAGTATACATAATGGGTGATGTAGGTAAAAGGCCTTAAAACACCAGCTGTTCTTATTTCAGCTGTGTGTCAGCTCTGTGGATTAGACCTGTGTAACATCCTTTCTCAAGGCTTTTCTTGGCTTTTCTCTGAGCTTGCATCAGAACCCTAGGACACACAGTGGGAACAAGATGTCTCCTTCCCCCTCATCCTTTAGAGCAGTGGCTTCAAACTTTTTCAACTATGATCCATAGTAAGAACAACATTTTACATGAGGACCCAACACACACATACATGCCCGTGTGTGCACTCACATACAAACACACACAAGCGCACACACACACACGTAAGTGAATGAAAATGTTCACAAAGCACCTGGAATATACCCTGACATTTTCTGTTCTACTGTTTCATATTTTTTAATGCCAGTTTCTACTTATTAAGTTAATTTTTTTGTGTTGTAGCTAACCCATAGTTTTAAAAACTCAGCTTTACATGAGGCATGACCCAAATAGTGCATGAACACTCAAAGGAGTGCCACCCCTCCATTCAGATGCTGAAGTCATTCCTGTGCCCCTATACCATCTTACTCAACAAAGTCTTACAGCAACAGTTGGTTGTCCACAACCTATGGTGTATGCCCATCAATTAGTGTGCCCTAATAGTCCTGAAAAGGTTGGATGCCTATACCCCGCTTCCTGTGAATTCTGCAGCTGGTCCTTTGTTCCTGTAACCATACAGTCATCCCTTAGTGTCCATGGGGGACTGGTTCTGGGAATCCCTGGGGATAACCAGATCCATGGATGCTCAAGTCCCTTATATAAAATGACATAGTATTTCATGTAACTTATGCACATCCTCCTAGATACTTTAAATCATCTGTAGATTACTTATAATACCTAATACAATGTAAATACTGTGTAAATAGTTGCTATACTATATTGTTTAGGGGATAATGACAAGAAAAATAGCCTGTACATGTTCAGTACAGATGAAACCATCCACTTTTAAAAAATGTTTTTTGTCAGCTGTTGGTTGAATCCACGGATGGGGAACCCACAGATAGAGAGAGCCAACTGCATCTGCTTTTGCTAAGTAGATAAATCTAATTAATGATGAATGACTGGATGAAAGAAAGATTTAAGGATAAAAATTATAGTTTGCTTATCCATAAATCTTTAAGTAGATAATTACAGGCTCTGAGAAAACTGAGATAAGTGAGTCTTAGTCATTGCATATTTCGTGATTGCTTACCAAGATTAAACATGTTCACATGAAAATCTTTGATTTTGACACTCATTGTTTTGAAGAGTGAACTTAATTAGAAGTAATTCCAGGACAGAACAGGGATGAGGCATATTTGCCTATTTAAATAAATTTTCCCAGCCTTAAAAAAAAAACTCCACTAAATCATTTTATGGACTTTCCATGAAGTTAAAAAATGAGTCTGTTAAATATGATGAATTAAAATATAGTTAAAATAATATATCCCTTCGAATTTTAAATCTGAGAACCATTACAGTACATGCAGGACCCAATATATACATACACCTGAAAGAAAACTTTTCCAAAGCACTTGGATTGCACCCTGAGATTTTCTGTTCTGTTATTTAATTTTTTAATGTCAGTTACCATCCACCAAATTAATTTTATTGTATTGTAGCCATCCCATATTTTTAAAAACTCAGCTTTACATGAGGCATGACTAAAACAGTGCATGAACTGATTACCTCCAAATGTTGATAGTCATTCCAGTTTCTTTTGATTCTAACTACTGTGCACATGCAGATAACCCCAGTATTGTCTGACCATCTTCACGGCAAAGAGAAGAGGAGAAGACGTCCCCCTACCAGGCTGACAGAATGTTAAAGCTGCAAGAGCTAGGGCTAGAATGCAAATGCTTTCTCTAAAGGAGTTAAATCCTAGAGTCACGAACTGGTCCATGTTGTTGCCTTTAGAGAAAAAAGTAGTGAAGTGAGCTGAGGTTGAAACCTGCAGCCAGAGGACTCTATTCCCTGTGCCACACTTGAAAGGACTCCCAAGATACCGTCTTTCTGTTTGTCTCCCAATATTTTAACTGAATTTTTGATTCTTCAAGTCAATCTGGCTAGCTGTGGCTTTGGGTGAGTGTAGGTGTCAGTTTCTATATCTGCAAAGTAAAGGGGTTAGAATTGTTAGTTCTGTGATCCCTTCCATCCTGTTCCCTAGAAGGTCATCCATGCATAGAGCCTGATTACTTACTTTGCAAGATTTGGGGAAGTAAAAAAAATTTGGTACCACACCTTATAACTTCCTTAGGCTACTGCAGTGTACTTATCCCTCCAACTCCTTTGAGGCTCAGACCACCTGTCCCCTCCTCATCACTGTCGATGGCCTCCAAGCAATCTCCCACATCCCTGAGCCTATCTTCTTCAATTTCCTATCTTCTTCTCCACTCCAGCTCCTCTCTTCATCCTGGCAGGGTGTCCATGTGGGTGGCTGATCCAATACCATGGCTCAGAGTCCCTTGAAACCCTCAACCCTGTGACTGTCATCTCTACTCCATTTCAGCACCTTTATTTCTGGGGCCACAGCCTGGACTTGGTCATCTCCAAAATTCCACTCTCCAACTCTTTTGTCCCAGCCTCCTATCCCTAAAGCTTTCTCACCCCCTTATTCCTTTCAGAGCTGGCCTTCAGCCATATGAAACCTCATGTCTATTGAACTCCTCCTTCCCTCCCAGTCCAGCAAGCCTCACGGCTCTCTCCTTGCTAGCCTGGAAGTATTCATCCTACTTTGGACCATGTCATGGCTGGCATACAAAAGGCAGGTGTCCAGTATAGTTGAATGAACGTTAACAACTGCTGCTTCTTTAAAAGTAAGATTTATTTATTTGATGGATCTGTTTTTTTAATTACGTACTTAATTTTCATTGCTTCTGGATTTAGGTACACATTTGCTGAATATAAAATTCAAACTTTCTCATTTAAAGAACAGAAATGATTTTAATGACTACAGAATTTTGCTCTTAAAACAAATAGAGTTCACAACGTAATTATCTACAAGACGGACCAAGAACCTGCTGCATATTCTTCCCACTGTTGCCAGCGCGGGTGCCCAGGCTGATGGGCTGGATGCATCTCTGCTGTGTTAGAATAAGTGAGGGAGGGTGAAAGGCTGTTGTTGGTGTTTGCAATCAGTCTCCATATCCCTATTAATTTCATCCTTGTAGCTTAGATGATTTTGCCTTTTAGAACAAGAAGACAATTTTATTATTTACCACATTCACACGACAGGGAAACACTCTCCAACAAAGAACCATTTCCTCTGGGCATTTTGTAAGGACTGCTGATGTCTGTGGTTTACTAAGTGAGCTGGGAGAATCCGCCAAGGGGCAGAGGTGTGGCCAGTAGCTTCAAAGATGATTTCCCTTGGTCTTTTTGAATGTGGTTAGCACAGGGACTTACTTGTTCCAGTGGTCACCCACTCCGGTCCTTTCAGTAAACCTCTGGCCATGGCCCAGCCTCGGCACCTGCTTCCTTTACAGAGTAAAGCCAGGGCCTTCTGGTGAGTGATTTTTGCAGCCACATAACACTGATCAGTTTTAGCTGTCTCATGAAACTGCTTTCCAAGGCAAAGCGAGACTGTCCAAAACCAAAATCTAGAAAGAATGACTATAAAACAAATGATAGTCAAGGTCATATGGCAGAGTTGAGTTATAAGGAAAGTTGATGACCAACTAATGGGAAATCCTAAGCCCACTCGTACCACAAGGTGCAAACTGCTTCCTAGGACTGAAGTTTGTGTTTCCTTAATTTTGCTGCTTGATGTTCTTCCGAAAAGGATCTCATTTCTCCGACTTTCACTGGAAAGTGGTATGGGGTGTGGAAAGGGCTTTGGACTCTCACAGATCCAGTTTCCTCCCAGCTTAGTCACTTCTGGCTGTCTGACCTTGGACAAGTTACTTAACCACTCTGAGCATGAGCTTTCTCTTTTTAAAAATAGTGACAGTGATGCAGCTACCTCAGAGAGCTGTTGTAGGGATTAAATTAGGTAATATATTAGCAGAATGGGGCCCTAGGTCCAAGACAGATAGGTCAGTTCTCTACTCTACTATTCTCTTTCTCTATGTGTGTATGTGTATGTATACTTTCTCTCTCTATATATTATATATATATAAAAAATAATGTTAAGTGAGGAAATATATAAGCAGAATGGGACCCTAGAACATAGTAGGTTCACGACATGTATATATATATAGATATATATATAGTTAGAGAGAGAGAAACAGAACCCAACAGAATATATCTCATTGGGTTCTGTTTCTCTGAGGAACTATAGTACAGAAATATTTTACTGAACAAAATGGTTTCTCCTTAAAGTATACTCTGATACCCTCATTGCTACTCATACATATTTTTCTTTAATTCACAGAAATTATATTGGTCACTACCATAAGGTAGTGGGACTATGAATAATTTTTTTTCTTCTCCATTTGCTAAATATTCTGTAATTCTAGTTTTGCTTTTATAATCATTTTTAAAAATAACCTCTCTAAACCCAATAAACTTAACCATTAATCCTAAACTTGAACTATTATAAATATTTTTGTGAAATAAAAAAAGAATATATCCTAAATTTGAGAACCTAAGCCAAATTCACAAATGATCAAATGGATCTTCTTATCTGTAAAAGGTAGGAATCCAGGCACGCGGTGGTTGAACAAGCAGCCTAGGTATGTTTCACTTGGTTCTCTTGCCCTCCCTCAAGCCTAGAAACATTTATGGTTAGGAATCCATGACTGCTCATCTGTAAGAGAATTCTCAAGTACTCTGTCATGATTTGAAACCAGAGCTTTGGCCCCTCATCCCAGATGGTCTCCAGGTTCTCATACATAATCTTGTCTGGAGTGAGTTCTCCGTACTCCATCACTCACTAGCCTGATCAGAATGAATGATTCATGGGATCAGCCCTTAAGACCACTCACTGACTACACACGGCATTTTGCACTAGAAGACCATGCTGGGAATACCTTCTCTAGCTAAATGGTTGTTTTCCCTAAAAAATTTATCAGGAGTATATCAGTTTATGATCACCTTTACCTCCTTTTTAATCTCAAGATATAAAGTTATTACTTGTGAAAAGACCATTGTTAGTAAATGGAACTACATGGGCATTTCAAGATGAAAATCAATCTCTCTCTCCACCCCATTCCCTTGGACTCTGCATTTCACAGGCCATACTGGTAGAACCAGAGGATAGCTATGCTGTTATGATTTTTGTTTTGGGTTTTTTTTTTAATTTGTTATATAGAAAACTGTTCTATAATGTAAAAAGTGAATAGGAAACCTGGTATCTGAGAGACAGAGCCATGGGGATGGTCAGATTCTCTGTGAAGAGGAGAGGATGAGAGAGCAGGGGCTTTACTCCCTTTCCCTGCTCTATCTCCACGGAGCAGCCACTCCCGGCCTCTTGAAGATGAAGCAAAGACCACAGGCCCGGCCCTGCTAGGCAGTGGAAACCCAAAACACTGGACACTCAGTGGAGCTCTGTAAATATTTGTTGAATGAGTGACTAAATGAGTGGTGAACTGTTCCCACCCCACAGGACTCCCTGCTTTGCCCTACCCAGTCAGCCTTTGGTACAAGTAGACAGTCTGGATTGGATTTCATGGAGGATTTGTGCCCATTTTCGGAACTACTGGAAGATGTATAATCTCTTTTAGACCTCTCAGTCATCAGTGAAAGGCCAGGGACAAGAATTTGAGCAGTAAATTGAAGCATGTACAAAACAGAGTGACATAGTCTTGGCATGGATAATAGTGCATGGCCCCTTCAATTCCCTGAAGGAGACGTGACAATGTGTGCATCGTGGCTTGCTACAGAGATGGCTAAAGAGACAATGACTCGCTCTTCTGTTTGCTGGACACCTCTTGGCAGGCTGTGATGACAGGAAGGCACGCTGCCTCCTGGACAGCCAGAGCTGCTCCTAGATTAGAGGCAGCACAAGCGGCAGTGGGCCTGACTAGAGAGCTGGGGGGGCTGAGCACAGAGGACATCTAGGCCAGGAGGGGCTGGGCGCAGATGTTCTCCTGTGGCAGGGAACCTAGAGCTGGGCTCCCGTCCCAGCTGGGCTTCAGACTGAGCAACTTGGCTTCCTGCTTAATTGGCTTGCCTCACCACAAAGGCTTTGTTGTGTGCAAAAGATGCTCATAAGCTTAAAAAAAAAAAGAATAGGTTAAACCGCTGTTGGCTTAAACCACTAATCAAATATTTTGTTTTACAAATTTAGGAAACAAAAGTAGGCCCCAGGGACTAAAGATTTCTCCCAAGGTCTAGAAACCAGGTTGACACTGAGCTAGCACCAAACTCATTCTTCCAGCTTCTGACTTCCAGTTCAGGTTCCTCCTCACTAGCTCCCTGCAGCTCCATGGGCCCGGGGACAGTGAATGGAGGGGAGCCATGGGCGGGGGGCGCCACTCCAGCATCGCTCACCTCTGCACATGATTCTGCCACAGGGAGAACGTAGAAATCTTGTATGAGCTACAGAAAAGTGTTTGCTAAACTCAAGTTTTGTCATTCAACAAACATTTATCACCACCTATGTGCTAGACAAACCCTAGAGACACACCTCTCCCTGCCCTCATGGAACTCAATGTCTTGAAAGCGATACTGACCCTGATCAGATTTTTCCGAAACATAATTATGCAAATAAATAAATCATATTATATATAATTACAAAGCATGCTATGAAGGGAGAAATACAAGATGCTGTGAGAGCATATAATATTAATAGAAGGACCCAGCCAACTCTAGGGGGTCATTAGTGAGTGTTTCCCTGAGGGACTAATGTTAGGGCCAAGATCAGAAGGACAAAGATGTCCAGGAGTTAACCTGGTCAGTAATCATCGGTATATTTTTATTAAGCACTTTCCTTGAGTCAGGCTTCACTTGCTGCATTAACTTCTTTAATCCTCCCAACAACCCTGGAAGGTAGGTCTTGTTATTTTTTCATTTTACAGATGAATAAACTGAAACAAAAGATGTAACTAATCCACATGTAGGCCTCTGGCTGCGGAAGCTCTTATTCTGTATGGGAAGGTTCCCAGGCAGGTAGGTGTGGTCTAGGAAAGGGAGGAGGCTAAGATTGCTGAAGGCCAGGATGAATGTTCTAGATGAAACTAGTGAGATGAGAATGGGCCACATCATGTAGGTTATGATATTCATGTTAAACATTTTAGTGTTTTTCCTAAGGCCACTAGGAAGTATCTAAAACCAGGGAACGCATGATCATATTTATTTATGTTTTAGAAAGATCACTCAGGCTGCTGTGTGGAGACTGGAGTAGGAAGAGGCAAAGAAGAGACCTACAGAGACCAGTTAGGAGGCTGTCGCAGTAACCCAGGCACAAGATAGTGATGGCCAGGACTGTGGCTTGCCTGTGGAGATGGAGAGGAGTAGTCAGGTAAACACGGTGTCAGCTGGGAGCAAGCACTACCAAGTAATTTAAAAGAGAGACTCAAGTCCCTTGGAAGCAATCATTTGAAATATGCTAATTACCAATTATTGTTATCCAGTCCTTCTATAAGGGCTCCAATTCGGGAGGTCTTACACCAGTTCCCGTATGTGTTAAAATCACAGCATGGACTGCCTTATAATCTTCTGTTTTACTATAATTCAGCCAATTGAAAACCACATCAAAGGCCTGCTCCCTGGCACCTCTGTCTGTTACCATGTGACAGTGGGAGTGCAGTTGTCCAGACCCGCACTTGGGATCACCACATTCCTTGGCTCCCAGGGCAGAGCCCTGTGAGGTTCCTTCAAGCACCTGCCCTATGCTAGGAAATGCTCCCTTTACCAACTCCAGATGTCAGTCCACAACTCCTGATGTGTCAGGTTTCTAAAGACGGATGTGTGGCTCTGTGTGGAAAGAATATTTGGGGCATGAGCATCTTTAACTGAATAGCATGGGATGGTGTGGAAAAATGTGAAGCCCCGGATTGCTTTCTCTGCCAGTAGTGTTCTGGGATTGCCGAGTTGCGGGGGAGCAGAGAGGGTTCAGCTGTGGAGGCGGCAGATTAGCCAAACTGGGCCAGCTGTTGCCTTAGCGACATAGTTAGTGTCCTTCTTGTTGCTGATTAAGTCCATTTAAGATGCCGATGACGTCTTTTGTTCTAACAAACGGAACATCAAGATCTTTCCATACAAGGGAATGGTCCCTGTCAGATGGAGGTGGAGATTGCTAGCTCCTATTTGCAGAGTGTGTGCTGATCTGATGAGGCACTTCACCGGATTGTCGGACCCCTACCTTTTACATTCTGTTTAAGCTGGGATATTTCTAAGGAAGGCAAAGAAATAAAGGCTAAAAAGTCAGGCTTGCTGCTCTCTTGGGTTTCCAGGAAACTGCCAGACTCCTGATGTCTGCAATTTAGCGCTTTATCCCCCAGACAGGGCATCCTCCGCCACCTTGTGGACATTTGGGGAACTTCACCTTCCCAAGCTCGTCTGCACTCGGAGGAGGAACTGGCTGAGGGGCTGGGAGGGGGCTGCCTTAACCACCTGGTCCCCTGAAGTAAAGACCGGGGCTACTCATAGGAGGACCAGCACGGAACAGAAGGAGGGTGATGAGAGTGTTACCCTTCCCTGCCACTCTACCATGCGTGGGATTGTCGGCCTGTCATCCTCGAGGCAAATGGAGATGGAGCAAGTCTCCCTGGATTTTAAGTTGGGTACGTCTATAAAAGTAAAGTTCCAAGACTTTTTATTTTTTTCCCCAAAGGGGACAAGAAAATGGGACATTAAGGTTGGCAACAGGTGAAGTGCTGCTTGTGAAGTGCTGGCATTTGCAGTACTTTTGCCCTGTGGTTGCTGAGCTGAGAAGGGCTGCTCTTGGCACATAAGCGTGGCAGGAGCGGGTCCTTCATGACGTGCTAGCCCAGCTTGTCTTAGGAGAAGAGGAAGCCCAGAAAGAACTTGGGACACAAAGGAGCAGACCCTAGGTTTGCATTTGTTTTGGTAAGTGGCCTTTGGCAACCAGCTTGCAGGCTTTATGAGCCTAACACATGGTAGACTGTGTGGGCAGTGGAGAGAACATAAGCTCCAGTGCCTCACAGCCCTGCTTTCCAATCTGCTCCCCGTCACATACCAGCTGTGTGACCTCAGGTACTTTACCTATGACGGTATTCTCCTTGTGAGGTACAGATAATGATACGACCTGCCTCGTGGAAAGCTTAGAGGACTAAACGCAATAAAGCCCAGGGCCCGGCTTGTGGCTGACTCTCGTCACTTGTCCATGTGTGTAACCAACATATGCTGAAGTCCTCTGGACCCTCCGTAAACATCCAGTAGGAAGGACTAGTCATGTGTGGTGAGCGAGGTGACAGAAACAGTGGTGGGGTCAAGGGTATCTGTTCCATAGTCTCTGATTCAAAACAGCCAAAACTATGTCATTGTCTCCATGGAGGTAAGAGGTGAACCACAGTGTGCCTGAAGGAGGGGTACAGTTAAAGAACTTAAACATGACAGGTGATTAGAGGCAGGGCTGCATGCTCCCTGGATGGCCACACTCCCCATCCCCATGCAGACACGTGTCCAGGAGGCAGTGGTGGGCCTCCCAGCTTCTGGGTGATGAGTAGCTCCCACGCTCTGCCCCCAACCCCTTCGAGACAGAGGCCTGCAGAACCTGAACGATGTGAGGGCTGGCTGGGTGGGTAGTGTGCAGTGCTAGTCAGCCCCCAGGGTGAATGTGACTTTTCTGAAAGGCACCTAAGGGGAGGCAGAATTTACCAGCAAAACCCAAGGACAGCTCTTTGTCATTTCTGCATTTTCCATTGAAAATTCTAAGCTTTGGAGTATGTGTCCGGGGTTTTTAGAGACTGCCATCACCTTGCAAGGGAAAGAAATATACATTTATCGAGCACATACTATGTGCCGGCACCATGCTAGGGAGTTTAGACATTTTATCCTTTCAACGGCCCTGTGAAATAGGAGTTGTTATTTCATCCATTTTACAGACAAGGACACTGAAGTGCAGTAAAGTGAAGTGGCTTGGCTAATCCACCCAGTTAGTGAGAATGGAGCCAGGGTCAGGGTGGAGTTGGGGTAATCTTAGCGGTATTCCACCTTTGTGTGCCACACAGCACCAAGCACAATGTCCTGGACTTAGGAAGGGCTTAGTAAATGCCTGCTGAGTGGAGAATGGAAGGATTCATGTGCCAAAAGGGCATTCGGAAATGGGCAAATGCCCAGGCAGGGCTCTGAAAGACCAGCTATGTGGAGCAGCAGCCGGCGAGTCATCAATTTAAAAGTCACTATTGTCGGCCGGTGGCCTGCTGGCCTGCAGCCAGCCGTGTACAGGGCCAGCTCGATCAGCCCTGGCTCTTTTATTTCAGGCACCCCACCTTCCAAAGAGGTGCCTGCTGGGAAGTACCCGTTCATAGTCACCTCTGACGACGGGCGGAAGGTTCCTGTGGTCCAGGCCTATGCTTTTGGCAAATACCTAGGCTATTTGAAGATAGACTTTGATGAAAAAGGAAATGTCGTCTCTTCACATGGAAATCCCATTCTTCTAAACAGCAGCATTCCCGAAGGTATGTGAGATACAGGTGAATGTCCCCCCAAGTCAAAATTTAGATGGCTGGATATCCCCCCCAAACACCTTTTAAAAGAATGTTTCAGGAAAAAACTTTAATACTATTGAAGAATTTAGCTTCTCCCTGGAGTTCACCCTTCTCATAGAGAAGGAGATTTAAAACACACCCAAATACCAAGATGCTTATTTGCTTCTCTGAGTCCTCTCCGCACTGGACTCTGCATCACTGCTTCTTCTGCCTTTTAAAAGCTTGGTCCTGACATGCAAAAGTCACTCTCAGCTCATGCCCAGAGGAGAGCTGATTATTGAGGCAAAGGGGTTCAAATTGGGCAAAGTGGGGCTCAAATTGTGGCCCCCCACTAGGGCCCATGTGCCTTGGGCAAGTTGCCCAGTCTTGATGGGCCTCAGTGTCTTTACTTATCAAGTAAGGGAGTACCTTTTTTACTCTTTTGTCTGGGACTCAGGGTAAAAGTATATTTTTATGTCATTCATTTTTATATTGTATACATGAACACATTCCTATGCTTGTTTCTCACCTGACCTTTTCTGTTTACCATGATCAGACCAGGAAGGATGAGGGGTGAGGGGCCACAGTGCCCAGGAGAGCCTGTGGTCACCACACAGGTCTCTTGATAGCCATAGAGGGAGGGGGCCAGGACCACACAGACAGTGACAGCCCAGCAGCACTTCAGCAGCCTTTGACACCTGCCTTTGGGCCTTTCAGAGCTCCTATTGCTAATGCTATCCCAGGCAGGCCAACAGGTAGCTCATATAGATGTGATGAGTTGATATTAAGATGGTCGGCATATACTTAAATTAAGATCCACTCCAGGTCTTATTACCAGGGAACAAAATAAAGGTTCTTCAGGAAATTTCATGGTTAAAACGAAAATGTACACAAATATGGTAAGGAAATATGTACTCACAACAGGTAAGCTGGATGATGTTTGATTCCTTCTCCAGAATTTAGCCCAGTGTGAGATCTGCTTTAACTACAGGCTGCCTTCTTTCCTTCCTTTCTTTCTTCTTTATTCTTCTTCTAGATCCAAGCATAAAAGCAGACATTAACAAATGGAGGATAAAATTAGATAATTATTCCACCCAGGAACTGGGGAAAACCATTGTCTATCTGGATGGCTCCACTCAATCATGCCGGTTTAAAGAATGCAACATGGGCAACCTGATTTGTGATGCTATGGTGAGTTGTACGCAGGAGCGGAGGGCCTACGTCTAGGAAGGAAGGAAAGGAAGAAGGAAAGAGGAAGGAAGGATGCAAGGAGGGACAGACTGATAGTTGCAGAATTGGAGATTTTAAAATATTAGTGCCCAGACAAAAGCTTGGTGTGGTTTCATACTGCATACCTTGGTAAGGTGCCTGAAGTAGATTAGGTGACCATCATTTTATTGCTTTATGAGAACTAAAAACCTTTATTTCAAGGTGTTCTTCTTAGATGTGTGAATTTTGGATTTTTTTTTTTTTGAAAATGATCTGAATACACAATACACAGACAAACTCTGCTGCCCTGAAGATGTCGACATAGTAGATAAAGCACATCTGCTTGGACCTAAATTGGCCAGACTGTTTTTCCCTGATCTGTCCACCTAGCTCCTAGGCCTTGTGTGACTAGAACTTCTTTCACAAGCATAGAATGACAACACACAGTCAAAATGATCATCATAACTCACTCCTGTGGCTGAGCGAGATTAACTGTGAAAAGCACCCTGGTCTACTTGTCTGTAGGCAGACTGGTCGTGCTAGCTCCCTGAGGCCAGACTCACCACTTCCACAGGCTCACAGCATGCACCCAGGGCAATCATTTCTTTGCCAGTGCTCAGCATGCGGTGCCTGGTGCCAGGTGCCTGGTGCCTGGTGCCTGGGATACAACTGCACTCAAGAAATGTTTGCCAAGTAAATGACAACGTTCATGCTTTCTGAGATGAGACTCCTGGTGGCTGCTCAGCACCATGCAGCCAGCAGAGCAGGAGCAGTTAAAGAGGAGCCAGGGTGCAAATGTTCAGAGAAAGGTTTAGAAGGAAATGACCCCAGCTGTTGTCAGTGCTCACCTGTCTGTTCCAAAGGCTAGGGCAAATATATACAAGAACTTTTGCTTTTGGCACTATTTATTTTCAAATGAGAATATATTCATGTTATTTCTTATAACTAAACACATATTTTGTAAAAGAAAATTAAGAATGAACCTGATTCTGCCTAGTTTCAGGAGGCTGTCCCTGTGCCTCCAAAATTGCCAACTTGGGAATTGGCTGGGGACATAGACATAGAGGCCGGGTTCTTGTTGGCATGGGGTCTGCTGTTGAGCAGGCTGAGGGCCCTTCCCTCAGGAGCAGGCACAAGGCACACCCTGCCCTGGAGCAACCTGTGCAGGAGGAGTGCTGCAGGCCAGTCTACACAGGAGGCCCAGTCCTAACACCAGGGCTACGCCCCAAGAGACCGTTTTGCTAAGGCCTACCAGCCTGACAGTATGGGGGTTTTAGGAGAGGGGGCTAAGGGATCCCTGTTCCCAAGAGTCTGGCACGGGACTGGTCACAGTATCATATTTTTGCTTCTTGGAGCATAAAACTGGTTTTGACTAATTATAGTTGATAAGTCTCTGGGAACACAGAAGCAGGGGAAAAGTAGCTTTATTTCCTCCATAGAGCTAACCAGACTCCTGGAGCTGATTCTAAGGAAGAAGACCCAGAATAGCTGATGCAAATTTGTGTTACTGTTGCAGATTTACAACAACCTTAGACACGCAGATGAAGTGTTCTGGAACCACGTGTCCATGTGCATTTTAAATGGAGGTGGCATCCGTTCACCCATTGACGAGCGGAACAATGGTATGCTCCCCAGCCCGGCTCCTCCCCAGCCCACCTCCTCCCCAGTCCAGCTCTGCTGTTTGTCATGCTGTCTCTCAGACCTGCTTTCCTGCTGTGGCTCCTGCCCTGACCATGCCCATGCACAGCCTCAGCTCATCTCTGCTGCCAGCCATGTACCAGAATGCCAGTCCTTTAAGTTAGGGTTAGCTGTTACTAAAGTCCAGGACCTAGCCTGAAAGACACACACAAGCTTGTGTGTTCTTATATGTATTCACACACAGAAGCAGCAGGTAGGGTTAGTGGAACCCAAGCCTGGTTTAAATTTCTGACTCACAAAGCTAAATACTAATTGTTGTGATTTATGCAAGCCTTCACCTTGGCATCTGAAAAAGAGAAAGACATAAATCACCAACCTTCTGCGCTGGAAAAACATACCACAGGATTAAAATGTCATTTTATTGTATTTAGAGATATCCAAGATTATATCATATGGTAAAACAAATAAACTAGACAGATGTTCAAGACACTCTTGTAGACCTTCCTGATATATTGTCAGCACCAACTGGCATCAGCATAGGGCCCCAAGCTCATCTCATTGTCAGACAACAGGGATAGGGGACAGGGATACACTGCCTGTCTGCAGGAACTGAGCAATGCCTAACAACCTACTGGAGATACAGGCCCAAGCCAGGAGATCCAAGGCTGAGCACGGTGGACTTCTGAGGCATAGACATTTGTGAGCTCCTGCCATCTTGCCCAATGGTGGAGGGCAGGGCCAGAGGCCTCTTGAATCCATTCCCTCCATAAGTGTCAGGAACCACTTAGGCATAGCTGATGCTGCTCTGACGGGCCCCCTGTATCCTTCCCCAGCCCTGAGGGAAACTGGTCTTGGGGTTAGCATTTTCTCAAGCTTTTTTCCTTCTTGCCTCATCTGTGACTACCCTCAGGCACAATTACCTGGGAGAACCTGGCTGCTGTGTTGCCCTTTGGAGGCACATTTGACCTAGTCCAATTAAAAGGCTCCACCCTGAAGAAGGCCTTTGAGCACAGCGTGCACCGGTATGGCCAGTCCACTGGAGAGTTCCTGCAAGTGGGCGGTAAGTCACCCATCCTGCGGGTCTGGCTCATACAAGGTGATGCGGGTTTCCTGCCGGTTGGCTCAGCTCCCCCCTTATCAGGACCTCTGTGGCCAGGCTTGTTTGGGTTTTCCCCCATCCAACACCAATACATCATCTTTTAATGGCTATGGACTCCCAGAGCCACTAAAACTATGTTGGGGTCAAAGCCCCAAAGTCCTGGCAATGAGTAAGCTGATTTGGACATCAGGTGGGCCCTTCACAGAAGCTGGCCCTCTAAACTCTAAGCACGTCAGCTGCCTTGAGGTCTAGTTTCTATTAAAATCTTAGTTGTTTAAGCATCCAATATTCTTTAAAAACAATCCTGTCTTCTGTTCTATTTGTAATTGTCTGGAACCATGCCAAAGTTCAAATAAATGATGTCCAATCAGTATTAACAAGGATGATCTCTGGGAGGGACAGCCTGCTGTGCAGACACGTGAGAACATCTCTTTCCAGTCCCAGTGTGACTTGGGGCAAGTCCTCAACCTCTCTGAGCACAGCCAAAAAACCTATCCTGCTTATCTGATGGATTGCAGTGAAGATTGAATGGAAATAAATGCTTCTCAAATTGCCCAGGGCTTCTGAAACACTTTTCTTAACAATTAATTCCACATACCAGTGAATTAATCCTTTAATAATCTTCTTTACTCGGAAACCATTTTCTGGCCTCATTTTTTGACTTTAGATTGTGGCCCCACTTGGTGTAGTCGCCTTGCCAAGTCCTCCCTCTGCAGAAAGCACTGCTCAGATTGAACGTCTGGGGTAGTGGGGACCCTGGCCTGCTTGCCTGGCGGGTAACCCAGACATCCTGCATTTTCCCAGGATGGATTAGAGGGAACAGCAGTATTTTGATGCTCTAGCAAAGTGCTGGGTAGCTGTTTGCTTTGTTAAAGTCACCCAATCCCAAGTCATTACCATTTAGTAGTCTTCAGAATTGTAAAATGCTCTGTGCCTCTCATCTATTTCTTATTTTCTAAAGCCATTGAACCAAGTTATTGGACCAATTAATTCAAGATTTTAAAGAAGGAAAAAAAGATGTGGCTTCTCCCTACAGGGTTACCCTTTGCCCATTCTGGTCCAGAGCTCGTTTTCCTTCCAGTGGTTCTCGTATCTCCTAGAAGGACTAAAGGATAAAGCTAATGAAGAAAGGGTAGCTGCAATGTCACCTCAATTCTCTTGATGAAATTTCAGTCAAGCTCAAACTAAAGGAAAACCAAGCCCAGTGCCCCAATTCCAGATCTTGGCCAAAATCCCTTCCTTAGAAAACAGAAATCTCCCTTTGGATCCAGTGAAAACAGACTCATTTCTTTTCTAGGAATCCACGTGGTGTATGATCTTTCCCGAAAACCTGGGGACAGAGTGGTCAAATTAGATGTGCTTTGCACCAAGTGTCGAGTGCCCAGTTACAACCCTCTCAAAATGGATGAGGTATATAAGGTGATCCTCCCAAACTTCCTGGCCAATGGTGGAGATGGATTCCAGATGATAAAAGATGAATTATTAAAACATGACTCTGGTAAGCACAAGTGTCTCTTCCTTTCCCTATCCCAAAAGTACTCAAGAACAACAGAACTGGGTGGAGAAGGGGAGCTATTCATGGTGCCAGGAGGGCAAAGCCAGAACCCAGATCTTGTCCCTCTATTGTGGACTCTCTCCCGTTTGCTTGTTGGAAAACAGCAGCACAGCATTGGGAAATATAGAACCTGTCAGGCCCCAGAACACATACACATCCATCCAACCCCAGAGGAAAACCATTTTTAAATCAAAAATGCTTTAAAATTCTTTTAACT
This sequence comes from Daubentonia madagascariensis, assembly GCA_023783475.1. Taxonomy (NCBI): domain Eukaryota; kingdom Metazoa; phylum Chordata; class Mammalia; order Primates; family Daubentoniidae; genus Daubentonia; species Daubentonia madagascariensis. The sequence continues at coordinate 32,912,501 of JAKFHU010002080.1, forward strand.
ACATCTAAGCAGCTATTTAAATTGTGAAATATGAGTTTTACATTTATAGAAAAATCACACCTCTGGAACTTTAGATTGGACATGGAAAACCATCATAGTAAATTATCTCAATATTCTTTCTTGAAGAAGCTTTCAGCGTGAATAGGTCAGGTAGAAGTGGATGGGCTAAGTGCCCTCCTTTCAGCACAGTGGGTTGATGGAACAAATTACAGGCAAACAAAAGGAAGACACTTTTTTTACATCAGTTGATATTTTCAACAGCATTGATATGCCAATATCACTTTTAGAAATCCAATTGAGAGCCACCTCATGTGCATAAAGTCCACTAATGTAGAACACACTTCCCCCTCTTCTTCTAGGGCAGGAACCAGCATGCTTACAAGACACACATGCCCTTCTTGGCACCTCTGGGAAGCTCAACCAGGCTCCTCCTCAGCCTTACCATAGTGGACCTGCCATTTTAGCTGCTTAAGCCAAGGAGGGTGGAGGACAGAGCCAGACCAAAGGAGGCAGCCCTTCCTGAGAGGAAAGGCGCTGGCAACTCCTGTCCATTCCATGATAGGAGATGGAAGGGCAGGCTTAAAAACCTGACATGAGACAAAGAGGGTGATGGCTGGGCATCACCCAAGCCCAGACTGATGGGTGTTAGAGAGAAGGCGCTCTTGCAGCAGGCTGAGGGAGCCTGGACCTAAGCATTCCCAACCCTGGCTATACATTAAAATCACTTGGGGAGCATTTTAAATTAAATACCAACGTCTTGGCCCCAGCTCTTAAGTGATTGTGATTTAACTGGGTTGGACTAAAGTCTCTTCCAGTGAGTCTAATATACACCCAGGGGTGAGAACCACTGCAGAGAGACTTGTATTGGAGTGGTATTTTTAAAATAAAATTCTGTTGGGTCCCCATGGGATTGCTGTAGCTTTAGGCAATTAGTATTTCTTTATCATCTCTCCTTTCTTTTGGAAAGGAAGGCCCCATTGTCCCATCATCAATTATGCGAAAGTAATTCTTGAGCAGGCAAACAAAAGGAAGCCACTTTTATCTCTCAACTCATTGTTCTTGACCCAGTTCCCTAATGTCCTTGTTCTGGAGAGGTTCAAACGTTATTGATGCCAACAACCTCTTTCTTGAGTCACCTCAGAGCTGAGGCAACTCTACTCTCCCCAATTAAGCAATATTGAACAACGAGCACAGTTCACATCTGGAACATGAAAAAGCAATCAAATTCTTTGCACTTATGATCACCAGTGTTCTTGTCTTCTGTGATACTTTACCCTTGCTTATGAAAGGAATATCTTCTCTTTTATAATTACAAAGGACTTTAAAGAAATACATTGGTTTTTCTGCCTCTCTTACTGTTAATTGATAATTACTTTTTCTGTAGTTAAATAATGTTTGTATTTTTCTAGGTGACCAAGATATCAACGTGGTTTCTACATACATCTCAAAAATGAAAGTAATTTATCCAGCAGTTGAAGGTCGGATCAAGTTTTCTGCAGGAAGTCATTGCCATGGAAGCTTTTCTTTAATATTTTTTTCTGTTTTGGCAGTGATCTTTGTTTTATGCCAATAGCCAGAAATTCTCCTTGCCATTAAGGTGTTAAACTGCATTTTTTTAAAGTGAGATTCAAATCTGCCTTTTAGGACCTGGCTTTGTGATTACAGACCATCCTTGCAGGCTCCTAGAAGCTGAAGCTTAGAGCACTGTAAAAGGAAGAGACTGACATTATCACTCAGGGTCAGCAACTTAGTGAATTAGACAGAAAAAAGAAAAAATTAACATAGGGCCCTATGAGGAGAAAGCCAACTACATTTAGTTTACATATCCAAATTTTAATAAAATTTTATTAAAAATTTTAAACCATAGATAAAAATTTTCTCCATTATATCCATTTCTAATACATCAAACAACTTATGTTTACATAGAACTTTATCATTTACAAGCAGTTTTAAGCACATTGTCTTATTTGATGCCCACAACTTTCTTTGGTAGGCCAGACAGATACTGTTTTTCCCATATGACAGATGAGGAAACTGAAGCTCAGAAAGGTTGAGTTGTTCAAAGGTATACAGCTAAAAATGACGGATCCAAGACTTAGGTCTTTTGAAATCAAGTCCATCATTCTTTCAATTAAATCAGGTTGCTGTTCAGAATGATACTTAGTATCTCCTCTCTTCAAAACTATCAATAGCCCAAAGCTCATGGATGACAAGTCTCTGCTTTATTTCCAGTCTCTATTTTCTTTTTTCCTTTTTAGCTCCTGTTGTAATTGCAAATTTAATGGACTAAACACAGGGTATCATTCTCTCTTGCATCACCCATGTGCCTTTGATGAGTCAGGGAACAAACTGCAGTGGACAAGGGAAAGGCCAGAGGCTGTAAAAGGCAGTTCAGGGACAGGGGAGAAAGGGAAGAACAGGACACCAGGACTGATTTACAGTGTAGAAGAGAAAGAGCTAAAGGGCAGTTAGATGTGTTAGACAGATATTTGCTAAGGAGTAGCAGCATGGTGCCTGACGTAAGGTGTCAGCTGTTACTAATTTTATGAGATTCCATCAGCTCTGCCTCTGTGCTCTTTCTTCTTTCTAACATGAAGGTATCATGAGATGAGAATCTTCTAAGATAAGCTATAATTCTAAACCTGCACCTGTCCCTCCCCAGCAAGATGCCACCACTGCACTTATTCTAGTTATACCACACACACCCAGTTATGGAAAATCCAGAGTTCTAGAAGACAAGAATTGATTTTAAGTGGTATACATAAGATGTCTAAAGTTACACTGCCTCCAATTCTGAACAATCACTGTAAGTCATTCTCAAGTCCAGACATAAGAAGTCCTGCCAGGGAGTGGGCCCCTGCGTGGATGCTCAGGGAAATACCCATACTGATGAAATTATTTATTCCCAAAGAACAAATACTTGCTTAAGGCAGTAGCAGAACCCTGTGAGCCTGCTGTGAGCTTTGCCTATGTAATTCAACAAGAAATGGGAGGTTTCATCTTAAAAATAGTGAGCAAACAGCAGCTAGAGGCTTGGTGAGGGAGTATATTTGTTTCTTAACGTTTACAAATATTAAGTACTCTTGATTCAAAATATACTTTTAAACTTCCTAACCTTTTTATAAAGGTTGTTGCAGTAAAATAATGCCCTCAGTTCTATGCATATATAGATTAGCTATTAAAAAAACAAACATGTCAATAAAATTATACAAGGAAAATTAGAGAAGGTGCATTTGGGGTATATTTTTTATGCTCGGCCAGTAAAATAGGATAAATCCTATAAGAGCACAATTTTTTAAAGAACATTTTTGTAAGTTTTCTAATTATGTATGTATGTATTGTGCAGTGGTGTAAGAAATGACTCTGAACCACTTTGCGATTACAGATTCCAAACAATAAAACTGAAGATATGCTCTTCGATCTTTGATAGTTATTTCTTCTCTCCAACACCTGTAGCGCAAGACAATACGACTGAAGGAAAATTGACAGTTTTTCACTGGTATCATTTCTCTTGATCATAAGCCCCTTAACATCTGATAATCCTCCATCCCCCCACCCCAAAAATGAAAAGAAAAATGCATGCAATTTTTAAGTAGGGGAGAAAAGTGAATATATTAAGGAAGAGTACTAAATTTTCTGGCTTTGATACACAGAATCTAATGTAGAACTTGTTTTGAGGTCTGTCCTGATTTCCTAAAAATAAAAATGTCCAAGTTAGTGCTGAATATTTTAATTATCCGAACTGGTTGTATGCCTAGGAATCTTCCTCAAGCATTCTGATAACACAATGGGCCGGTTTTGTTACACCTTGGTCAATCAGACACATTAAAACCGTCTGGTAGCTGTCTTACTCTGGGCTGCTATAACAAAATTCTGCAGAATGGGTGGCTTATAAAGAGAAGTATATTTCTCATCGTTCTGGAGGCTGGAGAGTCCAAGATCAGGGCACTGGCAGATTTATGGTCTGGTGAGGGCCTGCTTCATGATTCATAGATGGAACCTACTTGCTGTGTCCTCGCACAGTGGAAGAGGCAACGCAGCTCTGGGTCCTCTTTTACAAGAGGCACTAATCTCATTCTGAGCCCTCATGACCCAATCACCTCCCAAAGGCCCAATCTCCTAACACCATCACACTGGTGATTAGGTTTCAACATAGGAATTCTGGGGGCACACAAACATTCAGATCATAGCAGATGCTGCCCTCAGCAATTTGGTACAAAGAGTAAGTTGGGTTTCTCTGAAGAAAATTTAGGCTGCTAATAGTTGTCCGTTAGAAAAAGTTGCTCCCTCCGTAAGTATGTAGTCCCATGGATGTATGGCTTAGTAAGAAGTCATTACTGCTTGCCAAAATTAGGCAAAGTCCCCTGTATTAGTATTAGTTTCCTGGGACTGCCATAACGAAGTACCACAAACTGGGTAGCTTAAATGACACAAATTTATTGTCTCTGTGGCAAGGTTGGTTTCTTCTAAGGGCTGTGGAGGAAAAATCTGTACTCTGCCTCTCCCCCAGCAACTGATAGCCATACAGTCAAGGGCATCCTTGACTTGTATATGGTATTCTCTCCATGTCTTTACATCGTCTTCCCTTTGTACATGTCTATCTCTTTGGTCAAATTCCTCCTTTTTAGAAGGCCATCAGTCATACTGGATTAGGGTCCACTCTATAATGACTTCATCATAATTATCTGCAAAGACCTATTTCCAAGTAAGATCACATTCAGTTACAGGGAGTTAGTACTGATGTCCTGCCACAGGACTTCAACATCTTTTTGGAGGATACAATTCAACCCAAAACAGTCCCCAACATAATCTACATAATCAGCTGCAGCAGCCCTGAGGCAACCAGCAGCTTCTGTGTCCCATATATTTTGCAAATGAAAGCTTATAATTAATGTTTTTTTGTGTTGGCAAAATAGGATACATTTTAAGTTCCGTTGGCTCCACTACAGCAAAACAAAAGGAACCAGTTTTCCTATCCCATGCAGTCCAAAAGAGGAGCTTTAGACTTTTATAACTAATTAGGGGGATCTCAAATCTCTAGTGACTAGTACCTCTGAGGCCTCTAAGAACCTAAATTAAATACTTCATGAAAAACATTCAGTTAACAAATAAGCTAGCTAGGGTAGGAAAACAATTAACTCTGATCCATGACAAGGATGCTTGGCATATTAAAAACAACAATGAATCAAATGCAAGAAATTGCCCGAAAAAAAAACCGGCAATAAAAATTATACTAGGCTTATTTTTCATTAGGATACTTAGTTGCAAACAACAACAACAAAAAACTGTAAGCAGAGACATTATCAGAAGGGTATTAGCTAGCTCCCAGACTCATCAAGAAACTTACAGGAAATGGACAGCAAGCAAGCAAAGTGAGGCATGGCTAAAATCCTGCCACAGGAACAGTCTTAGTACACAGTCCTGGTGCTGCAGGTCCTAGACCAACGCTGCAATGCTGCTGCTGGGTTTGCCTCTACCACAGTTAACATCCAGAAGGGCCTTTGACTAGTCTTGTGCCTTGGTATCTTGCCTCCATCCAGATGAGAATATCTAATTAACAAAGCCTGGTTCAGGCCCAGGTTGTCTTTACAAAGATAGAAGGCTGAGTGAGGAATTACTAATAACTCCAGCCTTTTGGCTTCCATAGTGGAAATCAGTGCCCTCTCTCACAAGCACCTTGGAATTCCTCCAAATAAGATGTTCTGATTCTGGACAGTGAAAAATGTGAAGTGGCCCCTATGAATACTCTGAGAATTTTCATGTACAAAAAATATATGAAATGTTAATAACAAAAACCGTTACCTTCTAAGTCTGTCTTGAACACTACACTGAGTTCTTAACATCTTCCCAACAATGTACATTCACATGTGTGACATCCGGATTTTTATCAAAGCCAAAAATGCCAGGAGAGTAAATAAAACTACAACCTTTTTTTGGTAAGACAGTCATTTAATAATTTGTAAGCATGTGAGTAATGAAATCAGCCCCTCAGATGTTTCAAGATGTTATTTTATAAAAAATTTAAAAAGCTAATCAAATTTTTAATTGAGCTTGATGTTTTTAATTGGATGTTGATTTTTTTCAGATCTAGATGCCACAGATGAAGTAAGGAAATCTATACCTTTGAAGGATAAACATATGCTTTATTTTACTGGTAAAATTACAACGTATTGACTCTATATATTAGCATTAATACAAATAGTGTTCCTGAAAATTTCACTAACTCATCACATTGTGAAACTTTGATTTTGTGTCATAACTAAGAAATGCTTATAACATCATTCCTGCTCATCTACAACATAGATGTATTATCACTGTGCTCAAGTTTTATTCATCTAGCCTTGCCATATCCCTCATCAAAAATCTATCTCTGAATAAAACTGAAAATATGGGGCTACAAAATCAGAGATCCCAGACACTACTGGAGAATAAAAGTCATAAAGAACAAACTAGTAACCTCAGTAACTGTTGTTCTCTAAAACTACAGCACAGATAATGTAGGCTGCTGGTTCCTTGAATATCTGACCACTGCTTAACTCTACCCCTCCCTATCCCATTCAGGAAAGCCCACAACAATAAAAGTGAGTGAGAGTAGCAGTAGAGGGCTAACACGGAAGACAATATAATTCACATTTGAAACATAAATTTTAAAAATAGATCACACAAAAGCTACAGTACTTAAATTTTACGACCTGTAACAAATTATTTGCCACCCCCTTTGAAACAAACAAAAGACACCAGTGGACTCCATATCAGAGTTTAGACAACTGCTAATCTCCACTAGGTACCAGCATAAGCTTAATGCCAGGCATGCCTAACAGAGAGAGAAAAATGTTTATTAGAAATATTAATAAATTGTAAAAATTAACATGAATCTGTATCATTTGTGAAAGATCATTATTCTATTTATTATAAGATCACAGGAATATCTAAAACTTTCCATCAATATAGAAAATGAAAACACAGAATAATTACGAGCACTTGGTGCAATTCAACAGACACGATCCTTTAGTAATGCCATTCTCTACCCTCTGGCGTTCAGCTCACCTGACAGTTCCCATTCTTGTACTACTCAAATGGATTCAACAAACTGTAGAAAAGTATCCAAACACATTTCCTGATAAGTGAAATTTCAAAGTCACCTATTTTTTCAGACTTTTGAGCCACTTTTAAAAATTAAATCTCCAAATAACTTGGCAACCTCCTTCCCATTTGTGAGTGCCTAGAAGTTGCTTCTACGTCCTTGTTGATGCATATTGCTCTAAGCTGCTCAGGGCTTCTCGGCAATTTTTTCAGGTAACCTCATTATCATCCCTCCATTCTGCACCAGTTTTTTCCACTTTGCATTGTTGCAAAATATGGGTATAGTTCTGCCTTCACTCCCAAATAGCAGCTAGTGAAAAACTGTAGTAGTAAAGCAAAGCTTTACTAAGTAGGCATAACTGGAGGGAATTACAATGAAGAAGAAAATTTAAAACTCAACATAAGATATCAATGCTCCTAAAAAGCACTGATCAAACCCATAACATGGAGATCCTTGTGGGGTCCCTCCTCAGTTCTCTTACTGTCAAGCACTGGAGAGCCCCAGGGCACAGACCTTGGACCACTACTCTTTTCTACTTACACTCACTCTCTTAGTGATTTCATCAAGTTTCAATACATTTGTATGCTGGTGACTCCCAAATTTTGATCTCCAACCTAGATCTCTGCCCTGAATTCCAGACTCATAAATACATCTACCTATTTGGCATCTCTAATTGGGATGTTTAATAGGCATCTTAGACATTACATGTCCTAAAATGAATTCCTGATCTTTCCCTCAAAATGTGCCAGTCACAATCTTCATCTCATTTAAGGGACCCTTCATCCTTCCTATTGCTCAGGCCAAACCTTGGAGTCACCCCTAGCTGCTCCCTTTTTCTCAAACTCACATCCCATTCATTGGTAAATCCTGTTGCCTTACTTTAAGATATAACCAGACTTTGTGGGCTGAGCATGGTGGCTCATGCATGTAATCCCAGTGCTTTGGGAGGCCAAGGCAGGAGGATCACTTGAGGTCAGGAGTTCGAGACCAGCCTGGGCAACATAACAAAATCCTGTCTCTACCAAAAAAAATTAAAAAAAAAATAGCCAGGTGTGGTGGCATGCACCTGTAGTCCCAACTACTTGGAAGCTGAGGTGGGAGGATCCCTTGAGCCCAGGAGTTTGAAGTTACAGTGAGCTATGATTACTCTACTGCATTCCATCCTGGGTGACAGAGCAAGACCCCGTCTCTAAAAGAAAACAAAAAAACCCCCAAACAATCAGACTTCTACTTTTGTTCTCAACAACTCCACAAATACTACCCTGATCCAAATTACTGTCATCTCACCTGAATTACTTCAACAGCTTTCTAAACGAGCTCCTAGCCTCTACTTTTGTTCCACTTTAGTCTGTTTTAGTTTGTTCTCAACATTCTCAATACAGCAAACAATGTGAGTCTGTGAAAATATAAGATGATGTTGCTCACCTGCTCAAAACCTTTCCAACAGACTCCAAGTAAAAATGGCAGTTATTGGCCAGGAAAGGTGGCTCGTGCCTGTAATCCTAGCACTCTGGAAGGCTGAGGCGAGAGGATCGCTTGAGGTCAGGATTTCGAGACCTGCCTGAGCAAGAGCAAGACCCTGTCTCCACCAAAAATAGAAAAAAATTAGCTGGCATGGTGGCGTGCGCCCGTAGTCCCAGCTACTTGGGAGGCTGAGGCAGGAGAATCGCTTGAGCCCAGAAGTTTGAGGTTGCAGTGAGCTATGATGATGCCACTGCACTCTCCCCAGGGCAACAGAGCGGCAGAGAGGCAGGGGGAAGCAACTGACTGGCCCTTTGTGACCTGGTTTCCAATGACCTCTCTGACTTTATTTCCCCTCAGCTCACCATGATCATGCCACACCCACTCTCCTTGCTCTTCTTCCTACACAATAGCACACTACTGGTAACTCAAACCTTTGTACTTGCTCTTTCTCTACATGGAACATGGCCCCCAGATATCTGCTTGGTCTGCTTTCTCACCTCCTTTAGGTCTTTTCTTCAATGTCACAGACCAAACTACTTAAAATTACAACCCCTCACCCATACCACTCTACTTCCCTTCTCAGTGTATTTTTCTTCTGAGCACTTACTACTTTCTAACATACCCCTTCTGATTTCAAGTTTGCTTTTTTTTAGCACCAAAGGAGGCTAGAAATGGTTCATCTTTCTCTGCTGCACCCTTTTTAATAAAAGGATTTGGTCTGTAAAATTTGGGTTCAGTCAAAAGGCCGTACTTAAGGACCTAGAAGGCATCATGTGGCCAGAAGGCTGCAGGTTCCCCACCCCTGTACTGTACTATTTCCTTATTTATCTTATTGTCTGTCTCCCTCAGTCTGAATATAGGCTTATAAATGCACAAATATATCCCTAGCATCTAGAACTGCTCGGCACATAGTGATTGCTCAATAAATACTTGTTGAATAAAATGAAAAAATCATGCATCCCTTCTTTCACACCTCTCTGCCACTGTCCTCTCTCAGTTCCCGAGTCCCATAGTCCCCTTCTCCAGCATCATTCCCTGCAGAGAAAATAATCAATTAAGATAATGTCTCTACCTAAATACCCCTTTTATTTCATTATGCTCAGTAGTCTGACTCTTTATTCTAACTCCTCTGCAACCAAAAACCTTTTCCCAACGATAGCTGCCTTCCTCCGAAGATTAAGTTTTGTAGCCTCCTCCCTGTGCTCCCTAATATGAAGGTGATTATAATTTTTCTAGCAGTATTTCTTCTCCCTCCCTCTTTTGTCCTTTTACATTAGGGCTTAGAAAACTACAGCCTGAGGGCCAAATTCTGCCTGCCACTGCTTTATGTAAATAAGGTTTTACTGGAACACAACATGCACATTACCTGGAATGAGATAATATCTCAATAATAAAACTTGACAGAAAAAATCATAAATAATATCAAATTAACAAAAAAATTAGAGTAAAATTAAAAAATATTTTTCACTGGATTTAATCTTCTAGGGATCCATAGGACTGAGGTTAAAGATTTCTCCTCTGGGTATCTAATACTGCTGAAGAGATTTCTGGATACAGAGCACAGAGAGCATATTCTTTGAAATGGATGTCCAGTAGTCCCCCCTTATCTGTGGGGAATATGTTCCAAAATCCCTAATGGATGCCTGAAACCACAGATAGTACTGAACCCTATACATACAGTAATGTGCTGCTTAACAATGGGGCTATGTTCTGAGAGATGCGTTGTTAGGCAATTTCCTTCTTGTGCAAACATCATAGAATGTCCTTACGAAAACCTAGATGGTATCATCTACTACATGCCTAGGCTATGTTGTATAACCTGTTGTTCCTAGGCTATAAACCTGTACAGCATGTCACTGTACTGAATACTGTAGGCAACTCGAACACCATGGTAAGTATTTATGTATCTAAACATAGAAAAGGTACAGTAAAAATACAGCATAAAAAAACGGAAAAGGTACAGTAAAAATCTTATATAGGTGTACTTAGTAGTACACCTTATTTTTTATAGGTGTACTACATATAAAAAACAGTACACCTATACAGGACACTTACCATGAATTGAGCTTGAATGACTGATTGCAAGTTGTTCTGGGTGAGTCATGAGTGAATGGCCCAGGACAGTACTATCCACTATCATAGACTTTATAAACACTTAGGCTACAAAAAATTTATTTTAAAAATCTTCTTTCTTCAATAATAAATTAACCTTAGCTCATTATAACTTTTTTACTTTATACATTTTTAAATTTTTAACTTTTTGACTCTTTTGTAGTAACACTTGGCTTATAACACAAACACATTGTACGCTATACAAAAACGTTTTCTTTATGTCTTATTCTATAAGCCTTTTCCTTCTTTGTATTCTTTTATTGATGCATAATAGAAATACATAGTTTCAGGGTACACGTGATAATTCAATACACTCATATAATTTGTGAAGATTAAATCAGTGTACTTGGGATATCCATCACCTCAAATATCTGATCTTTTTTAAAGCTAGTATCATTTGAATTGTTCTCTTCTAGTTATTTGGAAATATGCAATAGATTATTGTAAACTATAGTCTATTTTTAAATTTTTCTTTTTACTTTTTAAACTTTTTTGTTAAAAACTAAGGCACAAACACACACATTAGCCTAGGCCTACACAGGATCATGATAATCAACATCACTGTCTTCCACCTCCATATCTTATCCCACTGGAAGGTCTGCAGGGTCAATAACACACAAGGAGCTGCCATCTCCTACGATAACAACGTCTTCCTCTGGAATACCTCCTGAAGGACATGCCTGAGGCTTTTTTATACTTAACTTTTTACTGTTAAGTAGAAAGAGTATACTCTAAAATAATAAATAGTGTAGTAAATACATAAAACAGTAACACAGTCATTTATTATCATTATTAAATTATAATATACTCTACATAACTGTATGTCCTATACTTTTATGTGACTGGAAATACAGTAGGTTTGGTTTACACCAGCATCACCACAAACATTGCACTACGACCCTATGATAGCTATATCACTAGGTGATAGGAATTTTTCAGCTCTATTAGAATTTTAAGGGGCCATTGTCGTATACGTGGTCCATTGTTGACTGAAATATCGTTATTCAGCACATGACTGTACTATGTGTTTTCCTGTACATACATACCTATGAGAAAGTTTAATTTATAAATTAGGCACAGTAAGAGATAAATAATAGCTAATAATAAAATAGAACAATTATAATTTTATCCTGTAACGAAAGTTATGTGAATGTGGTCTCTCTCTCTCTCTCAAAATATCTTATTGTACAGTCCTCACCTATTTTCAGACCACAGTTGACTCTGGGTAACTAAAACCTTGGAAAGTGAATCCACAGATAAGGGGGGACTACTGTATGGTGGACTAGGAAGACATATTTATTTGTTCATTCATTCATTTAGCCAGTCACAGTCATTTATTCTAATGTTGGCTGTATCTGAAATTACAACTTGTACATGTATCATTACACAGTCTGCTAAGAAGAACAATGAGCAAATTAGACTTCTGTTTATACTTCTAATATAAAATCTAATTTTTTTAGGCAGTCAATACATGATAATTTAAATGCCTGCTTTCAACCATTTTGCAGAATCTTCTGATATCTATAACTAAATTATAGTACTTATAACCCAATCTTACAATGTCCTTTTATAAATTTCAAAATATTTTCCCATCTATTTAACTTCATTGTACCCCCCAACCAGAAATACTGATAGTTCTTTTTGTGTAAACACATTCAAAAATGTGTTCTTCATGAAGATCCCACACTAGAGTACACACATAAAAATGGATAGAAAGGAGTGTGCAAAGTAAAATATTTGAAACACACCAGGGGAACATACTTTTTAAAGGGATCCAGAGAGTAGCTACATTTGAAAACAAAAGCTCCTTTCATGGTGCAACAGTGACAAGAACATGAAGACGAGAAAGGTTTAAGTTGGAATTCTAACTTTATCACTCTCTCTGGCCCCAATATCCTCCCTATAAGATAGGAGTAATACTACCTCAGAGTTGCTGTGATGATGAAATGCCTATCAAAAATAAGGACTGCATTTTTGTTCCTTTCCCTTTTCATAATGTGAATGATTTAATCCACATAATTTTGTATGTGTAGACTTTTATACATCATATTTTCTTTAAATAGATTTCACCCATTGTTATGGATTGAACTGTGTCCTCCCAAAATTCATATGTTGAAGTCATAAATCCCAATGTGACTATATTTGAAGATGGAGCTTTTAGGAGATAATTTAAGTTAAACAAGGTCAGAAGGATGAGACCCTAATCCAATAGGATTGGTGGCCTTTTAAGAAGAGAAAGAAAGAGAAAGATTTCTCTCCACCTCTCCCTGTGTGCACAAAGAGGTCATGTGAGCACACAGCAAGAAGTCAGCCACCTACAAGCCAAGAGAATAGGCCTCAGAATGAAACCTAACTTGCTGGCACCTTGATCTTGGACTTTCCAGCCTCCAGAACTGTGAGAAGTAAATTTCTGTTGTATATGCCACCAGTCTATGGTATTTTGTTATGGCAACCCCAACAAACTTGATACACCCATAACTTCTTTCTCATCTAAATAAACAGAATATCACAATTAAAAGAATAGGTTGAGGATGGCATAAAAAGGGATGTAAAATATTTTATTTTTCCAGTTCACCCATGACATTTTAAAAAATAATGTCCCAAATGCTATGGATTTAAATTTGAACACTTAGCCTGATTAATTTTCCACCTGCCCTGAGAAGTGAGTAAATGTGTAAGGCTTGGTATTAAATCACTAATTCACAAAAACTCATATTCTAGAAACTTCAAGTATTTAAAAATAAAATAGAACTGCCAACAAAACCTTTTCAAAAATTTGTAACACCTAAGAACCATTTTTGAAACCTTGGGGAAAAAATTAACAAACAATATAATTGAATGTGTTAGCTTTCCAAATTATATTCAGAGTTCCCACATTACACAGCTTAGTGTCTAATATATGGCTGAAGTTCAATAAATACATTCTGAATAAATACTACCACCAATAACCAAATGCAAAACACCCAAAACTGACAGACAAATTTGTTTTAAGGAGAAATACATAGCATGGTAAGGAATTCCAAGAATTTTAAACACTGAATTCTTTAAAAATAATATTTTAAATTAACTTGCAAGAAATACAGTTAATTCTACATTTTTCTTTTGAAGAGGTAAGAGACAACATAAACCAAAAATCTAGTAGTCTAAATTGTTTAAATGAGCTTTGGGAACATAGTTGCTCACAATTCAGTGAAACTTAGTTGCAATCACGCAATCACAAAATATCTGTATGTATTCAGTTTTCACACCCAACAGCTATAATCTGTCAGTCATCCAGCAAGGGTAAGAAAAAGTCCCTTGTTTATCATGAAAAATTAATATAGGATGTTTTATTTATAGACACACAGTTAACTATGTAGGAAAAAAAAAGGAAAACAAATGTACTGAAATGTATTAACTCTCTATAAGAAAAATCAGATTTTACTGTTGCTCCACACTAAACATAATTATCTTTAGAGTGATACAATACAAAGGCTATGAAACTCAATCATTTTTAATCATTAAATTTGTTAGTCTTTATTAAAACAAAAAAATCAAAATTTCAGACACTGAAGTACATGATATATACAAGAATATACAAAAGTAAAAGAAAAATGTACATTTCTACTACACTAGCACAGCAGAAATTTCAACAGGTTATTCTATACCAAATCCAAACGTTTACATCCAGGATGTCACAGAGGTAACTTCCTTTTGTACCTAAAGTAAAAATAAATCCATTTAATAGAAGGCAATAAGATAAAGGTTCATTTGTGAGTTGCCTAACAGCTCTAATTTATTAAAATTCTAATCTAAGAAATACATATATTATAAACCAAAAGAAATTGGTTGGCATATACAGCATATAATATCTACGTTAGAGATAAGAAAATGGCAACATAGTGACAGACCTTACAAAGTCTCAGAGCTGAAAGTTTACTGGTGTTGATTCCCATGTAAATTCAACATAAAATGTCTATAATTGCCACCCTGTTTTAATATACCCTTAGTATCACGATAACTTGAAAACTTAAAATAGGCAAATAGTCCAAATCTGGTTTCCTCTATTCTACAAAAGTGACATTTCATTGTGATATCACAGCCTTGAACAATAGTTTTTCATCCAACCAAGAGGATTAGTCAAAAAATAAAATGGAAAATAATGACTTAAACTTTTGCTCAAAACCCTCAAGATTCAATACAATAATGATATTATTGCACTCTAATTTTAATTCATTTTGTGCTCTTGGGTTTATATAAACTCAATTGCTTCAAAAAATACTCAAGTCTCTGACTTATACAGCATATAGTGTTGCAGACTTAAACTCACATCTTCCTCTGAAAAGACTGTAAAGGGTCCCTATGTGATTGTAATCAGGAAGGGATGAAGTCAAAGCAGAGGCTATTCAGTTCCTGTCCCCCATAATCCAATCTATGTTTGGGCATGCTGAATAAAGAAATTTAAAAAGCCATTTGTTGAGGTTGTTCATTTTTTAAAGGATCACAGAGACAAGTGTTTCATTAACCTTTGTGTCCTTAATTAAATGTCAGCATACCATTAAGAGAGTAACAAATAAAATTATTGCTTTTCAGTTACCTTATTGAGCTCTGGAAACAGCTCCTGTATCACAATGTCCAATAACACATAAGTAAGCTAAAGCACCAAAATAATAATAGTAATAGTAAATTTTAAGGCACTAAACATAAAAACCATAAAAATGATAAGCACAAAATTTAGGATGGTGGTTACCTCTAAATGGGAAGGCAGGGAATGGGACTGACAATGTAAAACAAGCACAAAAGTAACTTCAAATAGTAACAATAATGTTCTATTCTTAAAATGAGTGGTAGGTACACATGTGTTTGCATGAGAACATTTTATTATTATGCCTCATAACTCATTTTTATGTTAAATATTTTATATGTAACAAAAATTTTAAAGAAACAAGCAGAACACAAAATTGCAACTGTATAAGATCTCAATATAGACTATAAACATAAAAATGTTAACTGTGGTTATTCTATGTGACTTGAATTATGGAATTACCAATTTTTAATTTTTTACTATATTTTATGAATTTTCTATATACTCCAAATTTTCTACAATGTATATATTAATTTTAAATCAAAACAATTCATGTTATTAAGAAAAAGAAAATCAACAAAAAAGAGTAACACAAATAAAACACTTTATCTGAATGTTTGAATTACATTGCCTTGATTTAGTACAGTGTCACTTACACAGCTAATACACCAGATATCCTTCTGTGTCATTCACCAAACCTAGTCAACACTAGTCAACCAACTCTAATGAATTTTACCTGCTTGTTGAGTACTGGCTGCTGTAAGCCATCAAATAGAAGTCTGATGCTTTCATACTTGGTTTCTTCACCAATACACTTGACTATCAGATCTGAACAAAAAAGCCACATGTGGAACAATTTTATATTATGAGGTGATTCATCATCAACTGAATCATAAAGCAAAACCCCCACCCTGTTTCCCAGATATTATGCAAAAACTATCTGTAAGTCAGTATTTCCCAAACCAGTGTTTCTGCAAAAGGCTCCTGGAAAAATGGGCTCTATGGTCAAGAAATGCAGTATCATGTATCCCACTTTTGGAGATTCACAATACACAAAAGCACACTGAAAGTTCTGAGGAATGTTGCAGTAAAGAAATCTGCTTACACTATTAAGTGATACAAGAGAGCTGGAAAATAATACATACCGTATTATCCTATTGGGGAAAACAAAAAAAAAATAAACTCTAAAGTGATGTTTGTACATTTGTAGATACACATACAGAAATACATAGAAAAATGTCTGCAAGGATTAACACCAAACTGGAGCATGAGCCTACTTCTATGCAGTGGGTAGGAGAATGGCTTCTACTTTTTATTCTATATATTTTCATAGTGTTCTTAATATCAGAAAAAAAGTTTAATTTAATTTTTTTAAAGGTAGACTTTTCTCAATGAATATGACCATTTTATTTCTGTACTTTTTATATAAATTACTATTAATCATCTTACAGACCAATTATTTTGAAAAATACTACAAATGTGTGAACACTAATTTAGGATCCAAGTTCAAATTGTCTGACTGTACAGCTGTCATGTACCATGCATATCATTCCTGTTACCAAAAAAGTCAGTCCTTATTAAGATCTCCACTTGGGGGGGGGAGGCACTATGGCTGACTAGAGACATCCCTTGCCACTTACACGAAGGAAGGGTTACAGATAAAGGAGACAAAGGAGCGGGGAGAGGGGACACAGCTCAGGTGTAGTTCAGAGAGAGAAGTGCAGGAGCTCACGGGACCTCACGGGGGAAAACTGCATAGCAGGGAAGGAACAGGATAGAAGAAAAAAAGATAACAGCGAGGATCAAACCCAGAGAGGATCGGAGCCCAGTGAAGGGGTAAGGGGGGGTCCTCCCTCCCACACTCCTTTGGTGACGAGTGGGCTACCAAGTTACTCAGAAGCTTTTCCACCCCCACAAACCCAAGCACTGTGACAACCATGGAATTGTGGGGAGAACTTACATGATCCCAGAGCTTGGATATTCCATGCAGGGAGGGTTCCCCTCCAAGGAGAGTGACCCAAGCAAGAGGCCAGAGAGCTGGCTTTCTTTCATTCAGACTCTTGTCTTTCCCCACTCCTCCCCCATGCACTGCAACTGGGAAAAGCAGTTTGAGTGAAAATTTGGTGAGTAGCCACCTCTCCCTGGCTGGCGCCCTCCAGTCTGAGAATTCCACAGAGAGTGGGGCCCACGCCTTTCCCCTTGAAGACCTGCAGTGGACCTGGGGTGCCCAATCTGGGAGCTCCCTGACTGCCAGCATTTCTCAGAGATGCACATCAGCAGGTCAGACAAGCAGGCTGGATCCTGTGCCCCCTGGACTCAAGTGGGTTGCTGGGGGTCACGGGGGTAGAGGGAGAGGTTTATGGGTTGGACTTGGGAAGCAAGGGAGCCCACGTGGGTGGAACTGACAGGAGAATACTGTGGAAGTCCGAGACGCGGTGATCTGGGGAAGTGCCCATTCCCTCCCACAGAAAAGCCAGGCTGTCAGACTCGGGTGGGTCCTCCAGTGGGGAAGATCCCAGCCTGTGGCACCATAGCAACCGAGTGTAGGGTGCCTATTTGCAACCAGACAGAAAGCAGGGGTAACGCAAGAAGGGCAGAGCTCACTCCCAACAGCCAGTTAGGGAACTGTGACCTCTTCCCCATAAACAGCCTTCCTGGTCCAAACAGGCTGCCTTGACCCTCCTCCAGTGGCTTTCCCTAGTGGCCAGGAAAATGACATTGGAGCCCTGTTGAGGCCCAAAACTATGCTGTAAGACTAGGGAGGGTCCCCAGCAGGGAAGATCCCAGCCAGCAGTGCCACAGCAACCAAGTATGGCGTGTTCAGGTGCACCCGTGTGAAACAGACACCAGAGGGCAAGGGTAATGCAAGAGGGGCAGAGCTCACTCCCAAAAGCCAGTTGGGGAATCGTGGCCCCTTACTCACGAGCAGCCCTCCCAGTCTGGAGAGCCAGCCTTGACCCCCCTCCCAGTGGCTACCCCTAGTGACTAGAAAACAACCTCTGAGTCCTGCCGAGGCTTTGCAAAGACTTCCAGGATCGCACAACCTAACCATACCCAGCCTCGTTCCTCCACCCACCTCTGATGTGGTGGAGATCAAGCAACCCCCGGGACCTACGGGGCCCTCCCAAAGCCTGGGACATTCAAATGCTCCACCTGAGGGAATAGAGATTATCACAGGCACAAAACAACATCTCAGCAGTTGGCTCTTTCCTGCAAGCATCAACTACTGACAGAACAACTCTATAGTTCATTATAGCATCTACCAATACAATCAAACAGGGCGTGGCTGATTCTTACAAGCATCACACACCATCTCGAAGATTAAACTGGGGGCCCAATATAATTTACACTGCTGGGAAGAGGTGAAGACAGCAGGATAGAGGCAACTGAGGGGACACTGCTTTTTAGGAGAGAAACAAAAGTTACAGGCAGCTCAGTCTGTGTGGTGTCTCCCTCCTCCACTGCAGACCTCTGGGCTGACTGGGCAGCTCTCAGAGTCTATGCAGAGACATTCCATCTGAGAGCAAGTGCAACAGAGATCTAGTGCCTGCCAATCCCAGATTTCTGCAACTGACGCCATCCTGATTGCTCTGGCACATGGAGCCTGGAGCCAGGTCCACTCGGGACCCAGCCTTCCAGCAGTAGCCTTTGCATCACCCCCACCACGCTGGGGAGAGAAAAGGAGCTCCCCCGTGTCATGACCTATGACTGGGAGACAAGCATGCCTCCTCCCCAGTGTGGGAGCCCACCAGACAAGGAGCCCAAGACACCACAGGAACCACTTGGGAAGTCTGGGGCGACTGCCTCTGTGGGTTCTAGGAATGGGGGAACGACCTTGGCCAACCAGCAACTCTGGCCCACCTACATGGACCCTGGGCTGCTGAGACAAACCTCTGCCGGCAAGACTGGGCATCAGCAGTCCCCATGCTGGTGGAACAGCCCCCCATATGGGTAGCTCTGTCCCCGAAACCCCCAGAGTCACCTCTGAAGCTCTCACTGTGCCCGAGTCCAAGGCTCTGCCTTGTAGCTCCAGGGTCCCCACCGGGCCTGAACTATACCCCCGAGATGTTGGAGTTATGCCTGGACCCCAAGACCCCACTAGTGAGTCACCACCACTACCACTTGGCTGGCAGAACCTCCCTGCGGTCCAACACTGCACTCACAACCCCTCAGCCCTGAGCAGAGTCACTCCTAGACTTGGCTCAAGAAGGTTCCCAGCAAAGGAGAACAGGTACCCTGCAATCCTATTAACCTAGAGCCAAAAGAGGAGCCAGATGAGAAGAAACCAGCAAAAGAACCCTGGCAACATGAAAAAAAAAAAATAGTTCGACACCCCCAAGGGAACACCATGGAGCTACAGTAGTGGACTCTACCCACAAGGAGGCTGCCAAAATGACAGAAATGGAATTCAGAATATGGATGGCAAATAAGATGAATGGAATTGAAGAGAAAGTTGAAAACCAACAAAAAGAAGCCAAAAAAAATTTCAGGAAATCAATGAAAAAAATGAAAGTCACTAGAGAGCTAGACAAAATAAGAAAGGATATAATAGAACTTAAAGAAATGAAATTGTCATTTAGGGAATTTCAAAACAGAGCAGAAAGTTTTAACAACAGGTTAAACGAAGGAAAAGAAAGAATCTCAGAGCTTGAAAACAAGGCTCTTGAGACAACCCGGTCATTCAAAGACGCAGAGAAGAGTATTAAAAAGTCTGAGCAATCACTGCGAGAGATATGGGACTATGTAAAGTGAACTAACATTCAAATTATAGGTATCCCTGAGGGAGAAGAAGAGTGAGTTAAAAGCATAGAAAACCTATTTGAGGAAATTATTAAGGAAAACTTCCCTGCTACCACCAGAAATTCAGATATACAGATACAAGTTGGACATCAAACACCGGGAAAATTCATAGTAAATAGATCATCTCCAAGACACATAGTAATCAACCTGGCCAAAGTCAAAATGAAGGAGAAAATCCTGCAAACAGGAAGACAAAACCATCAAATAACCTACAAAGGAAAACCCATCAGGCTAAATGCAGACTTCTCAGCAGAAACCTTACAAGCCAGAGGGATAGGGGCCCCACCTGCAATTGACTTAAACAGAATAACTGACAGCCTGGAATTTTGTATCCTACAAAACTAAGTTACACAACTGATGGAGAAATTAAGTCTTTTCCAGACTAACACTGACGGAATTTGCCATGACCAGACATGCCCTACATGAAATACTCAAAACAGCACTATACACAAATCACAACAGATACCAACGAGTGTAAATTCACCTAAAAAACCCCCAAAACTCACAACTCTCATAAAACAATAGAGCAAGAGGTAAAACAAAGAAATAAGGGACTATCCAACAGGATGAACAGACCACCATCCCACACATCAATGCCATCAATTAATATTAATGGACTGAATGCTTCTATCAAAAGACATAGGCTGGCTGAATGGATGAAAAAACACAACCCAACTATCTGCTATCTCCAGGAAACACATCTAAATCACAAGGATGCACACAGACTCAACATGAATGGATGGAAAAAAAATACTCCACACAAATGTAAATCAAAAGAGAGCAGGTATGGCCATTCTCATGTCAGCTAAAATTGTCTCGAAGGCAACAAACATAAAGAAAGACAAAGAGGGCCATTACATAATAGTAAAGGGAGCAATTCAACAAGAAGACGTAACAATCCCAAATATGTATGTGTCCAACACATGAACTCCCAGATACGTAAAGCAAATTTTACTAAAGCTAAGCAAAGAAATAAATAGCACCATCATAATTGCTTGGGACCTCAACTCCCCACTGTCAGAGCTTGACAAATCATCAAAGCAGAAATTAAATAAGGAAATAATGGACTTAAACCAAACTTTAAGTCAAATGGACCTAAGAAGATATTTACAGAATTTTCTACCCCAAAACTACAGAATACACATTCTTCTCAGCAGCACATGGGACATTCTCCAAGACTGATCATATCTTAGGCCACAAAACAGGTCTCAACAAATACAAAAAAATCAAAATTATACCATGTACCTTCTCAGACCATAGAGAAATAAAAACTAGAAATCAATCACAAGAAAAACACTCAAACCTACACAAAGTCATGGAAATTAAAAAACCTGCTGCTGAACAATTACTGGGTCAAGAATGAAATTAAGATAGAAATCAATAAATTCTTTGAACTGAATGACAAAGGGGACACAAGCTATCAAAATCTACGGGAAACAGCAAAAGTACTCCTCAGGGGCAAATTCATACCCTTAAATGCCTGCATCAAAAAGACACAAAGATCACAAATTAACAACCTTATGTCACACCTCAAGGAACTAGAAAAGGAAGAACAAACCAAATCCAAAGCCAGCAGAAGAAAAGAAATAACAAAGGTCAGAGCAGAACTAAATGAATTGGAAAACAAAAAAAAACAATACAAAGGATTAACAAAACAATCTTTGAGAAGATAAACAAAATCGACAGACCTCTTGCTAGACTAACCAAGAACAGAAGAGAAAGAACCAAACAAGCTCAATCAGAAATGAAAAAGGTGACATTACAACTGATCCTGCAGAAATACAAAACATCATCCATGAATATTATGTAAATCTCTCTGTGCATGAACTGGAGAATGCAGAGGAAACGGACAAGTTCCTGGAAACACACAACCTCCCAAGACTCAATCAGGAAGAAACAGAACTCCCGAACAGACCAATAACAAACAGTGAGATCAAAACAGTAATAAAAAACCTACCAACGAAGAAAAACCCTGGGTCAGATGGATTCACAGCCGAATTCTATCAGACCTACAAAGAAGAAATGGTACCCAAAATACAGAAATTATTCCATAACATGGAGAAAGAGGGAATCCTCCCCAACTCATTCTATGACGCCAGTATCACTTTAATAACAAAGCCACAACAAAAAAAGGAAAACTACATACCAATATCCCTTATGAATACAGATGCAAAAATCCTCAATAAAATACTAGCAAACTGAATTCAACAGCACATCAAAACAATAATCCACCATGACCAAGTGGGCTTCATCCCAGGGATGCAAGGATGGTTCGACATAATTAAACCAATAAATGTGATTTACCACGTAACCAAAAGCAAAAACAAAAACCATATGATCCTCTCAACAGATGCAGAAAAAGCATTTGACAAAATCCAGCACCCTTTCATGTTAAAAACCCTAACAAACTAGGCACAGAAGGAACATATCTCAGAACTATAAAAGCCACATATGACAAAGCCACAGCCAACATCATACTGAATGGGGAAAAGTTGAAAGCATTCCCAGTAAGAACTAGAACAAAACAAGGATACCCAATGTCACCACTCATATTCAACATAGTGCTGGAAGTCCTAGCCAGGGCAATCAGGCAAGAGAAGTATATTAAGGGTATCCAAATTGGGAAAGAGGAGGTCAAACTATTGCTCTTCACTGATGATATGATCTTATACCCAGAAAATCCCAAAAATTCCACCAAGAGTCTTCTGGAATTGATAAATAAATTCAGCAATGTCTCAGGATACAAAATTAATGTACATAAACCAGTAGCATTTCTATATACTAATAACAGTCAAGCCAAGAGTCAAATTGAAGACTCAATACCATTCACAACAGCTACAAAGAAAATAAAATACCTAGGAATATACTTAACCAAGGAGGTGAAAGATCTCAATAAGGAGAACTACAAAACACCATGGAAAGAAATCAGAGAGGATACAAAGAAATGGAAAAAACATATCACGCTCATGGACTGACAGAATTAACATTGTTAAAATGTCCACACTACCTAAAGAGATTTACAAATTCAACGCAATCCCCATCAAGTTATCAAAGTCATACTTCACAGATCTAGAAAAATAATTCTACACTTCATTTGGAACCAGAAAAGAGCCTGACTAGTCAAAGCAATCTTAGCAAAAAAGAACAAATCTGGAGGCATAACATTACCAGACTTCAAACTATATTACAAGGCTACAGTAACCAAAACAGCATGGTGTTGGTACAAAAATAGAGGCATAGACCAATGGAACAGAATAGAGAAGCCAGATATAAAACCATATACCTACAACCAACTGGTCTTTCACAAAGCAGACAACAATGTACACTGGGAAAAAGAAGCCCTGTTCAATAAGTGGTGCTGGGAAAATTGGACAGCCACATGCAAAAGAATGAAACAGGATCCCTACCTCTCACCACTCAAAAAAATCAATTCAAGATGGAGAAAAGACTTAGATCTAAGGCGTGAAACCATAAGAATTCTAGAGGAAAATGTAAGAAAAACTCTTCTAGATACCAGCCTAGGCAAGGAATTTATGACTAAGACCCCAATGACAATCATGGAAACAACAAAAATAAATAAATGGGATTTGATTAAACTAAAAAATTGCTGCACAGCTAAAGAAACAATCAACAGAGCAAACAGACAACCTACAGAATGGGAGAAAATATTCACGAGCTATACATCTGATAAAGTGCTAATAACCAGAATTTACAGAGAACTCAAGCAGATCAGCAAGAAAAAAACAAACCACCCTATTAAATAGTGGGCAAAAGACATGAACAGAAGCTTCTCAAAAGAAAGAGAAAAGGCCAATAAGCATATGAAAAAATGCTCAACATTACTAATCATCAGGGAAATGCAAATTAAAACAATGAGATATTACCTTACCCCAGTCAGAATGGCTTTTATTTTAAGAAGTCCCAAAACAACAGATGCTGGCATGGATGCAGAGAGAAAGGAATGCTTATACACTGTTGGTGGGACTGCAAATTAGTACAACATCTATGGAAAACAGTATGGAGATTCCTCAAAGAACTGAAAGTAGACCTACCATTCAATCCAGCAATTCCTCTATTGGGTATTTCCCCAAAGGAAAAGAAGACTTTTCATCAAAAAGATACCTGCACTTAAATGTTTATTGCAGCACAATTCACAACTGCAAAGATCTGGAATCAACCCAAGTGCCCATCAATCCTGAGTGGATTAATAAAATGTGGTATATGTATACCATGGATTACTACTCAGCCATAAAAAAAGTGAATTAATACCTTTTGCAACAACCTGGATGGAACTGGAGACCATTCTCCTAAGTGAAGTATCTCAAGAATGGAAAAACAAACACCACATGTACTCACTATTAAATTGGAACTAACTGATGAGCACACATGTGCACAGAGAGAAGTAAAACTCAGTGGAAATCAACCAGGGGGGAGGGAGGAAGGAGGGGAGGTGGAGAAACCTACCTAATGGTTACTATGAACATTATTTGGGTGACAGCCACACCTATAGCTGGGACTCAAGCATTACAAAAGCAATCCATGTAACCTAAAACATTTGTACCTCCTTAATATTTTGGAATTTAAAAAAAAAAATCCCCACTTAATGTTTTCCCCAACCAGGAAAAAAAAATTATTCTTAAGTAAATAAGGCATTCAAATATTTGCCCTTTTCCCCCATTGTAACTAAACTCTTAGTGCTATTCATTAAAAATTCTCCCTTTATGCTTTGATCTATAAGGTAAATCTAACCCTAAGAGGCAAAGGCTAGATTCAGTTTATGATGGGCATACTAGATCCTTGATATTTTCAAAATATGTGGCCCAATATAGATCTTTGTGAATCCTCAAATTCACCAATACTCCATGGAACTTCCCAAGTAATATGCATGAAGCTAATGAACAAATATATGTGATCCTTTCAGATCCTTCAAGTATCACTAAGTAAGAGTACAGGATAACATACAGACTAGTTTCATTGCCCTAAAAATCCTCTGTGTTCTGCCTATTCATCCCTCTCTCTCCCCTCAACCCTGGCTACCACTGATCTTTTTACTGTCTTCTTATTCCCAAGTAATATGCATGAAGAATGCCTTTTCCAGATGTTCTATAGTTGGAATCATATAGCATGTAGCCTTTTCATATTGGCTTCTTTCACATAGAAATATGAGTTTAGGGTTTCTCCACCAAGTCTTTTTATGACTTGATAACTCATTTCTTTATAGCACTGAATAATATTTTATTTTCTAGAAGTACCACAGTTTATTTATCCATTCACCTAATAAAGGGCATCTTGCTTGCCTCCAAATTTTGGCAATTCTGAACGAAGCTGTATCATGTTCAGGTTTTTGGGTGGACATGTTTTCAACTCTTTTGGGTAAATAACAAGTAGCACGATTGCTAGATCTTATAAAAGTATGTTTAGTTTTGTAAGAAACCACCAAACTGTCTTCCAAAGTGGTAATACAATTTTGCATTCCTACCAATGATGAATAAAGAGTTCTTGTTGATTCATATCTTCTCCAGCAAATGGTTTTGTTGGTGTTCTAGATTTTGGCCATTCTAATAGGTGTGTAGTGCTATCTCGTTGTTATTTTAATTTGTATTTCCCTGATGACATACAATGTGGAGCATCTTTTCATATGCTTATTTGCAATCTGTGTATCTTCTTTGGTGAGGTGTCAAGGTATTTGGCTAATTTTTAAATCAGGTTGTTTGTGTTCTTATTGTTGACTTTTATTTTGGGTACTGGTCCTTTATCTGATAAGTCTTTTGCAAATATTTTCTCCCAGTCTGTGACTTCTCTTTTCATTCTCTTGACAGTATCTTTCACAAAGCAAAATTTTCATTTTAATGAAGTAAAGCTTATCAATTCTTTCTTTCATGGCTCATGCCTTTGGTGTTGCAACTAAAAAGTCATCACCAAACTGAAAGTCATCTACATTTTTTCCTGTTATCCTCTGAGTTTTACAGTATTGCTTTTTACAGTTAGGTCTATAATAGATTTTCAGTTGTGAAGGATGCAAAGACTGTGTTTAGATCATTTTTTTGCATGTGCATGTCCAGTTGTTCCGGCAGTATTTGTTGAAAAGACTATCTTTTCTCCATTGTGTTGCCTTTGCAATTTTGTCAAAGATCAATTGACATTATTTATGTGTTTCTATTTCTGGGCTCTCCATTGAGTTTCACGGATCTATTTGTATATTCTTTTGCCAATACCACACTGTCTCGATTACTGTTGCTTTATAGTATGTCTTGAAGCAAAGTAATGTCAATCCTCTGACTTTATTCTTCTCATTCAATATTGAGTTGGCTATTCTGGGTCCTTCTGCCTCTCCATATAAACTTTCAAATGTTTGTTGATACTCACAAAATAACTTACTGGGATATGAATTGGGATTGCATTGAATCTATAGGTCAAGTTGTGAAGCACTGACATCTTAAAAACACTGAGTCTTCCTATCCACAAAAATAAAATATCTCTCCATTTATTTAGTTCTTTGATTTCTTTCATCACAGTTTTGTAGTTTTCCTCATACCGATTTTATACATATATTTTGTTAGATTTTTACCAAAGTGTTTCATTTTTAGGGGTGTTAATGCAAATGGTATTGTTTTTAATTTCAAATTCCACTTGTTCATTGCTCGTATAAAGAAAATCGATTGACTTTTGTGTGTTAACCTTGTATCGTACAACACTGCTATAATTGCTTATTAGCTCCAAGAGTGTTTTTACAGATTTCTTTGGATATTCTATACAATCATGTCATCTGTAAACAAAGACACTTTTATTTCTTCTTTGCCCATCAGTATACTTTTTATTTCCTTTTCTTGTCTTATTGCATTAGCAAGGACTTCCAGTACAATGTGAAAAGCAGTGGTGAGAGGGAACATCTCTGCCTTGTTCCTGATCTTAGTGGGAAAGCCTCAAGTTTCTCACCATTAAGTGTAATGTTAGCTATGGGTGTTTTTATAGATTTTCTTTATCAAGTTGAAGAAGTTCCCTTCTATTCCTAGAGATTATTTTTTATGCGTGGTTGTTAGATTTTATCAAATGCTTTTTCTTCATCTACTTGTTATGATCATATGATTTTTCTTCTTTAGCCTGTTGGTGTGATGGACTACATTAACTGATTTTTGAATGAATGTTGAACCACCCTTAAACACCTGGGATAAATCCCACTTGGTCTGGTGTATAATTCTAACATTCCTGCTATATCTAAGTCTGGTTCTACTTCTTGCTCTTTCTCTTCAAACTGTATTTTTTTGCCTTTAGTATGTCTTGTAATTTTTTCTTGATAGCTGGACATGATGCACTGGGTAAGAGGAACTGCTATGAATAGGCCTTTAGTAATGTGTTGTTAAGGTATGCAGGGACATGAAGGGTTCTACAGTCCTATGAGTAGGTCTCAGTCTTTCAGTGAGCCTGTACCACTGGAGTGTGAACTTGACACATGCTTCAGGGTTTTCCCCCCATCCTCCTTAAGTAGGACAGGATGGCTACAGTGGACAGGAGTTGAGTATTTCCCTTCTTCCATATTGAAGACCACAGTGGCTGGAGTTGAGTATTTCAACTTCCCCCAGGTCAGTTAGGCTCTGGGTAAATATTAATAGTTTCTCCTGAAGGCAAGCCTTAAGATGAACAGAGTACTCTAATGTATTTCAAAATGGTTCTTTTTCCCCTCTCTCTGTCAGAAGCACAAGGGGATTTTTCTCCAGTATTCACTGTGGGAATCTGGTTAAGCCTCTGAGGTAAAACTCACAAAAATGTAGAGGGGCCCACCATGACTTGGTTCCCCTGCAGTTTTTAATCTCTCAAACTTGCCCAGGTTGAGTCTCCAGAAATCCATCAGTTAAAGTTTCCCCACCTCAGCAATGGCTTCCACAGAGGTTTGAGTTCATGGGTTTCTGTTCCAGCAAGCTGTGATTCTCTGTTATTTGCCTACTGGTCTCTCCAATTTGGGGGGCAGTGATTTGCCCTGTGACCCCAGCACTCTGATGGATCTAAGAGTTGTTGATTTTTTAGTTTTTTCAGGTTTTTATTTGTTGCTAGGATGGAATGGCAACTTCCAGCTTCTTGTTATATGCCAGACCAGAAACCTAAAGTCACCCTTTTCTTGTCTTACTCTCTATTTTCTCCCTGGGCGTTAGTATCCACTCACACATGATTCCCATATCTCTATTGATCTACCCTGTACCACTTTTCCTCCAACTTTCAAACCTAGATATCCAGTTGCTTATTAGACATTTCCTCCCGAATAATTTATGGGCACTTCACATTCAAAATGTCCTAAACCAATTATCCTCTGATCTGATCCTTTGACATTTTTTCCTTGATCTTCCACCACAGTAAGAGGTTACTACCATTCATTTACTTAGTGGCCCAAACCTACCAACTCTACAAGAAAGGTGACCATCTACCTCATTTGTGGTATCTCTGTAACATGAACATGGCTCTATTATCACATGTATGTTTTATCTATCTGTCTTCCTGCTAGACTAAGCTACTCAAGCATCTTTTTTATATCCCTTGGACTTTGCATAGTCCCTGTAACATGGAAGGTGCTGAATAAATTTGGAATGAATGAATGAATGAATGAATTCTGATCTTTTAATCATACACACTAGTGCAGCTATTCTGATGATGTAGTGGGCATAGGACTCCAATTGTCCCACAACATGTCACTTTGATCAGTCTGATTCTAAGTTATTGTTGAAAGAATCTGGCTATTGTGCGAGTAGAAACTGCCTTGTCTTAAAAGTTCTTAGTGCTAACATCACAAGGAAACAAATTTTATTTAACTATTGAGTTAATTTTAATTGGTCCTTATAACTATTTCTAAAATGGAAACTCACAGTAAAAATCAGCTTCAATAATTATACATTGTGACCTCAAAGGAGTGCTAATCTATATGAAATGAAGTCATTTCTTAAATATTACACCTGGAATGTAATTCATCATTTCTTCAAAAGTCTGTTTTGCTCCTTTTTGCTTTTCATGGAGAGAGCGAGGCTCAGTGTTTTCACAGAATATAGCATCTAAAAAAGAGTAAAAAGAAATATTTCTCGAATTTTCACGTATTCATATAAAAGTAGTTCCTCATAATAGAAATACTCATAAAACTAAAGAAAAACAAGACTTCTTAGTCTTTTAGATCCAGTTAAAATCACAAAATACATATAACATAAACACGTGAGAAAACACAAACCTCTGAGAAGTGTTATGAGTGAGACTAAACGGTGTTCCTGAAATAGCTGTTCTAGTTTACACTGAAGATAGTGGTCAGTATACATTTCCAGGGTGTTTTTAAAGAGGATTCGCATTCCCATTAAGAGATGATGAAGCCAGTCAGGAACTTGGAAAACCACCCGTCCTGAAATGGATCAAACGGAATACCTCATTGTTCCAGATAGATTGATATTTTGAACACTTTCCAATATAGAATGCACAAATGACAACGGTCGGTATTTTATCTGTAAATGCTAGCAACTTTAATATGTTCAAGACCAATTATACTGAATTCTTATAAAAGAAGTACCTCAAAAAAAAAAAAAACTTATGATGGGGCAATACTCAAGCTCATTATCTGCATCACAGAAGAAATAAGACAGATGACTGAAAAACAGGTCTTAAACCACTTAGATCTTACCTACATACATCAGGTAATCGTAGACTCCTTCCACAGTCATCACCTCCATAAAATAATTCTGATTTTGCTTTCTCTCTGTATTCTCAGCACGGTTTGCATTATTCTTAAACAGATCATTGAAAAGCTAAAGTGTAAATTTAAATAATAAAGACATACAATTACACATGCTGCTGATAATCACTAAAGTTACATAGAACAAAGGTATTTAAATCTTTGCCAATCAAAACAGAATATCAGATAGGTTAAGATATGTTTCCAAAATTCCACATTTATGCCCAAAATTACATTAAAAAATACATGTTCCCCCCAAAATATTACATAAAAGCCTACATTCATTTTAGACACAACAGATAATTCATTATTTAT
This sequence comes from Daubentonia madagascariensis, assembly GCA_023783475.1. Lineage (NCBI taxonomy): Eukaryota > Metazoa > Chordata > Mammalia > Primates > Daubentoniidae > Daubentonia > Daubentonia madagascariensis. The sequence continues at coordinate 32,942,537 of JAKFHU010002080.1, forward strand.
AAAGAACCACACTCCTTTGTTTTTATATACCAAAAGGAACTAGGTAACATAATAAAATATATAAATATATTCTGATAGTTTTAAAACTAACATGATTCAAAAATTATAAATCACTAATTAATTAATGAGTAGGGGTGAAAATTCAGCTTTAAGCAAAGTTTATTTGGACAATAATATTCAAAGCCCAGAAAGGCCTAATCGATGGGGAAAAAACAAGCTATGAAGAATTAATAATAGTAAAAATTATGAAATGCAACTAACTCTCACCTCTACTTACCCCAAAACTATGCAAAAAGAATCTACTATCAATAATAATAATCAAATATATCTTAGGTAACTAAGTAACCAAAGCAATATTTTATTCATTCACACATCCATTCAATAAACATTTATTAAGCAATTTCTACATGCCAGACCAGATAGGTGCCAAGGGCAAGGAATACAAAAATGGGTCACTGTTCTCTAAAAAATTTAACATCTAATCAATAGGTCAAGAAACAAATGAAATGATGTAAAACAGGCACTATGAGAGAAGCAAAATACAGAGGACTGTGGAGGAAAGCATATTCAATTTTATCTGAAGAAGAATTTTTAAAAAGCTTCCTAAAAAAAGGAAGAGAACACAGACAATATATTCTACTGGCTCTTTTGTCAGGTAGTCTTAACACAGAGGCATAAATTTAAAACATTTTTCCCCAACCAAAGAAATATGAAAAGGGCTCTCCCTCCTGATACATTCCCCATACTCTTCCACATTCTTAGTTTAATTTTTTCATTAAAAAATAATAATAGTACAGTAAGTCTGGAAAAGAAGAACAACTCAATCACCTAATACTATAACTATTATACTTCTGTATATTCCCTTCTAGTCTCTGTGTACATAGCTGCAACCAATGGGGTTCAAAAATTATCATGTCCTAATTTTTTCATTTAGCACCATATCAAATATCTTTATGTTGCTTTACAGCTTTCATAAGCACAACTTTATTTGCTGTAAAATATTCCCTCAGCAGATATTCCTTAAAATAATTAATCATTCCTGTAATGTTGGAATTTCATGTTGTTTCCAATTTTTCATTTCTATAAATAATACTTTAATGAACATCTTCACATGTTACAGGCTCTTCTATTATTTTCTTCTGACAAATTCCTAGCATTTGAGTCATTAGGTCAAAGAAGCATAAACACCTAATGGATTTTGTTATATAGTACCAAATTCCTTTCCAAAATTGTTTCCCAAGAGGCCAATTAACAAGTCACCAGCAAAGTAAGTTCCTGGTTTGACCAAACTTTCATAAACTATTTTGCAGGCATATCCCCTACGTACTAAAATTCACACTGCATATAATGACTCTCTCCTTATGTTTCTCCTGGGTAATCTTCTAAAATCCTACCCAATAGGTTTTTCATATTACATCATTCACAAAAGTATGCATATATAGTGAAGGCCAACTAAAAAAGAATTTCATAAGAAGCTGTTACACATCTTTTCAAGCAGTTCTGAGTTTCAATCTCAAGGTATAGTCACAACAATCCTGAAAGAGAGGACAAATATTACTAAGACTAATGAACTGCACTTGTGTCTACCTCTTGGGAGACAGAGCTATTACTGAGGAGGGCTGAGACTTACTCTTGAGAGCCACTTAAGACGATGCTTGAGCAGAGAGGAGGAAAAATTTAATGCCCATATCTCAATTCCTCCTCTTATACATTTTAATGTTTTTTACTTTATAATGATATTTAGTGGGATTTTTGTGTTCAATAAAGATAAATGTAAAGGATCTATTAAAGAAAGCAAAGTGTACATTAATATAGATAAACCACAAACCACAAACAAAATTAACATAAGCCAAGTTTTCAGCCACTATATTCTTCAGAGCAAGTGGATAGGTTAGCTTCTTCTGCTCCTCCCCACCACAGCCCTGCACCTGTGTACACTTACTTACTCAAGAACCTTAAGTACCAAGCATGGTTTATAACACAATAGACTCACTTCCTGTTTTGCCTGAAAATGTATGCAGGGAATAGTAAACTATTATTTAAAAAGACAGTAGACTTGGGGGGTGGCAAGGGGGAAAGCAAACAAATTCTAAAAATAAATAAATAAATAATTAATTAAAAATAACAAAATATTTTTTAAAAGTTTGGATAGGTTTAAACAGCACATCAGACATCACTGAAGAGGTAGAATTGGAAGACAGATCAGAAAAAATAAATAAAGACAGACCAGAAAGTAGCAGAAACAAAGAAGATAGAAAATACGAGGGAAAGGTTAACACATATGGGAAATAGAATGAGAATTAAATCAGTATTCCAGAAGCAGGTGAGAGAGGTAATAGGGAAAAGGCAATATTTAAAGAGATAATAGCTGAGAATTTTTCAAAACTGGAAAGAGAACTGAGGTAAAAGTAATAGCCCCAATGATCATGCCACTTTATGGCTACACTCTTGTGTGGTCCCCTCCCACATCAACTCTGGGCTTGGCTACATGACTTGCTTTTGCTAATGGGACAAACGTTGAGCAAAATGTTGAGCAAACAGAATCCTGGAAAGTTGTGTGTTGGGGCCTGCCCTCTTAGAATGCTGCTGTCACATCAGCCCAGGATTGCTTGCTGAAGACACACGGCCCAATCAACAGGCCACCAACATTCAGACATGTGAATGAGGCTATCTCTGGCCATCCAGCCCAAGAAGAACCAAGACTGCAGCCCAGGTGAGATCACTAGAAGTGCAATGTAACTAAGCGAAGCCCAAATCACTGACCCCTAGAATCATGAGCAAATAAAATAGTTGCTTTAAGCCACTAACTTTTGGAGTGAACTGTAACACAATGTACAAGTGATACAGAAGTCTGTACCTAAAAGAAGGGTGCTGCCATAACAGAAACCTAATATACATGGCATTAGCTTTGGAAGCTAGAGGTGGGTGGGCTGGAAACGTGGCAAGGAGTCTGTTAGTAAGACCTGGAAAAATGATATGTAAGTGTTACTATAAGTCGGAAAGGCAATGAGGTAGCTATTACTGAAAACGGAAAACTTACATATGGATTGTGTTCTTTGACCACAGTGTAATTAAAGTAGGAATCAGTAACAACAAGAAAAGGAAAACCTGAAAATTCAAAAATGTTTGGAAATTAAGAAACATTTATAAATAACCCATAGGTCAAAGAAGGAATCATAATGGAAAATTCTGCACTGACTAACAAAAATGCTACATGTGGAATTTACAAGCCATAGTCAAAAACAGATTTAAAGGGAAATGTATATACTTTAATGCTTATATTAGAAAAGGCTAAAAATTATTAAGTTAAGCATTAGCTCCACCTCAAGAAGTTAAAACTGTAACAGAAATATAAGCCCAGAGAAATATAAAGAATAAAAAATTCTTTAAAAATAGAGTCTGACAGAAAACATCAACAAAGCCAAAAGATAAAACAGACAAAATCTTGACAACGCTGATCAAGTTAAAAAAAGAAAAGAAAAAAGAGAAGACAAATAATGTTGGGAATAAAAGGAGACATAACTATAGATGTCAGAGACAATGAAAAGAGATTACTGACTTCACACCCATAAAATTTCAGATTTAGATAAAATGGAAAATTTATCAAAAAATACAGCTTATCAAAACTGACTCATGACATAATAAATGAAGAATTTTGTAACTGTTAAGGAAATTAAATTGACTGTTAAAAAATCTTCCTACAAACAAAATTCGAGGCCTACATGACTTTACCAACAAGTTCTACCAAATATTTAAAGAACTAGTAACTCCAATTATTATTTAAAAGTCTACCAGAAAATAGAAAAGGCTAATAAAACTTTGATACCAAAATTTAACATGGATAAAATGAGAAAGAAAAATTACAGGCTATTTCCACCCATAAATATGAATGTAAACTTCCTTAACCTCATAAAGGATATCTACCAAAAAAGCTACACTATGTTACTTACTGGTAAAACAATGAAACAATTTCCTTAGTATAGCAGGTTCTAATCAGGAATGAAACAAAACTGCCATGATTTGCAGATAATTGTGTAAATCTAAAAGAATTAACAGACATATTACTAAAACTAATATAAGTCTAGCAAGAGTGCTGAATAAAAATTAACTGTATTTCCATTTACCAACACTAAAGTTATAAAATGAGAAAATATTAAAGATACTATTCATAGTAATATCAAAAATGAAGATGGAGGAAGGGGGCCTGTCCTTTGAGCTCCCATTTCTCCCCATGCTGGGCACTACACCTTGGCAATAAACAGCTTCTTGAGGACAAGGAATGTATCTTTATATTCCTAGTGCCTGGCACTCAATAATAGGCACACAATAAAATGTTTGTTTAGTGAATGGATTAAATATTTTATAGGCCATTAAAATTAGGCAATACCATCAAATAAACATAAATACATTATAGCAATTAATTTCTTGTTTATTGGAAGTTGGTGATTTATAACCTAAGAAAACCACTTTTAAAAATCCCTCAAACACAGCATTGGTAGAAGTCTGTAAATACAGTATCTGAAGAAACATTTACCACATTAAAGCAAAGAACCAAGTAATTACACACAATAGCCTCTGTACACTGTGCAACTGACTTCCATATAAAGGAAATGTATAGTCCAATCCATTTCATTAACAAAGGATTCATTCTCCCTATAATGGAAAAGTCATCTGAAGTGGGGCAACTTTAAAATTAATGGCTCTTTAATGTAATATGCAGTACCTTCTTGTTGTTTTCTGAAGTAGGGCTGAGAATGGTCAGTTCTGGTCTACTTGGTTTAGGCTTTGGAGATTCACAAGAATTAATGAAATTCATAATAAAAGGTTCCAAATGCTGACCTTTCTGTGGTGATATAGAGATCATTTTAAGAAAATAAAAAATCAAGATGATTTTGAATATCATACAATCCATCAAAATTCATTATTTAAATATGTTTATGACTATCATGTTATAAAATACACATAAATCAGTTAATCACCTCTTTCATTAGTTTTCCAGGAACAGACTTTATAATTTTTCCTGCAATTAAAAAAGTAAAACGTTATTTTTATGAAGGCACGATATATGTCATAATTGCTCATATGAATACTTCACTAGGTAATTTTAAATACTAAATAGCCAAGTAAAAACTGTATAAAGTATTTATGATTGACTATTTCACATTCAACAGAAATGTCTAATAGATATGGTATTCTGAACTATTTATAGATACATTTGAGATTTACTCTACAATAACCCAGGGAGGTAGGGAAGAGATGGAACAAGCCAAGTGTTGATAACTTTTGAAGTAGAGTGTGGAGTTTATTATACAATTTTCTTTACCTTTGTGTTTACTTGAAAATTTCCGTAAGAAGTATTTTCAAAAGATTTCAAACAATGGTAAATATGTACTGGTATGTAAAGATAGGCAAAAGCTAGTCAAAAGAAAAAAAAGTTTTAAGAATTGCTACAACATTTATGTTTGCAAAAATTACTTCTTAATTTTATCTCCAGGTTCCCTTACTGTAAAATATCAAACACCTTGAGATTTCCTCAAGCAGTTAGAAATGACTTAAAAACTAATCAAAATTGACAAATACAACTCAAATTTCTGTCAGGTCAATTTAGAAAAAAGTAGAGTCATGGCAATAGCAGGAGACATTAATAATAAAAAATAAAAATGGAGATTGTTTTGTGACAAACAAAAAATGCAAACTACCCAACATTCCCACCTGGCTATTTCTGGTTCATGTATCTCTAATAATATCCCCACCTCCCAGCTCCTTAGAATATTCCCAAGATCCTTAAATTATAGATAGGGTTTTATCCTATGTTTTTCTCTCTTCTATGTGTTCTTCCTAAGACAAATTATTTGCTCAATCTGATTTCAAATAAAACCCAAATCTCTAATCCTTCCCTGTCTCTTGGCCTCTCCTGCCTAATAAAATTTCTTCAACTAGATTTCATAAATTCAATAAATTCAAAACTGCTCTTAATTTATTCCCCTATACCAAAAAGTAACAGCATTCATTTAGTTGTTTAAACAGATTGTTTTTCTCCTCCAGTCAAACCTACTTAGTAACCAGTTCTACCCAACTCTATCTTCCTGTTAAACACCATGTATAACCAAATGTAAAGTATCCTCACATTTGTCTCCCAATAAGACCCACATACACCAAATATTTTCGCTCAACTAAATGTATTAATTTGGGGAAATATATACGGAAGCCAAATTACCCACTTGTAATATTTAATTCATTGATTTAGTTACACATACATACTTAATATTACACTATATTTAGAAATATTGCTTTTATCCCATATTATTTTCAATAATTTTATTCAAACTTTTCCAGCTTGTATCAGTTTGGTCTGTTCTGAAGTTTATATAAAAAGAATCATGTTTTATATATTCTTTTGTGTCTTACTTCTTTCATTCAACATTATGACACTGTTGTCAGTAGCTTCATGCTATAGGTATTCTTTGCCATAGGTATTCAATGTTATGAATCTATCACAGTTTATCTGTCCATTCTATTGCTGAACATCTGTGCTGTTTCTAGTTTTGGCTATTAAAAGCAATGCTGCAGGCCAAGCACTGTCACTCATGCCTGTAATCCTAGCACTTTGGGAGGCTAAGGCGGGTGGGGGCCAGTGGGATTGCTTGAGGTCAGTTGTTGGAGACCAGCCTGAGCAAAAGTGAGACCCCCATTTCTACCAAAAAAACCAGAAAAACTATCCAGGCATGGTGACATGCTTCTGTATAGTCCCAGCTACTCGGGAGGCTGAGGCAGGAGGATTGCTTGAGCCTAGGAGTTTGTTGTTGCAGTGAGCTATGATGATGCCACTGCACTCTGGCTGGGGCAACAGAGAGAGACTCTGTTTCAAAATAAAACAAAACAAAAAACAAATAAACAAAAAAACCCAATGCTGCTATGAACATTCTTAAAAATGGATATAAGATTCTCCAGAGTATATATCTCAGAAAAGAACTGCTGAGTGATTCGTTTTTATACCAAACTGTTTTTCCCAGTAGCTTTCCAATTTATATTCCTACTATTAGGTTATTAAGTACGGAATGTCCGATTTCCTTAAGTACTAAGTTTGGAGTTGATAACTCTGACATTTCACTTTGACACTTTTTTTATTTTATTATTGTGAAGGTACATCCTCATTCTTTCAAATGCACGTTTTGGCTTGTGATTATCTTTCAAAAAAAGTTTTTTTAAAGCAATTTTTGTGAAACCATGGGCAAGTCAAAATTTCGTATTACTTTTGAATATGAGTTCTGTTCTGGAACCAATGCTGTGCAGACAGCTCGAAATATCAACGAAGCGTTTGGGAAGGATGTGGCTAATGAACACACATTATGTCGATGGTTTGAGAAGTTCTATTCTGGTGATTTTTATCTTGAAAATGAGCCATGTGGGTGACCTGAGACCAAGGTGGATAAAGATGAGCTGAAACCTGTAGTGGAAACAAATCCATCTCAACCTCTACGTGAATTAGCAGCAAGGTTTGACATTACTATTCCAACAATATTGAACCACTTGAAACAAACTGACAAGGTAAAGAAGCTGGATATTCATGTGGATGAATTAAATGAGTGTCAGAAGAGAAATCTCCTCCAAGCTTGCCTTTCTTTACTGTCATGACATAAAGGCGAACAATTTCAACATGGTATTGTTACGTGTGATGAAAAATGGATTCTTTTTGACAATCGCAAGCATTTGGCACATGGTTGGATAAAGATGAAGTGCCCAAACACAGTCCAAAACTTAATATTCATCAAAAAAAGCTAATGGTATCTGTCTGATGGTCCACTACAACTTCATGAAACCTGGTCAATTGATTACGGTGGATGTCTACTGCAACCAATTGGACGAAGTGATAAGGATACTTGTGATTAAGCAGCTGAGATTGGTCAACAGAAACAGGCCAGTCCTCTTGCAAGACCACTGTTGCAAAAAACAACGCTGCTCAAACTATAGAAGCTGGACTTGGAAACTGTCATCCATTGTATTCACCAGACCTTGCACCACCCGACTACCACTTCTTCCAGGCTTGGACCACTTGTTGCAAGGAAAAATATGCAATTCTCAACAAGCTATGGAAAACACCTTTCGCGATTTCATACTCACTCACTCTTCAGGCTTCTTTGCTGCTGGCATAAGCAAGCTACCGTTAAGATGTGTCAATAGTTTAGGCACATACTTTGATTAACTGTACTGCTTCTTGTTTGAGATATAATGAACTAAACTTTTGATTCAAAATCGGACATTTCATATTTAATGACCTAATAACAGTGTACACTCTGGGTATAAGAGCAACGTATAAGAGCTCCTGTTGCTCTATATAAACACCAATACTTGGCACATGATATTATCAAACTTCTTAAAACTTTGGGCCATATGGTGTTATGTCAGTATGATTTTAATTTGCACTTCCTTGATTATTAATGAAATTGGGCACTTTTCCATATATTTATTGGCCATTTGGATTTCCTCTTTTATAAAGTGCCTTTCCTTCTATCCATTTTTCTATTATAATGTCTTCTTATTCAATTTACAATATTTGCAAATATTTTCTCCCATCCTACAGGTGGTCTCTTCACTCTGTTGCTTATTTCCTTTGCTGTGTAGAAGCTTTCTAGTTAATATAGCCCCATTTGTCTATTTTTGTTTTTGTTGCCTGTGCTTTTGAAGTCTCAGCCATAAAATCTTTGCCTAGACCAATATCCTGAAGTGTTTCCCCTATGTTTTATTCTAGTAGTTTTATAGTTTTGGGTCTTACATTTAAGTTTTTCATCTATTTTGAGTTGATTTTTGTATATGGTGATAGATAGGGGTCTAATATCATTCTTCTGCCTATTGATATCCAGTTTTCCCAGCACTGGTTATTGAAGAGGCTGCCAATGTATGTTCCTGGCACCTTTGCCAGAAATTAGTTGGCTATAAACACATGATTTCTGCAATCTTCTAAAATGTTAATAGGACTGTAATTCACTTAAATTTGTTATTTTGTTAGAGTTCAAATATATACCCAATGTCCCAGCAACATTTCTTCACAAGTCAGTTCCTTCCCCATTCTGCAGAGCCATGCTCACAAATCAAGTATCCACAGATGTATAGATCTGTTTTGGGGCTCTCTGTTCTGTTCCATGGGTCTACCGATTAATATAACAGTGTTTAAGTCAAGACATGAGAGAATTCTCTAACTCTGTTCTTCTTCTAAAGCTGACTCTGTTAGCTATTTGGTCCTATGCATGTTCCTATAAATTACAGATTCAACTTGTCCAGGTACACACACACACACACACACACACACACACACACACACACACACACACACAAAAACCTGTTTGATCTTGATTGGGACTACATTTTATCTAGAAATCAACCTGGGGGAAAATTTAACTCTTTACTATATTGTGGCTTCTAAACAATGAGTATGATTTCTCACTATTTACATGGATCTTCTTTACTATCCCTCAATAAAAGTTTATAATTTTCTCTGTAATGGTCTTACACATACATACTCTAGGTTTATTCCCAGATACTGATTCTAACTGCCTTTAGTACTGTCCTCCAAACCGCTGCCAGGGTGGTATTTCTGAAACCCAAATCTAATTAGGTAACTCTATTACTTAAAACCTAGCAGTGGCTCTTCCTCCCTGTTTATAAAGGATCAAGTCCAAATTCCTTACCATGACACATTTGGCTATAACTTACCTTTCTAGCCTCACTCTTTTACATGTACCCTGCCTTCTAGATACTCCAAACATTCTCAGCTGATTCCCTCTTTCATGCCTCTCATACCTGCCAGTCCCTCCTTATCTATCTATTCCTGCTGATCGAGATCTAGACAAATGATACCTTCCTAAGAAAGCCTTCCCTGATTCCCTAAGCAGAACTTGCTGTTCCTTTCTTTCAGCTGGATCTTCAAAGATGAGTAATTATAAACATACAGCTACAGAGGAGTATTTAAGGTAGAAGAAAACAGTACCAAAAAAAAGTCACTGGAACAAAAGGAACATAAGGGGTTCAATTTTGTTATAAAGTGTGAAAGGAAGTAGTTAAGAGACAAAACTGATAAGATATATTGGTATCAAGGTGCATAGTGATTTTCAGAGGGTTCCAGATTAAGGAATAAAGACTACCTATGTTAACAAAGAGGGAGAAACCAAAGGTTTTTAGATATGATCAAAGCTATACTTCAGGAAGATTAATCTGGCTGTGTTATATAAGATAAACTAGTTGACTGCAGAGGCACGATGAGAATCCAGGAGACTAGTTAGGAAACTTAGTAGAGTTCAAATAAGAGGCAATGAAAGGCCGGGCATGGTGGCTCACACCTGTAAATCCCAGCACGTTGGGAAACTGAAGCGGGAGGATCACTTGAGGCCAGGAGTTCGAGAATAGCCTGGGCAACACAGCAAGATGCCATCTCTACAAAAAATTTAAAAATTAGCCGGGCGTGGGTAGTCCCAGCTACTTGGGAAGCTGAGGTGGGAGGACTGCCTGAGCCCAGGCATTCGAGGTCACAGTGAGCTATGATCTATGATCATGCCACTGCACTCCAGCCTGGGTGACAGAGCGAGACCCTGTCCCATTTAAAAAAAAAAAAAAAAAAGGCAATGAAAACCTGAATTAAGGGAATGGTAAAGGGTACAAAGAAGATGAAGTGATTAGATACTAAAGAGGTAAAATCGACAGAATTTGTGAACTAAAAAGATGTGTAGTGAGAACATGAGAGATAAAATCCAAGATAATGCTAAAATTTCAAGCATGACTGAGATGACTGTACTATCATTAACAGAATTAGATGTTAGTTCTGAAAAGATAACAGGAGATCAAGTGATGAGGTCCAATTGGTTATTGGGAAAATATAACTAAAGATCAGACTGCATTTGGTAACATTTGCATATAGGTAAGAACTAAAATAATAGGTTATGCTGACACTGGGAAGAAGAAAACTGAGGACACATCCTTGGGAAACACCTATATTTGGGTATATAGAGATAGAGGATTGTGCAGGATGGAAATGGAGAAATAGAAGAGGGAGTGAGCCAGTTGAGAACTGTATGCATTAATGAATGCCAGAGAAGAATTTCTAAAGGAAAGAATGTTGCAGAGGGAGTCAAGAAGGGTAAGGAGTGAGAAAATGTCTTGGCCTTTAGTAACAATGAGATCACTGATTATCAGCAGGTGCGATGGGGATTAAGGAGCAGTTTTTAAGCAAGTGGTCTCCAAAGCAGAATGCGTATACCCCAGGGGGTTTGTGAGATAATTCTTTGGAAAATTTTAGAACCACTACTTATTTAATTGAATCCTTTTTATATTTCTATTTTTTTTATTATACTTATGTACGTAATATATTAATGGTTAGAGAAGACAATCTATATGGATTTCTGTTGACTCACTGCTATGTAGACAAACTACAACAAATAATTCATCCAAAAGTGATAGCTGGAATTAGATACTCAAATAATACAACATAAAAAATATTTTCTGAAACGTTATCTTCAGAAAATACTAATTTCAATCTCTAATAGTAAATATAATAAAATGTCTTCAGTATCCCAGCAGACTGTGCTTTGACTATGAATTTTATATCTGCCATAATAAAAACTAATTAACATATTTTAAAATAGAGCAAATATCTTTCTGATGCATCTTCAAATTCCTTTAAAATAACATTAGTGGAAAAAAAGGCAATCTACTGACTGCAAAATGGTTTTACTAATTACAACGTTACTTTGAAACTAAGGATCAAGATTTTATTTACCTGAATTATTTTTCTAAATTATTAATTAAAAAATCAAAACAAATGAAAAATACTGAGATTCAAAGCAGAAATGTTTCCACATAGGCTATCTCATGTGTACATTTCATGTCAGAGTTTTATAACCAACAATTAATTAAACCTTAAATAAAATTCATGTATAGAAGTACCATGAAATGAAATTTGTTCAGAATGCCATTAAGATTAATTCAAATTAACTAAAAGCCAGTTTATGCAAAATTTACTTATCTGAATTACTATTACAGGCTACCCAAAGAAAATTAGGCTTTAAGGAATATTTATAATGCTTAAAATATCAAAATAAGGAAGGATATGATATAACTTAAAAATGAAGGAAAAAGCAGCTAAGTCTTAAACTAAGCCAAATGTCAACAGATCTGGCCTTTTTTGAGATATTTTATGAGAAATTTCAAATACTGTAGCAATTCATATATGCTGAAAAGACATGTTCGTGCATGCTGAAAATACCATTTCTACTCTTCTTATATCTAAATTTAGAAAATAAATTTAAATAAAATGAATAAATAAAAAATACATTGACTAATATAATTTTTTGTGATAGGACATATGGCTAGAAGTGACTGCTTAAATAATCAGAACTCACAAAATGGACAGGTTAAAGTCGTCATCTAACAACCTGTCTGTAATGCAGCAATAAGGCCCTTGGAGTTCACCACATGGCTGTACTATCTGAACTATTTTTCTAAACTAATCTGAAAACACTGATTGTTTTCTTTTCAGTATTTCCTCTTATACATGATTCTTTAAATTGACTTACCAAGATTTACATCTGGTAGTATCTTATCAAGAAATTGTGTTTCCCCACCATTAGGCGAGAGAAAGTCAGCCAGAAGTTGACTATTACTCAGTTCTGGATGCTGCAGAAGTTTCTTGAATGAACAAAAAAATGAAAACAGTTCAGAACTCTATAAAGGTAATCAAAACTGTATTAAAATGATTTTATAAAAATTTTAAATCCCCAAAAGCTATTTTATATCTATAATAATAACAAAGCAACTGTATTTATAGAGGGAATAGTATAGGACAGTAGGTAAGACCCTCTCAGCCTTTACAGTCAGACATGTATGAGTTTGAATTCTGGCTCTTCTGTATGCTAGCTGGGTGACCTTAGAAAAGATCCTAAATTACCCAAGAGTCAGTTTCCTCATCTGTAAAATGGGGATAACAACACTACCTACTTTACAGTGTTGTTACATAAAGCATTTTCCAGCTATCTGATACACAGGAAGTAAGATTAAACATTAGCTAATATTATTTCCCAGTTTCTCAACTATAAAATGAATATTACAGTATCATATAACTCCATTGATAATTTTAAAAAGTCGGCATAAAGGGTTTTGGAGAAAACTAAATGTAAATTTGTGAAATAACTTGGAAAATCTGTTGTCTGTTCCTGCAACACTATTTTCTAACAAGATAAACTGACTTTTAAAAGTCAAAATTAAACTAGTCTTACCTAATAGCCAGTTTTCTAACTATGAAACAGTTACAAAACTTTATGAGCAGAAATCTACATAAAATACCAGTATAGCAAACTCTAATTTAAGTCCATATTACCAGAAAATATTTGTTCTAGAATGAGGTACTCTGGTTCTTATAAAAAATAAGTTCAAATAATGGGTTAATGGATCAACAAAGAAACAGGTTTATGTTACATCCAAACATCACCACAATAGTTAATAGTTATTTCATATTTTAATCTTCATACCACTGAAAAACTATAAAGTAAATACCTGAAATCAAAAGCATTCAACAGTTCAGAAAGAGGAAATAAAATGTAAATACCCCTTTATATTGCTGAATATTTTTGATTTAAAAAGTACTTATTTTTGGCTAGGAGGCATTCAAATTTAACTGAATCAACAATAAAAAACTATAAAATTCCATTTCCAAATAAAAGAGACTGTTTTTAAAGCAATTAAAAGCATCCTCTCTTTGGTCTTATACACTTGATAAAGAAAGATGGTCATTAATTTTGGAGAGTGAGATGTCTCAAGTTAGTAACTTTTAAGCTGACTGTACTATGTACAATCTACTGAAATAATATACCAATTACATTTTAACATAACATAATGTGCACACACTGAGGAAAATGGAATTTAATTCCAAGTGGCAAATGGTAGATAGTTGATCCCTCTCCCAGGAAACTGAAAAAACACCTAGGAACTGCAAAAGAAAAGGTACTGAGGAATAAAACAGGAGGGAAGATTCTAAAGTTCGGAAAGCGCTAAACACAAAATCAAACAGAACACAACAAACAATAACAAAAACTACCAAGTATTCTCAGAATGCATTTCATCTTTTACACTACATGTTTTTCTTTCTTAAGTTTTAATTAGCTTAAAACTAATTAAGAAACTTAAGAAAGACTTTTTTTCCCCAAGAAAATATCTGGTATTTCATTGGTTATCAATTTAAAAGAAAAACAGAAGGTATACTCTTGACAAAAGTTCATTTTAAAATCCACACGGAAAAAAATCTTCTTAAATAAAAAAAATTTTTTAAATCCACTTGGACAGGTGTTTACAAAGCAAAGCACATATACAAGAGAAAAAGAGACAAATTAAAGAACACAACAATTAGCAATATTTTAAATTAAGTAATATAGTTGGTGCTATACCTGTAGATATTCCTGAAACTCTTCTCTCTTTGACTTTAAGAATTCATAATTTTTGGGGCCAATGATCCTCTTAGAAGGAAGCTGGGCATCAGGAAATGTGCCTGAAATAAGTACATATTATAAGTTATTACTACATTCTGCTAATATTTTTAAAACCTAATGCAAAGTCAGATTCACAACACTGCCTTGTAGAGATGTGACATTATTCTTTAAATAATCTTCACAAAATCAGAGTTTCAAGTCAGAAGTCCAGACCAAAGAACTTAAGTCTACTGATATCCAAAATATTACTCTCTCTCGACAACTACTCTTCGTTGACACAGATTTGTTAGCCTTCTATACTAGTAAAATAGCTTCAAAAAATGATCATGATATTTTGAAATTGGTGGGATTCTATAAGACAAAATCTTACTAAAGAAATATCTACTCTTTCATGGGGAAAAAGGTAGCATTTTGTCAGTGCTCTATAAGCTTAAAAACCAAATGCAAAAACCACAAATGTGCTTTCTCAGATATGGCTGACTTTGAAAATTTAGCATCAAAAAGGAACAATAATGTAGGGAACCCAACCAACTCTGGTTGATCCAGAATTTTAAAGTATGGAGATAAATGATTTTCTCTCAGCCTTAAACAAAACAAAGGTTTCAGAGAAAGAACAAGACAAGGATAGCACTGCACCAGATTGGCAGAGAGAAAGAGAAAATCACCTGAAGCACAAACTCAAAATCTAGGCAAAAACTATGGAGTGGTACCCTGCATTCTTTATCTTCCTATAATAATCACCTTATCACAGGCTTTGCTTTCATAGCAGGGTAAAGAAGGTTCCTTGCCCTTCTCAAATCAGAACCAACCTGAATTTGGATCACAGGACACTCTACAGAGCTTTTCTAAAATAAAAAGATTCAGAACACACAAATAAAACTCACCAAGCTACACACAAAATGGCTGGAAATACTTCATAACTACATCCCTGATATTAATTAAAATAAATAAATTGATGAAGAGAGTGAGACGAAGAACTAAAAAGGAAGGGCCTTGTTCTTTTCCAATTGATTTTCCCTCAAAAGAAACATTCAACCTCAAGTTTTGTTTTCACATCTAAATCTAAGAGCTAAATCAGGACATTTGCCGTGATGCATAGCAAACTTGTCTATTAAAAAAGATGGTGGTAAAGAACAAAGCAACTCTGAAATGCCTGGTTTAAATTCTCTGCCATGTCAAGATAAAAATTACATTGGATAGAGAACTTTTTCTAAAATATAATTAAAGAATAGCTATCTTTTAAATTTTAATATTATTGTTAAAAAAGCAGTTAATGTGTATTGTAAAAACTTTAAAAATATAGATAAGCAAAAATAAGAAACAATACATTGCTATTACCAATAAAAGTGTACACAAGTGTCACTGTTATATTTCTTTGATATAATTAAAAATTAATCCGGTACAACAGTTTTAAAGAATGCTAATGCTGAAATGTAATGTTTCATCCAAAAGGAACAACATACCATGAAATTCTGTTAGTTTTGATTCAAGTACATAGAATTCAAGGTATCTTCTATAGACAGACCAATGTTCAGGCTCATGCCCAACTGTAAATTGAATGAATATACATTGAGTAACAATTTTACAACCCACTACTAAAAGGATGCGGTATTAAAAACATTAAGAATACAAAGCTGGAAATTATTCCACAGTCTTAGTAATTTATTATTTTTGGCATCACGTTAACATTTTATCCCATATTTTAATTAATTACCTAGAAGAGACTGATAACTTTCATCTATTTATGAAATTATCTCAATAAAATATATTTTTTATACAACAGAATCACAGTGCTGGCAGAAACTTCAAAAAATTATATAATTATGGTTATTTTTAAAATGTCACCAAAATGATGTATTTAATAAAAATTCGTGATCGATTTTGGGTCTCTCAAATATTTACCGTGCTGTCCTGATCTAATATAATATAGAGCAGTGCTATCCAATAGAACTTTCTGTGGTTATGAAAATGTTCTATGGATTTGAATTAATATAGTAACCACTAGCCATATGTTGCCACTGAACACTTGAAATGTGGCTAGTGTAATCAAGGAATTGAAGTTTTAGTATTATTTAATTTAATTTTAATTACCACACATGGCTAGTAGCTACCAGATTAGACAGCACAACGTAATGGTTTAAGAATGAGCCTGAAGTCAGACTGCCTATTCCAATCCCAGTGCCCCCCATTTACTAACCATGTGGCCTTGAACAAATAAAATTCACTATAGCTTAGTTTGTGCTCAGATGGAGAATAATCGTGCCTATTACACATAATAGTCCACATAAAACACTTTTGTACAGTGCACAGCAGAGTAAGCTCCCCAAAAATGTTAACTGCTGTTGGTAGCATCTCATATCATTCTAGTATAGATTTGAGAATGCACTGGATCAAGTCAAGCAACACCATAACCACCCCAAAACAACACTTCTTTCTATTCAGAAAAAACCAACCTGATATAGTCACAACCTATAAAACAAATCCTAGTTTTCTTATTCCACATTGGATTTAAAAGCTCTATACTATATTTAGGTTTGTTTTTTAAAATCCTGAAATTGGTATTTTGCTTACATAGAAAATCAATATAGTACACGATATACTTTTTTCTCCCTCATAGGCCATAGTTTCCTAAGAGCATATTACATTGACAGTAGAAATCTGCAACGCTGCTGACAAAAATAAAATACAAGTTTTAAGATTGTTTGGTTTTAATTTTATGTTTAAATTACTAAGCCATAAATTACCATAATTTATGATTAAATTATTAGCCTCTTAAAATAAAGTACAAAAATTAAAGATGGTTGTCCCAAAGGCAAAAACAAAAGTATACTCCCAAACAAAACTAAGTTGGAAACTGAAATCAGACTGTAATATTGACAATGGTTTGGCTGTATACCTATTAGAACGCTGAGCAACTAGCAAGAATAAGCAGCAACTACAGCAAAATCAAGCAGCACTGCCTACGACCTGGACAGAGCAAGACCTGCCTGGTAATTAGTTACAACAGGAAAAATCAGCTAGCTCTCCTGGGCCCTCTTCTGTCCCCATTCTATGTTTTATGTTCTTGAAATAGGATCAGCTTCTGAAAAAATCAGAAAACCTAATACTTTTTGAAACATAAGAATGATTAAACCTTCACACTACCACTTAGTTACTCCTCTCAGAACCATTTTCTAACATTGCCAGCTTTTTTCCTTCTTTCCTCACAGATAGTTACCTCTTCCTAAGCTCAACTTTATTTTTCTGCTCTTCATTCCCAAAATGCGCACAACTTTGATTGTGCCTTTCCCAGACTGCCCCACCTCTTGGACAAAGCCCAGAATGTTGACTGTTTATCCCACTACATATGCTGTTTTACCCTTGTCTCATCATAGTCCACATCTGAAACAACCAAAAGAAAAAATACAGCAAAACATGAAGAAAACTTGTACAGTTGTGTTTGACCATATTTTCATAGATTCTAATTAGCCCACAACAATGGGGGAGGAGAAATGCTGTCTTAATTAAATTGGTATAATACCTGATACAGTCCTATCTGCATTAATGATAGTCAATTAAGTATAACAGCTAATGACGATGGCAACAAAACCATTTAAAAAACATATAAAATGCTTGCTGGATTATCAGGTATCTAGCAGGCATCTACTCAACAAGTATTGGTTGAACAAATTAATTAGTTAACTGGTAACAGAGATAACCTAGGAAATCCTAAGTTTTCATTAGCTTTCTGTTCTAGACATTTATCTTTTGGATATATAGTCATATTTGGTAGTGGGCACCTTTTAAGAAAGGTACTCATAAACCTTCCTACCTGCTCTTCTATCATTTCTTTCAACATCAATACAAAACACAGGAATTCTTTCTTTCTTCTCCTTCCTTTCAGAGGAGGGATCCTCAAAAAAATCTACATATGGAATGCTAATTTTCCATGCAGCAAGGTTTCGGGGAGTATTAGGTGTGCTCACAGCCTCCACTGGAGAATCATCTTCCATTACAACAATACCTTCTTCAATCTGGAAAAAGATTACCAGGATGAATTTAATATTTCCAGTACCTTTAAGACTATAGCATATATGATACAACTATTACTATAAGGTAATAAGCCCATATCAATTTGATAATTTTTAAGACTTTGGAAATCAGATGATAATGAATTTTCTACTGAAAAAGTAAAGATAAAAAGTTAAAAACTAGGAAGTTATTAGCATTAAATCCAAGTTTTGTTATATCACCTATATATGATAATAAAATAAAAAATAGAGACTAGACACTTCAAGATTATGAAAAAAATATTAAAAATACACAGATATAGAAAGATGTTCAACCTTGGTGAAAAGAAATAAAAATTAATGTACTTCTGTCTGTTGTCTTTCATTTAAAAAATAAAATAAAAAAATTAATGTACTGGTATTTTTCATTTAGAAATGTAAAATTTTATAAATGATAACAGCCATTGATGGAGACTGCACAGATAAACTAGATCTGTGATATACTGTTGGTTACAAGGTATGCTGGCACAACCCTTCTGTTGTGGTTGGGCAATATATTCCTATAGAGAGCCACAAAACAGTTTCCAGTAAGTAATTCCATTTCTGAGAATTTATTATAATAAAAATATTTACTCCAAAAGCTTTTTTTCAAACTTTGAAAAAGGCACAAATATATATATATATTCACTGTAGCATTAAATAATATAAAATTGGAAAAAAGGTCTGAAAGGAACCCATCTCTATCGAATTGTTTTTTTCATTTCCTCATTTCTAAAGTTTTAACAATATAAATGCTTGAAACACTAAATATTTTTTAAATAACAATTTTTTTAAAAAAATCGTATGTTCTAGAAATATACACACTACACAGGAAAAAAAACCTAATTCTTTAAATTGGAAGAGACTCTTTGAACCTGGCATATTATAAACATCTACTCACCTAGACATCTCTTAGTCATGTTAAAGGGGGTAAACTGTTATAGATAAAACATATTCATCTTGAACCACACTTTTTTTTAAGTCAATGAGTCAGTTTGCAGCACTTAAGAGAATTCTCAGTAGCCTAGTCAGAGCAAACTAGTAGTGGGAAGGAATTTATTTCCTGAATTCTAACACCCTACCTTTACTCTCAGTTCCTTCTCCCCACACCTGGTACCCACCTCTCCACTAAGAAAATTCCTTTCCTCTCCCACAAAGCCCCTTTGGCTTTTTTCTATTCTTGTCCTAAACTAGTTTTCCATAATCCCTAATAAGACTGTTAATGATCTTAGGAGGACTTCTTAATGCCATGCTGAAAACAACCTCAAGGCCTTAAAAAGTAAAACTATAAAAACAGATGATAGATACTGGGTTTTGCCTTTTAAGGGACAAGGTTATTTCCTTGCAAACCTGGAAGAAAACAGAAATATGTGAGTGAAACATCCACTCCATTGCTTAGAACCTGAGGTTCAAGGTAGCATTTTCCATGGTTATTACAACTGTATTTTTGTTAATGGATCTGGCTTCTGAGGAGAGGGCAAAGTGGATCATAAAAGGATAGAGCATTTGTTTAATAAGCTGACTGAAAGCCAAAAAATGGGATATTCTTAAATAAAAAGAATCCCCTCCAAATCAATTAGGAAACAAAATGGGAGATCAAAATTCTTAGCAACATAAAAATATCAATGAACAACAAAGGACAAAGTTTTACAATTTATTATTATTACCATTGAAATGGTGTTTATATCAATAAAGTCTAATGAAAAATCTCTAGGGTAATATTTCTCTAAGAATTTTCAGAGCTTCCTTTAATATTATTTGAAAATAAGTAAATACTGTAATCAAAATGTTAATAAAGCAAAGTGAAGTATTTTTTTGTTTTCAAACATGCTTTCTCTACCAAGAGGGTGGGGATTAAGGCAGGCAGAGATAAAAGGCAAGATGTCCCCCTCTTTCCTTAAGAAATATTAATGTTTCTTCTTATTATATTTTCCTACATGGAGATAACTGCCAACTTACCAATGGGCATATTATGTTCCAGAAATTTGTTTGTAAATCAGTTCTGAACTTGGACAGAAATGCATTTTCAGACAGACCAATCCAATCTTATATACAAGGCTTTGATTCTCAGGCCAGCATACATATGCTGATTTAATCCAAGCTTGCCTTCATATAGTTACAAGAATCGATGGTATTATAATACTATATAGTGCTTACAGTACTACGTGCAAGGCATTATTCTCAGTGCTTCATACGTATTACCTGTTTAATCTTCCTCACAACATTCCTATATAAGATAGATACTATTATCTCCATTTCACAGGTGAGAAAACAAAATCACAATAAAATAAAGCTACTTGCCCAAGATCATGTAGCAAGCAGGCATTGCTGACAAATGATCATGACAAGGTTTCTAAAAAATAATGTCTCCCAAGTCCCAATTTAGGATCGCAAACCACTTTATTCCTGGCAGTGAGACTGTCAACTTCTCTTTCTCCTCAACTTCCTAAACGGATGAAGAGCATTCTCCAAGCTCCCACAGCTTAGAACTAACTAAGTGCCTTCTAAATCCTAACTGGCTCCATTTCGGTCAGTATCCTACCGCCCCTGCCTTCTCTTTTGAGAGTTTGGAATATGGATTAGTTTGCCTGTTTCTCCTACTTTCTGTTATTGCTATCTTTATTTCTAGTCAAAAATTTCCTTCTTCCTTGGGCCACCACAAAACAGAATGAAATCTCTCAGCTTTTTAAGTACACCCTGCTATTCCTGAAGGAAAAGTATAGCTTGTATTTCAAATAATCAAGGAAGGCAAAAGATAAAAAGTGTATCTTTCCTCAGAAAAATCATGTTTTAGAAGTTCACAATAACATGGGTAAATACTTATGCTATTATACTAAGTGGGGAGAAAGCAGAAAAACAAACTTTATATACAATATAGTCTAGTCTACAGGAGTGAGAAAGATATCTTTAAAAAAAGAAAATCACCAAACTATTAATAGAAGTGGTTATTGGGTGATAGGATCATGAATCGTATTTAAAATTTCTGTCCACTTTTCTATATTATAAGAAATTGAGAATATGCTTAAAATTAGAAAAACATTATTTTGAAAAAGACTCCTTTCTCTGATCTACTGTCTTTCTTATACCCACACTTTTAAGGAAAAATAAGGATATAAAAAGAAAAAATGCCATATTTTGATTATCAAAAAAGGGCTTAAATAGGTTTTCTCCCATTTAAATTATTATGAAGAATAGGTGAAACTCCTTAATAATTCATCAAGGCAATGGGACAGAAGTCAAAAGGAAGAGGTAAAGGGAAGAAAGGGGTTTGTTTACTCGTCTCTCCCCACCTTGCCTTCTACTTGGTCATTGCCAATCTAATTAGTGCTATTAATATTTATCCCTTTTATACCAGGTTAGTGAATTTCTAAGGGCAAGGTCTATGTCTTAATCATCTTTTTATCCTCAGTGCCCAGGGTTATTAAAAGGCAAAATGAGGATCCAAGATCTCTATCCAACAAGATTTGCTGAATAAATGAAAAATACAAATGAGACAATATATGCCTTTCTGGGACTATCTTAGTAGGGGAGACAATCATAAACATACAATTTCAAATACATGATGGTACATGCTTTAACATATGATATAACAGGGGCACAGAAAGAGGAAATGTTCAGTTCTACTTGGGACTCCAGTAAGGGTTTATGGGGAGCAGCTGAGTTTTAAAAGATAAATATGAATTTTCTAGGCAAATAAGGAAAGGCATTTCAGGCAGGGCAGCATGTGCAAATGTACAGAAAAATAAAACAGCATGGTAAGTGAAATGTGCACATAAATCAGCCAGAGACTGTTAAAATGCAAATTGATTCAGTAAGTCTAGGATGGGGCCTAAGATTCTGTAGTAATACAAGCTCCCAGGTAATGCCAATGCTGCTGGTCCACAGACCAGCTATTTAAACACAGTTTAAGTAGCAGGGGGTTAGGGCATCTATTAATAACTCTGTATACCTGAAGCATATAGTGGCAAAGGGATAACATCAGAATATGAAGCCTAACCAAAAGATGGTAAATTGTTTGACTACTAGAAGTATCAAAGCTTAACAGGAACCATTCTGCCTTAATAAGCAATAAGGAGGTACTCAGGAATTTTAAGAATCAGATTAGCACCATGAAACTGTAACAATTAATGGAAGAATGAGAAAGATAAAGGAAGTGTGAAGCAAGCAGATAAAGGAAAAATAATAAAAGAGCATATCTAATTTTTTATGTTATAGTAAATCTGAAGTTATACATAAATCAAATTGAAGAATTTTTACTTACAAAATCATCTTCGCCTTCAGCTAAACCATAATTAGGCAACATAGCTCCCTCCATTGTGGTACTCTTGAATACTCCTTTAATTTTGCTACCTATTCTGCTGATTCCAAATGATTCTCCTCTTTTCTGCGTGCTCCTAAATATTAAACAAAAATGTATCAAGTACATAGCAAATTATCACAACAGTCTAGTTTATTATAAGCAATCATAAAGAAAAAGAAAAACAATTTTGAAAATGGTAAACTAACAGTATAGCTAACATAACTTTTGGACTTTTCAGGCACAGATTAAGTATCAACATCTCAGAAGCCAAAAAAGACCAGAGCATTTAATAAGTTTAAATTTGGGGGATGAATAAGTGAAACAATACTTACTAATAAATATTTGAAATTTACCTACTATAAACCTCAAAACATTTACTGAACTAAAATTTTTAAAAGATGAAAGCCCCCCAGTGGCATAAAGTTCTTATTGTCATATATATTTTGAAATAACATATAAAAATGTGTAAGATCTATTCAAAACAGAATATCCATTTAGAAAAACTGTACTGCTAAAATAAAATATAACAAAAAAATATATAAAACTCTGACCTTCTCAGTACTTCGTTTTCAGATGGAAACTAACAAAAAAAAATTTTGTCCTCTATAACTGACAAATGTTTAAGAAAAATTCAACTTTATAATCATATAAATACTCAAGAGGAACGAGGTATAAAATACATCTCATTTAACTTCAAAGTCATAAAAAGAAAAGATAAAATGCCAAAGGGAAGGGTTGGCAATGAATATAAGGAGAAAAGCAAATGTTGCCTAAGGAAGCAACCTGCTCTGCCATAAATATTAAATGTTGGTTTTGCAACTTTTTTCAAAAGTGAATTTCTAAAAGCCAAAACAGCTGAAAAACAACAAAATTAAAAAGTTAAAAGTCGTGAAAATTTCCTCCATTAGGGGCTACTGCTTGATGTTTCAGCAAATAAAACTATAACTTTTATCCAATTTAAAACTCGTGTTCACTATGTAATACTGCTCTTAAAACAGATACTCAAATAAAAATGACTATTTTAAAATCTGAGAAAGTTTGTTTTCAGTGCTTTACTTAATGTATAGCTATTATTCTTACAAGCAAAAGTTAAGTTATCTACTGATATAATACAACTACAGAAATAATAGTAAACTGATCAAGTTTCACATATACCAACTGTATAGTGACGTGTGTATTACATATGCAAAGATACAAATCAAACTTATTTTAAAACTGGAGAAACACTAAGTAGTAAGTAGTAAAAAGGGTATTTAAACCAGCTCTTACTATCTAAACAAGCACACAATTAGTGTTTTTTAAAAAATACACAATTGTAAACACAGTTCTGATAGAAGAAATGTTTCTAAAGACAAATATGAAAATGTTGACAAAATATTATGATAGATAGATTTTATAGTCTCTAGAACTTAGAGATTACAAAACACTTGGGGTTTTTGAAATATAACATTTAAAAATATCTCATTTGTGATTATGCCCAGAAATACAGAAACATCATTATACTGCTTACTTAAGGGGGAAAAAAAAGCTCTTCAAACATAAAAAATTCTAAAAATAATTTAGCAAAACCTAAAACAACAAAAATAAGTCAACAGCCTTGAAAAGTAAGATACTGACAAAATACACAATGAAAACATCTTAAAAGTATTATGACATTCTTATTTTACGATGGAATATATCATGCTATTTCAAAAAGGAGATACCTAGAATCAAAGTAGAGATTCATTTTAAAAGATTATCCTAAATAACTGATATAAAGGCAGTAAAAGCACAGTGTTTCATTCTTTCCCTTTTTAGTTGTAATTAAATTGTTTGGATTGTACTCTCTGGATTTAAACAGATAATACTGAAAAGAATCACATGCTTAAGACTTACCGAAAATCATCCAAACTTAGGCTACCTCTGCAATAACAGATATGTGAAATTATGTAAGGAGAGGAAAAAGAGAAAGCCCAGATATTAAACAAATTTCACTTTAGAACACAAAACAAAATATAAAAGCTTTCAAAGTTACACAGGATAGCATTCATCTTTGCAGAGAAGAAATCCTTAAGAATAACTTGACAAAGGTAAGAGAAACACAAGCATGTGGCTGTTTTTTGTGTTTGAGGGTATGAAGTCTACATTATTTTTTAAAAGTTCTTAAAAATTCAAAAAATCAGGAAATAATTCTGTTATTTTTTGTCCTTATGCATACATTTGTTTGACACAGTGGGCAAGTATGCAGAGACTAAGCCACCAAAACCTTAGCACAAAAAACAAACCCATGTTTTCCAACATGGAATTCATGTCCATGTTAGATATAATCATTCATGCTTCACATGTTTTTTGGTTTGGGGGTTTCTTTTTGTTGAGACAGGGTCTCATTCTGTTGCCAGGGCTAGAACGCAGTGGCGTCATCATAGCTCACACAGCTTCCAACTCCTGGGCTCAAGTGATCCTCCTGTTGCAGCCTCCCTAGGAGCTGGGACTACAGGCACACACCACACCCAGCTAATTTTTCTATTTTTTGCAGAGAAAGGTTCTCCCTCTTGCTCAGGCTGGTCTCGAACTCTTAGCCTTAAGCAATCTTCCTGCCTCCAAAGAGCTAGGATTACAGGCGTGAGCCACCACGCCCGGCCTATGCTTCACATGTTTTTAGCTCATTTTAAAAAGTATGTTTTAAGCTAAGAAGCAAAGTTAACAAAAGATCCCTAAATGTTAAAAAACAAACGTTATGCTTTGGGTACATAAAGAAACAGAGAACAAGATAAACAACATGCATTAAAATTTTATTTTTAAAATACAAATAAAATGTAGACACAAAATATATGAATAAATATTTTATATATTTTAAGTCATCTACCAGTAAATTAGCAAAGCTACTTTAAATTTCCAGTGAAAGAATGTTAAGAAATTCTTTTCTTATTCTATACAGGTAAGTGAAACATTTTGTATCAGAGAAGCAAAGTCCTGACAACAAAATTAGCGCCTTAACATGCTAAAGACAATCAGGTATTCTCAAAGTGGCAAAGAAAGCTTTCCATCTTTGAAGTTATGACCTTGACTTAGATTTAGTGACTAAGCAGGCTTCTAAGATCACAGAACCAATTCCCCTTAAATGGTCCTATATAGGCGTTTCATTAAGCTCAATATCCTGGTATGAGACTCCAAACATCCTAAGTCTATAAACAAGGATAAATTCCACCTACTTCTCAAGTATGCTGGGAAATTTGATAAAAGTCCTTGAAAAAGTATTCAAATGAAAGAGGAGGTGTGTGGCTGAGCAAAGAATGCTATTTTGAATAGCACGAATATGATATTTGTTAAAGTTTATGTTTCACAGCTATAACAAATTCTTAGGAAAAAGCAAAGGAATATATTCACAAAAATCATAAAGATATATTCCACCTTTCAGAAAAGTTATTACATGTTTAATATTTCTACTGAGGCATTATATAAGAATATTCAACATTCAAAAAAATTCAGGCCTGGCGCGGTGACTCACTCCTGTTGTCCTAGAACTCTGGGAGGCCGAGGCGGGAGGACTGATTGAGCTCAGGAGTTCGAGACCAGCCTGAGCAAGAGCGAGACCCTGTCTCTACTAAAAATAGAAAAAAAGTATCCAGGTGTGCTGGCATGTGCCTGTAGTTCCAGCTACTCGGGAGGCTGAGGCAGGAGGATTGCTTAAGCACAGGAGTTTGAGGTTGCAGTGAGCTAGGATGACACCATTGCACTCTAGCTGGGGTGACAGAGTGAGACTCTGCCTCAAATTAAAAAAAAAAAAAAATGCAAATCTATTCCTATAATACTTGGTTGTGTCAAAAAAACGCAATACATTTTCCCCATGGATAAGGTTTTCACATTTTTCCTTGCACTATCTATCCAAAATCTGCCCCATTTTTTGATTTACCTATTTCTCTCTTTGTACCACATCTCTAATTTATCTATGTATTTATTAGATACTTGCTCAAACTGGAAGGTGTTGAGAACAATGTGAATATCTATTTTGTAGATTTATAAATTTGATGTCTGTCTCAATTTTGTACATATTTAATGTAACATTATAAAAACAAATCAGAACACTAATTATCCAGTTTATAACCCAGTTTACAGGTGGATTTTACAGAAGAGCTTCTCTCTTCTGTTACTTTTCTTTAGATTATTTAACTTCG
Organism: Daubentonia madagascariensis; assembly: GCA_023783475.1. Classification (NCBI taxonomy): domain Eukaryota; kingdom Metazoa; phylum Chordata; class Mammalia; order Primates; family Daubentoniidae; genus Daubentonia; species Daubentonia madagascariensis. Next base: position 32,969,487 of record JAKFHU010002080.1, read on the forward strand.
CACTTACACTTCCAGAGAGCCAAAAAGGAAAGGGAGAAAAATCTCACCACTTTTATACTCAGTAAGTACTCTAACAAAGTTTCCTCTGAAAGAAAAAAAAACTAATGTCTAAAATTCTGAGTTATCTATGGATTTTGCTTATGTATGCAGTCCCTATATAGCTAATAAAAACAATGATGCTATCACAGAATGATAAGCATCAGCAAGTTCAAACAAAACATACAACCTTACCTGTTGAATTTTGAATTGCGTATTGGTGATTCTGCGCCTCTTAAGAGTTGTCTGAAATACTTAAAAAATGAATAATAATTATGGTTTATTAAATTAGTATCTGACATTTAAACATGCTACTTTACCTTACTACTTTGCAGTTTTTAAAAAGAGATATTTAAATCAAGTGAATACAACCACAGTCAAATAGGGTAAGGATGAAAATAATGCCAATGGAGATGATTTCCACAGATCTATAGATAACGTGTATACAAGAGGAATGGGGTTTCTGCATCACCGCAGTACTACAAAGCCACTCAGGCACATGGCAAATCAGGCAGATAAATTTGGTCCCAATCTACCTACTCCCATAAACACAAACATGGTTTTGGTATAGAGAATTGCTTTTACAAATAACTTCTAATCTCCATTAAATTATATAGTAGGAAAGAGTATTCACTTTCTTAATCTTGTTTTATTTTTCTATTTATATTGTTATTTGAATCACTCATCTAACAATATCAGAGCCACTATTAAATTCTGTATAAAAATCCTCAAATAAGGTTAATATTTTGACTTACCTCATCACTGTGGCAGAACATAGGGGTAAACACATTCTCCAAGAGAGAAAGAACATGTTCATATGCTTCAAAAAGACATCTCATAGTTTGAAGTTTCACAACATCTATGTATGGGCCTTCAGCAACTATTAAAAAAATTCTATTGTAGAAATTATTTATAAATAGCATATATATTATATATTGTTTTAAAATTCATTATAGTGAAAAAGCATATGGTCCTAAAACTACGTTTTACAGAAATTCCACTGTAAGAAATACAATAGAGTGAGAAATCAGAATAACCAAGCTCCAATTCTGACAAATACCAGTTATGTCAATTGTGAATAAGTCTCTTCCTCAAAGCTTTCCTCTCATTAGTAAAATAGTATAATCACTGCCCGTGTACCTCACATAGCTATTGCAATAATAAATACAGAATTCGTGGGAAAACTCTTTGAAAACTGTAAAAGAGCTAAAGAATTCATTCTCATCATCTTTGACTTACTTCTTTGAATCTCTTCTACAATGAAGGGATCAAATCTAATTTTGTCAATACTTTCATCCAAACAGTATGTTTTATAAATCTTCTGCAACTCTTCATGAAGAGATAGCATTTCATCATTTGATAACTCTGGTCGCAAAATTCTATCATTAAATTCCTCTAACAGATGAGGGAAAGAATAAGAAAAAATAAATTATTCTAATATAAAGCTATTAATGAAAACTTATATTCCCATTCTAGCTGTAGCCAATATTAAGGGCAACAATTAGAAGCAATCTAGTTCATTTTAAGTTTTTAAAAAAGATTTGAGAGTAAAATAACTACTCTGCTAACAGAGAAATAGTCGACCAATTCTTTACATGCTAATATAAAATATCTGAATATATAAACAGCAATACAAATTTGGTAAAATTTAGAACAGTAAACACATTTCTAATTGTTTCTTTAAAGAACATATTGGATTAATCTCTTATACCAAAAGCCTTTTAATATTCTGAAATCTAATTTACTAAATAAAAATAAAGATGAAGACTACTTTTAGTTCCCAAAAATGCTTTTAAACAATGTTTCTCTCCATCATGGAAACTGCAGACTAGTGGTGGAGCTGAGAGTCCAAACAAATCAATCTTTTTTTTCTAAAATGAGAGATGGCAGCATTAGGATAGCCAAAATACTGACTGCTTTTTTCTAAAGCAGGTATTAAAGAGGTATCTAAGAGGTATTAATAAGGGATTTACCTCTTAATTCTTAATTATTCAAACCGAAAAACAAAGAGGGAGAAAAAAAATTTTAAAAAAACTGGAACAGAGCTGTGGGACAATAGCATATAATTTCAGTCCCTTATGACTTAACATGCAGGTAACTGGAGTTCCAAAAGGAAAAGAGTGAGAAAATGGGATGTAATATTTGAAGAGATGGCCAGGAATTTTCAAAACTGATGAAAGACACCAACCCAAATATCCAAGAATCTTAGTAAAATCCAAGCAGAATAAACAGAAAAGTACTCATTATAGTCAAATTGCTGAAACTCGGAGAGAAAACTGTAAAAGCAACCAGGAAGAAAAGGGACATATTATATACAGAGGAATAAACATAAGATTTGAAGCTGATTTCTCATTGGGAACAATGGCACTTGCAGAAGACAACAGAAAAATGACTGTAAGGTGCTGAAAGAAAAAAAAAAAAAACCAAAACTGTCAACATAGTTTTTTTTTTGTTTTTTTTTTTTGAGACAGGGTACTGCTCTGTCACCCAGGCTGAAATGCAGAGGCATCATCCTAGCTCACTGCAACCTCTAACTCACGGGCTCAAGCAATCCTCCTGCCTCAGCCTCCCAAGTAGCTGGGACTACAGGCACATAACACCACACTCAGCTAAGATTTTTTATTTTATAGTAAGGGTCTTGCTATGTTGCCCAGGGTGGTCTCGAACTCCTGGCCTCAAGCAATCCTCCCTCCTTGGCCTCCCAGAGTGCTAGGATTACAGGTGCTCCATCGGACCCAGCATTAATACTTTTTTAAAAAGCAAGATCAACTATATGCTGCTTATAAGAAATACATTAAACACTTTAATCACATAGAAAAAAAACATAAGTGCAAACTTATGTTGCAAACCCAAGTATAAAGAAAGATGGTTTGGCTATATTAACATCCGACAAAGTAGACTTCAAGACAGAGAATTACCAGAGATAAACAGGAACATATTATAATGACAAAAGGATAAATTCGTCAAGAAGATATAATAATCTTAAATGTGTCTACACCTAGTAATAAAGTTCAAAACATAAGAAACAGAGTAACAAAACTAAAGAGAAAAATAGTAAATCCATTAAAAAATCAGAAAGAATACAGAATATCTGAACAACACTATCAATTTAACATAGAACACTTATCCAACACAACAGAACAGACATAGATTCTTCTCACATACACATAGAACATTAAGACAGACTATATGGATCAGCCATAAAACAAGTTTCAATAAATTTCAATGGAATGAAATCATACAGAATATGTTGTCTGACCAGAAAAGTATTAAATCCCCAAGTGTATTGTTTATAAATTGAACAATATACTTCAAAATAATCCCAGGATCAAAGAGTAAACCACAAGGGAAATTTAAAATTATTTCAAACTGAATAATAATCAAAAACACAACATATCAAAATTCAGCTATAGCAATCCATATAAGAATTAAATTTATAATTTTAAATGCCTATATTGCCAAAGAAGAAAAGTATACAAATTAATCATTTATGCTCTAACCTGAAGAAACTAGAAGGCTGAGCACGGTGGCTCACACCTGTAATCCTAACACTCTGGGAGGCCGCGGCGAGAAGATTGCTTGAGCTCAGGAGTTTGAGACGAGCCTAAGCAAGAGTGAGACCCCATCTCTACTAAAAACAGAAAAATTAGCCAAAATTAACCGGGAGTCTTGGCATTCACCAGTAGTCCCAGCTACTCAGGAGGCTGAGGCAAGAGGATCACTTGAGCCCAGGAGTTTGAGGTTGCAGTGAGCTATGGTGATGCCATTGCACTCTACCCAGGGCAACAGAGGGAGACTATGCCTCAAAAAAAAAAAAAGAAAAGAAAAAAGAAACTAGAAAAAGTGCAAACTAAACTCTAAGTGGAAGAAAGAAAATAATAAAAAAGAGAAAATCAACAAACACATAGCAATGTAGATTTATAAAAAGAAAATACAAGTCACCAATTAAGATAGGACATCACTACAGCTTCACAATGAGGGAACATTAGGAAAAACTTGACAATAAAATAGCTTGCTGAGATACAGTAAAATCACTCAAAAAAAAATTCAATATCCATTCATGATAAAAACTCTCAAAATAGGAACAGAAGGAAACTCTCAATCTGATCAAGGAAATCTATAAAAAACCCAGACTTATATAAATGATTTCCCCCTACAATCAGGATCAAAGCAAGGGTGTCAGCTCTTACCACTTCAATTCAACATTGTAGTGAAGGTCCTAGCCATTGCAATAGGCAAAAAAACAAAAATATAAGGCATAAACATTATAAGAGAAAAAGTAAAACTGTATATTTGCAGATGACATGATGTGTATGAAGAATATTCTAAGGAAATCTACAAAGAAACTACTAGAGTAAGTGAATTTAGTAATAGGACAAAGTCAATATACAAAACACCAATTTAATTTCTGTATATTAGCAACAATTTGAAAAATTATTTTAAACATCATATGCAAATATATCCAAAAACATAAACACCTACACTGAAAACTATAAGACACTGTGGAAAGAAATTAAGTAAGACTGAAATAAATGGAAAAATATACATATCATGTTCTTTCATTGGAAACCTAAATGCTGTTGAGATGTCATTACTCTCTAAGTTGGTCTACAGATTCAATGCAATCCCAATTAAAAAATCCAAGCAGGTTGTGTATGTGTGTGTGTGTGTGTGTGTGTGTGTATGTGTATGTTTGTGTAAATTGGCAACCTGGTCCCAAAATTTATATAGAAATGTAAAGAACCTAGAACAGCCAAAATGATCTTGAAAAAGAACAAAGTAGAAAGCCTTAGATCACCTGATTCCACAACTTAATATAATATACACCCAAAGTAATCAAGACTGTGGTATGTGACTAAAAAACAGACATATGGATAAATTGAAAAGAACAGAATTCAGAAATAGTCCCAAACATATATGGTGAAATGATTTTACAAAGATGCCAAAGTAATTCAAGAAAGAAAAGAAATTTCTCTTCAAAAAATGGGTACTGGAAAAACCAGATATCCATATGTGGAAAAAACAAACCCCCACCCCTACCTAACACCAACACAAAAATTATTTCAAGATAGAACACAGACCTACATGTAAAATCTAAAAGTATAACACATCTAGAGAAAAACACAGGAGAATATCATCTTGACTTAGGGTAGGCAAAGATTTCTCATGGAAGTCACAGAAAGCACTAACCATAAAACCAAACACTGATATATTGGATTTCATCAAAGCTAAAAAGTTCTGCTCATTAGAAGACACTTCAGAAAATGAAAGGACAAACCATAGTCTGAAAAAAATACTCATAATACATATATTGACAAAAGACCTATATCCAGAATATTTGCAGAACTCCTATAATTTCATGATGAAAAGAAAAATAATTCAATAAAAAAATAGGCAGAACACTTAAATAGTTCCACCTGAAGATATTCAAATGGCCAGATACCACAATATACCCACTGAAACAGCTAAAATTAAAAAGATTAACTCCACCAAATTTTAGTAAAGATATGAAGCAACCAGAACTCTCATACATTGCTAGAGGGAGTAAAAACAGTCTAACCACTTTGGAAAACAATTTAGCCATTTCTTATATAATTAAACATACATCTACCCTGTGACCCAGCAATTCCACATCTAGTTACTAAACATATGCCCACAGAAAGCTTTGCACAAGAATGTCCATAGCAGCTTTACTCAAAATAGCCCAAAAGTGGAAGCAGTCCGGATAGCCATCTACAAGGAGAATGGATAATAAAATTGTAGTATATTCACACAACGGAATACCACTCAGCAATGAAAACAAACTATTGATTTTTACAATAAAATGGATGAATCTTTAAAAGCATTATCCTGAATGAATGAAGCCAGGCACAAGAGTATATATATTGTATGTGATTCCATTTATATGAGAAAATTGTATAGGCAAAACTAATCTGTGGTGAGAGAAATCAGACCAGTGATTCCTTTGACAAGAGTGGGGGGCAGGGGTGGATCTCTTTATGAAGAATCCTAACAGAACTTTCTGCACTAACAGAAATGTAGGTTACATGAATGTACACAAGTGTAAACCTGATCAAACTATACATTTAAATTCTACGAGTTTCACTGTATAAATTATACCTCAATTTTTAAAAAGTAGTATTTAAAAAAGGAATTAAATGCATTAAAACTAATCTTTTCATAGATCGTCCATAAATTTTTTATAAATCCAATAATCCACTATGCTACAGAGCTTATAATCAAAACGAAACATTTTTATATTTAATGATTTAATCAAAATAATCCTTAACAAAAACTGTGACAAAAGGATATTGGTATGATTGAGGTCTTTACAGTTTTGTTTTCTTTTTTAAAAAGAGACAAGGTCTTGTTCTGTTGTCCAGGCTGGAGTGCAGTGGTGCAATTATAGCTTACCGTACCTCAAATTCCTGAGTTCAAGCAATCCTCCGGGCTCAACCTCCAAGTAGCTAGGACTACAGGCACACACCACCACGCCCAACTAATTATTTTTTTTATTTTTAGGGTCTCACTCTATTGCCCAGGCTGGTCTTGAACTCTTGGGCTCAAGCGACCCTCCCTCCTTGGCCTCCTAAAGCACTGGGCTTACAGGCGTGAGCCACTTTGCATGAACCATATTTTCATCATATTGAATTTTTAGATTTTTTCTACTACTAGGATTTGACTGAAGTCAGTGATAGATTATATCCCAATGTGGAAACGAGTGGGCACCTGAGAAAAACTCATAGGTGCTCTTAGAATATCTAGTAAATGAAATTTAGTACACTGGAAGAAGGCTACCACAACATCAGATCTGATTTAAATATTCAATTACACTAAAAAGTTTAAAAATTACTTTTGTAAAATACAGAGGTAAGCCTCACCCACAGTCAGACAAAACTGCAACACATGCACTGCTCCTTCTTGTTTCAGAAAGTTCATAAAGCGAAATAAAAGATCTTGTTGCTCTCTGATTTGCTTCAGTTCTAACTTCAGCACCTTGAGACGATACGGGAAAAAGAGTATGTTAAAGCTATATAAATGTGTTCTCAAACTGTTTATATCAAAAATAATGTTATTGCTGAAAATACTTACAGATGGCTTTTTATTTCTGGGTTCTGCAAATTTCTGCAAGAATGGAACCAAAGGAGAAGCTGGTTCAGTTGCTTTTTCAGGCTTTCAAGAAAGAGAGTTATTAACTCAGTAATATTCCCACCTGATCTGACATACAGAATCAAAATTCAGTGCAATCTGAAGTGTTTTCTAGTATGTTCAATACTCACTGGACTGTCATCTATGAAGATGATAAGCAAATGATTCACAGTATCCTAATGGAAAATAATAAACACAGGTCAACATAATTCCATTACTGTACTCTGCCCAGAATTCTCAGGACTTTTATCATATTATGAAAGTTTCTAGAAAAATGAAGAAACAAATGAAGCAGTGGCAAAGCATCTGCATTTATGTATTACAGAGAGACTTTAAAAATCTACAATGCAGGTTCTTAACCTTTGTGGAAATGGGCAAATAAAAGGTATTCTGAGTTTGGCATTTAAAATGCTTATAAATTATTCCTGTTTCTTCAAAATCTTACTGGATCAAAGGCAGAAGTATCCCAAGTATCAATGGATAAATAAATGAATAAGCAAAATGTGGTATATATGTACAATGGAATATTACTCAGCCTTGAAAAGGAAGGACATTCTGACACAGGCTACAAAATGGATGAACCTTGAGGACATCATGCTAAGTGAAATAAGCCAGTCACTAAAAGACAAATACTGTATGATTCCACTTATATGAGGTACCTGAAGTAGTCAAATTCATGGAGACAGAAAGCAGAATGGTGGTTGCTAGCAGCTGGAGGGAGGAATGAGGAGTTATTGTATAATGGGTATAGAGTTTCAGTTTTGTAAGAGCTCTGGAGATGGGTAGTGGTGATGGTTACACAACAATATGTATTTAATACCACTGAATAGTACACACAAAAATGTTTAAGATGGCAAATTTTATGTTGTGTATTTTACCACAATATAAAAAAAAATTTTTTTTAAATCTTACTGGATCAGCTAGGAAATCCAAAGAAGGAAGGAACACAGAACCAGACAGGATCTCTCTTATAAGTAAGGTCAGGGATCTGGAAAAAGACAATAATTGCAATAATTACATATATATATCTATATATATCTATATTATCTATATTTACATTCACTCTTAACTTTCTTTTTTTATTTTATTTTATTTTTTTAAGACAAAGTCTTGCTCTGCCCAGGCTAGAGTGCAGTGGCATCACCATAGCTCACTGCAACTTCTAACTCCTGGGTTCAAGTGATCCTCCTGCCTCAGCCTCCTGAGTAGCTGGTACTACAGGCTCATGCCACCACACCTAGTTAATTTTTGGCTTTTTAATTGAGACAGGGTCTCACTATGTTGCTGAAGCTGGTCTCGAACTCCTGGGCTCAAGCAATCCTACTGCCTTGGCCTCCCAAAGTGCTAGGATTACAGGTATGAACCACCACATCCAGCCAGTTCTTAACTTTCAAGTCCCGTGATTTACCTAAGGATCTTGTTAAAATGCAGGCTATAATTCAGTAGGTCTGGGGTGGGCCCTAAGATTCTGCATTTCTAACTAGGTCCCTGGTAACATTCATGCTACTGGTTTATAGACCACTTGAATAGTAAGGACTTAGAATCTTTATTTGGCTAAAAAATAATACTATTTAAGAAAAAAAAAGTATTCCCTTAACAGGAGGGACTTGAGGGACATTAAAAAATAAGTCCTATCTAAGAATATTTAAAATGTTTAATATACATTTAAATTAATGTTTAAGACTAATATGTTTAGTAGTATAATTACCTTATAATTGTATTAATATATAATATTATAAACTAGTCTAGAATAATCTTTTAAATTATTAAAATATTTTTTAAAACAAAATAAAGTAATATTTAAAATACATCACTAAAAATAAGCCATGGTTTCTCCTCTAAGAACTATTAGGGTAAGAGCAATAAAGTATCTTTTGGAATAATCTAAATATGCTCCTGCCAGAAAAAGGGAGAAAAACTAGATGATCTCTTATTATTCTCCCCAGCTGAATACCCTGAAACCCAAACTTGTCTATATAGTTCGTTCAAAGTGTTTCTGCCTATAAGTTATAATGTGCATGTCTTTAAAAAGGATCAAGAAAATATAATGATCTCAAATAAGAAAATTAATTTTATCCATATTTATCACTGATATCTAAGATCAGTTTTCAAGAAAAATTCTAAACAACACAAAATACCACAAATACTTAGCAACTAATTGGCATTTTAAGACCTGATAAATTACTTTTTTCAAATGAAAAACTGTTCACATCATAAGCTAACCTCAAGTTTTAGTGTACTCCTGTTACAATAAAGAATAACAATATAGGCCGTGCACGGTGGCTCATGCCTGTAATACCAGCACTCTGGGAGGCCGAGGTGGGAGGATTGCTTGAGCTCCGAAGTTCCAGACCAGCCTGAGCAAGAGCGAGACTCTGTCTCTACTAAAAATAGAAAAATTAGCCAGGCGTGCACCTGTAATCCCAGCTACTTGGGAGACTGAGGCAGGAGGATCCCTTAACCACAGGAGTTTGAGGTTGCAGTGAGCTACTATGATGCCACTACACTCTACACAGGGTGACAGAGTGAAACTCTGTCCCCAAAAAAAAAGAATAGCAATATACATATGGCATGGTATACAAATACTACTATGATATTTTCTAGTATATTTATACCTGCAGTCTGTTGCTTTAGGGGGCAAAATATACGGAAAAAGTAGTTCAGTAAGTTTCCTTAAATAGTGTAATTCATCTCTTCGACTTCTCAAAGCAACATGAAGCTCTGGACCATATTCTTCTAAAGCAGCTTGCTGTAAAAACTCTGTATTTTTTACTACAAAATAGAGATTAAAAATAAATATTGAAATAAGTTAAGCAACATTAAATAACTTCAGCCATTTCCACTAACAAAGAGGAGAGCATCTAGTCATTCCTTTTCTAGCCCCTTTTCAATACATATTCTACAGGGAAATTTTTCAGAAACAGACTATGAAGAGAGAAATTCCTCTTTGTTTATTCTGTAATAAATTAGTAAAACGATCCTTTTCCCCTCGCAAACAAGAATTTAAACTCATGTTTCCACTTTATACATTACAGAAAATAACAGCAAATGATTTTTAAAAAATGGAAAAAATGTAGAAAACATCTTTTAGCACACATAAGGATTTTGTTATCAAATGTTACATCTCATTTATATCCTCTGCAAAAAAAAAATATCCTACTCGAAATTCTTTAATTGCACCTGCTTTCACATCAATATCATCCAGGTAACCTTTTAAAGCAATTATACAAACTGGCTTCTTAGGTTAAGTTCTGGATCTTCTGTCCAGAGCATAGAACACAAGAAGTATAAAACTGTATAAGGCAGAAGTCTATGAATGAATAGATTTCTTAATAAATATTAACCGATGATAAAAGTTATACTAACAGGAAGTTTCTTAAAAGCCCACGCACTAAGTTAATATCTTAAAACTTAAAAGTAATAGTATTCTCTCCTTTTTATATACCTCAAAAAACCAAGTGGAAAGATAAGCCACGCTTTCCCCTTTCTGCACTCTATACCAAGTTTTAAAATCATGGAGTCTGTGTAGGGAATCTTAACCCTAATTCAATGGCATTTACTTTAGGACTATTTCCTTCTATTTTTATGGAAAGATAAAGCAAGCATGTTCACACATACACACACACACACACACACACACAAAAGTCAATATATGCATTCTAACAGTGTGAGTACTAAGAAGGTAATGAAGGCTACCTGTACCTGCAGTACTAAAGCAGGACTGGCAAAGAACGTAGTTTTTACGAGAAATGCATTTTAAATTATTTGCCAAGCTTTTGTTACCCCCAAAAACTTAAGGCACGGATCTTTTAGAAATTTATGTCATGGGCATAAGATTTCAAATCAGAAGACTAAGCTGTGATTATTTCCCAGCTCTGCTTCTTTACTGATATGATTTTGAACAAGTGATATAATCCCTTTGAGTCTCAGAATCTACATCCGTAAATAGTTATCAACTCTGAAAAGTCCACATGTAAAATATATAAGTAATTACAATATTTGGTGTGATTAAGCATTTATAGATAACATATAAATTAAATCTTAGGCTGGAATCTATTCAGCATCTGTCAGATGTAAGAGATTCCTGTAGTTCTAGGTGATAAGAAATTAAAGGGATCAGGCAAAACATTAAAAAAAGGTGGGGGGGACAGACACCTTAATTGGGAATATAAACAAAATAAAGATGATGGAATATAAAGCATGGATTAATCCCCATTTATCACTAATATATATAATGCCTAATCGGTTGGTGGTTTTCAGACCATAAAAAGAATTGTCCTCACGATCTATGACAAAGAGATATCTTCAGGTTGCAAGACTGGAGTAAGGTCCTTCTGCACAATCATTACTGAATTTAAATTAAGAGCCATAGAAGTATTTACATAAGCAGAAAACTTCTATATAATCCCTATTCTCAAGAGTCAGATTAAGCAGAGAACATCAAGAGAGTAAGGATAACAATGGATGAAGAGATGAACCTTTACTTCCTGAATGATGCTCAACTGTGGAACCAAAGAATTTAGGAAACAAATACATACATTAAAAAAATGAAAAATCCAAAATTTGAAAATCTGTTTTACAAGTCTGTCTAATTCACTGTCATAATATTTTGAACACTAGGATCTTAGGATAAAATTAGAGCCCTCAGGACTTCCGGAAAAATGGCGACCTGATAGCGTCCTACCACCGCACCGCTCCCAGGGAAGGAGGTGAAGAACGCCAGCGGCTGCCTGCGAGCACGGACCGCTCACTCGGAAAACAGCATTGCGAATGACAGAGAAACAACGCCGAACGCCCAGCCCAAGAAAACAGGTACAAAATTTTCACAATGATCGGAGGGCGCACGGAGCACAATAGAGCCTAGAGCGCGGGAAGGCCGCACTCGCCAGGTCGGCGCAGCGCGACCTGCCCCCCAAGCGGTTACGCGCCTCCCCGTACACACAGTCAGGGACAATCCCAGAGTTGGGGCAGGGCGGTTGCACAAGACAACAGACGCTGTGGAGTTGGAGTAATCACGAAAGCCAAACACAACCCTCAGCTGCAGTGTACAGAGACCGCACAGGGCTGGGGATCACGCTGGGCCGGAGATTCACTTCCCGGGACAGTGCGCGGGAACCCGCAGACCGGCACTGCGTCACTGGAAGTCAGCGGGACTGGGCCCAGGAGTTTAACGGGGAGCTGGACACGCCCTTAAAGGCTGCTAGCAACTGCCGCTGCGGCCGGTGGAGAAAAACTGCGCTCCGGGCGCGATCGGAGCCCGGCTGTGCGCCAGGCTGGCGGCGGCCGCCATCTTTACAGCCGCCCGCGCGGAGCTGTGAGCCGCGTCTCTAGCTCCGCCCCGCCACGGCCCGGGGCTCTTCTGCTGGGGCGAGACAGGCCTTGCATGTGGGGGCCAGGGACAGCCGCATCCCTGGGTTCCAGGTGGGACGAGATCCCGGAACTGTAGCGGCGGGACCTTTGGGGATTGGAAACAGTTTGCAGCTCGTCCATCTGGTTCCGCTACCCCGGCGCTGGCCTCCGACAAGTCCGCTCCGTGCTGGTCCTAGTGCCGGCCCCTGCAGGTCCCGGCCCTCCTGTACCCCAGAGATCGCTCATTTTGAAGGTTACTGGCTATAGTGACTCATTTGGTACAACTGCTGGTTCCCATGACAACCAAATACCTCAAGAGCCACAGGTTAACCAGAGCAGCTCCCCATAATCCTGCCCACTTCAATAGGGAATTTTGCGCCATCCAAGAGCGCTTCCAGCGGCCACTACTTCCCCCTCCCCGTGGGAACATCCCCCCGGTGGAGACTGCTGGGGATAGAGACGGCCACCCGCCTCGCCTTGAGGTCTAGTGGTGGAAAAGGGGTGCACAATTGGAGATCCCCCTATCAACCAGTATCACGCGGAGACACACATCAGAAGGGCAGACACACGTGGCTAGATGAGCAACCTCTGAGATGTGTAGAATTTTCCCAAATCAGCTCTCACACTGAAGCCAAAAGAAATTTTGTTTCTACCTGCACCTCAGGAGGAGCAGGGTCAAAGTAACCCCCAGGAGCTACAAGGCCCCTCCCAAAGCACAGAGCTTTCGCATACCCCAACTGGGGCATCAGAGTCTGCCACGGACATAACAGAATACCTAGCTAATAGGGAGCGGAGGACTCATATCCTCAAGTACAATCCATTAGCTCAGAGCCCAAGCTGGGAGGTTATTCTCACCACACTCCACTGGGAAGAGGAGAAGACCAAAGGTCAGAGTTAACTCAAGATCCACCAAACTTGCTAAAATACACCTAAGGCAATACAGGCCACTACTTCTCTCCCTGGCTTTGCCAAGGAACAATAATTGTGAGCCTGGTGACAGGGCCATAAACTAGCTCTAACACCCCCAGCTCTCGACCAAGAGGCCAGATGAGAAAAAACCAGCAAAATAACTCAGGGAACATGAAAAATCAGAGTGAAAAGTCACCCCAAAAGAAATTTCAGTTCCTCAGCAATGGATACCAACCCAAATGAAATGGGTAGAATGACAGAAGAGGAATTTCGTTTATGGATTATAAGAAAGCTCAATGAAATTCAAGAGAAAATTGAATCCCAGCACAAAGAAACCACAAGAAAAATGCAAGAAATGAACGAAAAATTCTCCAATGAAATAGAAATATTACGGAAAAATCAAATAGAAATCCTAGAAATGAAAGAAGCATTCAAGGATCTAGAAAACACAGTGGAAAGCCTTAAGAATAGGCTGGACCATGCAGAGGAAAGAATTTCAGAGCTAGAAGACAGCTCCTATGCGCTAAATAAATCAGCTGAAGAGAAAGAACACAAAACAAGAGGCAGGAAAAAAGCATACAAGAAATGTGGGATTATGTAAAGAGGCCAAACATAAGGATCATAGGTATCCCTGAGGGAGAGGAAGAAAATTCGCATGGGCTGGAAAATTTATTTGAAGGAATAATAGAGGAAAATTTCCATGGCTTAGCCAGAAATCTCGATATCCAAGTACAAGAAGCACACAGGACTCCTGGGAGAGTCAATGTGAAAAGGCATTCACCACGCCACATAATTATTAGACTGACCAAAGTAAACACAAAAGAGGCACTCCTCAGAACTGTAAGACGAAAAGAACACGTAACCTACAAAGTGAAACCGATCAGATTAACTGCAGATTTCTCAGCTGAAACCTTACAAGCCAGAAGGGAATGGGGAGACATCATCAATCTCCTAAAACAAAACAAAGGTCAACCCAGAATTCTGTATCCTGCCAAACTAAGCTTCTTATATGAGGGAGAAATAAAGACCTTTCCAGATAAGCAATCACTGATAGAATTTGCAAAATCCAGACCGGCCTTGCAAGAAATGCTTAGACCTGCATTATACACTAAACAGAGCAACAGACACCCACCTATGTAAAACTACGCAAAACCTAAAACCCCAGAAACCAGATTCCACAGTGACGCAAGAGGTAAAACAAAAGATACCACCCAACAGAATAATCAGAAATTTACCCCAAATATCAATTCTCTCAATAAATGTAAATGGCTTGAACTGCCCATTGAAGAGACATAGGCTGGCTGAATGGATTAAAAAATACAAACCAAGTATCTGTTGCCTTCAGGAAACACACCTTACACACAAAGACGCATTCAGACTCAAGGTGAAAGGATGGAATACAATTTTCCAGGCTAATGGAAACCAAAAGAAATCCGGAGTAGCCATCCTCATTTCAGATGACATAAACTTTAAAGCAATAAAAATAAAGAAGGACAAAAATGGACACTATATAGTGGTGAAGGGAAAAATTTCACAAGAGGATTTAACAATCCTAAACATTTATGCACCCAACACAGGAGCACCCAGGTACATAAAGCAAATACTGCTAGATCTAGACAACATAATAAGCAGCAACGCCATAATAGCAGGGGACTTCAACACCCCACTGACAGAACTGGACAGATCCTCCAAACAAAAAACAAATAGAGAAATAAAAGACCTAAACAGGACTATAGAACATTTGGGCCTAACAGATATCTACAGAACACTCCACCCAAATAACACTGAATATACATTCTTCTCATCAGCTCATGGAACTTTCTCTAAAATTGACCACATCCTAGGCAACAAAACAGATCTAAACAAATTCAAAAAAATAGAAATCATACCATGTATCTTTTCAGACCACAGCGGAATAAAATTAGATATCA
Source organism: Daubentonia madagascariensis (assembly GCA_023783475.1). Taxonomy (NCBI): domain Eukaryota; kingdom Metazoa; phylum Chordata; class Mammalia; order Primates; family Daubentoniidae; genus Daubentonia; species Daubentonia madagascariensis. The sequence continues at coordinate 32,984,861 of JAKFHU010002080.1, forward strand.
AGTCCAACAGAAACTCACATCGTCCTCCAAAAATGTGGAAACTAAACAATCTATTGCTGAAAGACTATTGGGTCAAGGAGGAGATTCAAATTGAAATCAAAAGATTCTTTGAACTAAACGATAATGGGGACACAAGTTATCAAAATCTGTGGGATACAGCAAAAGCAGTCCTGAGAGGAAAACTTATCGCCATAAATTCCCACATCCAAAAGACAGAAAGGTCACAAATCAGTAAACTAACGAATCATCTTAAGGAAATGGAAAAGGAAGAGCAAAGCAATCCTAAAGCCAGCAGAAGAAAAGAAATAACCAAAATCAAAGCAGAATTAAATGAAATCGAGAACAAAAGAACAATACAGAAGATCAATGAAACGAAAAGTTGGTTCTTCGAAAAGATAAACAAAATAGACAGGCCACTTGCCAGGTTGACCAGAAGCAGAAAGGAAAGGACTCTAATAAGCTCAATTAGAAATGAAAAAGGAGAAGTCACAACTGATACCGTGGAAATACAAAACATCATCTTTGAATACTACAAAAATCTCTATGCCCACAAACACGAAAACGTGAAGGAAATGGACAAATTCTTAGAAACACACTACTCCCTAGGCTCAACCAGGAAGAAACAGAATTTCTAAACAGACCAATATCAAGCACCGAAATTGAAGCAGTAATAAAAAATCTACCCACAAAAAAAAGTCCTGGACCAGATGGGTTCACACCTGAATTCTACCAAGCCTACAAAGAAGAACTGGTGCCTATACTGCAGAAATTATTTGAAAATATCCAGAAGGATGGAATCCTCCCAAACTCATTCTACGAAGCCAATATCACCTTGATACCTAAGCCAGGAAAGGACACAACAAAAAAAGAAAACTACAGACCAATATCCCTTATGAATATAGATGCAAAAATTCTCAATAAAATCCTTGCAAACCGAATTCAAATGTACATCAAAAAAATAATCCATCACGATCAGGTGGGCTTTATTCCCGAGATGCAGGGATGGTTCAACATACGCAAATCTATAAATGTAATTCACCATATAAATAAAAGCAAGAACAAAGATTATATGATCCTTTCAATAGATGCAGAAAAGGCTTTTGACAAAATCCAGCATCCTTTTATGATGAGAACTCTTAACAATATAGGCATAGATGGTTCATTCCTAGAAACTATTAAAGCCATATACGATAAACCCACAGCCAATATCATACTGAATGGGGAAAAATTGAAGGCATTCCCCCTTAAAACTGGCACCAGACAAGGGTGCCCACTATCTCCACTTCTTTTCAACATAGTGCTGGAAGTCCTGGCCACAGCAATTAGACAAGACAGAGGAATTAGGGGCGTCCAGATGGGGGCAGAAGAGGTCAAACTTTCACTATTCGCAGACGATATGATATTATACATAGAAAATCCCAAAGATTCAACCAAGAGATTACTGGAATTGATAAATGAATTCAGCAAAGTCTCAGGATACAAAATTAATACACACAAATCCATAGCCTTCATATATGCTAATAACAATCAAGCCGAGAAACAAATTAAAGATGCAATACCTTTCGCAATAGCAACAAAGAAGATTAAATATTTAGGAACATATCAAACTAAGGAGGTCAAAGACCTATATAGAGAGAATTATGAAACACTGAGAAAAGAAATTGCAGAGGACGTAAATAGATGGAAAGCCCTACCATGCTCTTGGATAGGCAGAATCAACATAGTAAAAATGGCTTTGCTACCTAAATTAATTTACAGAATCAATGCAATCCCTATCAAAATACCAACATCATATTTTGCCGATCTAGAAAAATAATTCTACGCTTCGTGTGGAACCAGAGAAGACCCCGTCTAGCCAAAGCAATCTTAAGCAAAAAGAACAAATTGGGAGGCATCTGTCTACCAGACTTCAAACTATACTACAAGGCTATAGTAACCAAAACTGCATGGTATTGGCACAAGAACAGAGACATAGACCAATGGAACAGGAGTGAGAACCCAAATATAAAACCAACCTCATACAGTCACCTGATCTTTGACAAATTGCAGAAAAACGTACACTGGGGAAAAGATTCCCTATTCAACAAATGGTGCTGGGAAAACTGGATGGCCATATGTAGAAGACTGAAAGTGGACCCACACCTCTCACCTCTCACAAAAATCAATTCACAATGGATAACAGATCTAAACCTAAGACATGAAACCATAAGAATTCTCGAAGAAAACGTTGTAAAAACTCTTATGGACATTGGCCTAAGCAAAGAATTTATGAAGAAGACCCCCAAAGCAATCACAGCAGCAACCAAAATAAATACCTGGGACCTGATCAAATTGAAAAGCTTCTGCACAGCCAAGGAAACTATCACTAGAGTGAACAGACAACCTACAGAATGGGAGAAAATATTTGCATGGTACACATCTGATAAAGGGCTGATAACCAGAATCTATACAGAACTTAGGAAAATCAACAAGAAAAAATCAAACAACCCTGTTAAAAAATGGGCAAAGGACATGAACAGAAACTTTTCCAAAGAAGACAGAATAATGGCCAGCAAACATATAAAAAAGTGCTCAACTTCTTTAATCATCAGGGAAATGCAGATCAAAACCACAATGAGATATCACTTAACCCCAGTGAGATTGGCTCATATCAAAAAATCCCCAAATAACAAATGTTGGCGGGGATGTGGACAGATAGGAACACTCATACACTGCTGGTGGGACTGCAAATTAGTACAACCTCTATGGAAAAGAATATGGAGATACTTCAAAGAATTAAAAGTAGAATTACCATTTGACCCAGCAATCCCACTACTGGGTATTTATCCAAAAGAAAAAAAGACATTTTATAATAAAGACATCTGCTCTCGAATGTTTATAGCAGCACAATTCACAATTGCAAAGTTGTGGAAACAACCAAGGTGCCCATCAATACACGAGTGGATCAATAAAATGTGGTATATGTATACTATGGAGTATTACTCAGCAATAAGGAACAACAGTGAATTAACTCATCTGGTATTATCCTGGTTGGAGCTAGAACCCATTCTTCGAAGCGAAGTGTCACAGGATTGGAAAAACAAGCACCACTGGTACTCACCATCAAATTGGTACTAACTGATGAACACTTACATCACACAGGGCAATAACATTCATCTGAAGGCGGGCGGGCGGGAGGGGGGTGGAAGGGATGGGAAAAACTCTCACTGAATGGATGTGGGGAGCACGGTTTGGGGGATGGCCACGATTGTGACTCTGACACAGGCAGAACAGGGGCAATGTGTATGGCCAAAGTGTTGTACCCCCATGATATTCTGAAATTAAAAAAATAAATTAAAAAAAAAAAAAATTAGAGCCCTCCTAATTCTCTGGCCTTTTAATTCTATGGATATCATTAATTACAATGTTATTAATAAAAGCAATCTAGCATTTTATGGTGATTTTGTAATTGAATTTGCTTTTTTATACACGAATAGTAGCAAATTAGCAACCACTGTCTTGCGAAGATTCAACAATAAATTTCAAACTAGTCTGTTCATATACATATAACATCACTCTCATAGAGACAAAATAATTTGGGGATTTTATTAAACTGATCAACTAAAATTAAAAGATAGCTCCATTTATTGTAGCCTGAGGGATATTTTGTCTTTATTGTTTTTGTCTTTAGAACAAAATTAAAACTGTATTAAAATACTTTTCCCACACAAAAACTTACCAAAAAAATGTTTATAGCAACTTTATTTATAATTCCCAAAATTGGAAGCAACCAAGATGCTCTTCAATAGGTAAATGGATAAAAAGTATGGTACATCCATACAATGGAATATAATTGAGTAATAAAAAGATATGAGTTATCAAGCCACGAAAAGACATGGAGGAGCCTTAGATGCATATTGCTAAGTGAAAGAAGCCAGTCTAAAACATACTGTATGATCCCAACTATAAAACATCCTGGAGAAATCAAAACTGTAGAGACAGTAAAAAGATCAATGATTGCCAGGGGTTCTTGGCGGGATGAATAGGTGAAGCACAGGGGGTTTTTATGGCAATGAAACTATGCAGTATGCTACTGAAATGGTGACTAGATGATCACACCTTTGTCAAAACTCATAGAATGTATGTAACAACACAAAGAGTAAAACCTAATGTAAACCATGGACTTTGGTTAATAACAACATATCAATATTGGCATATCAATTATAACAAACATACCAAGTAATGCAAGATGCAAATACTAGAAAAAGCAGGGAGTATATGAGAACTCTGTGTACTTTCTGCTCAATTTTTCTGTAAACTTAAAATTGCTCTAAAATATAAAATCTACTAATAAGACAAAACTTTTCCTATATTTTCTTCTGACAATAAAGTAGCCTTTACAAAATGACAACAAAGACACTGCCTTCTAGTGTGTTTTTGCCAGTGACAGGACAATAATTTTAAAAGTTAATTTTTTAATTCAACAAGTTACATGTACTCAAACTCTTTTTTTTTAAACTATGTTGAAGGTAAAATTATTTTTACTTGTTATAAGATGTACACAATAATTTTTAAATATATAATTTGAAATGCTTCTCATATCTGAGGAATTACGCATATCAAAGGGCAAATAAACTAACAATTTCATTTAATTTAACTTCAACTCTACCTATAGCCTAATTTCCCAAAATGTGCTCTGATTATATTAATTGATATTATGAGGGAAGAAAAAAATGGTTCCATGCTCAAATAAATTTGAGACATACTAGGATAAAGTTATTGCTTTGCTGCAGGACTATTCAGAGTTTTTGGTGTGCCAGTATTCACTGGGCATTTCCAGGAGGAGAATACAACACTAATTACCAACAAATACGACCATGAAACTTCTTCTGGTCATAAGGTCATCTACATAGTGTAGTACTTTGCAGAACATACTTCAGAAAGCAATGACAAACAGGAATTCCAAATGCAAATATAAGGAAAATCTCAGTTTTGCACAGAACTAAGTATAGAATATAGAAGTAATTTTGTCAAAAAGAAACATTTTAGCTTGATCTAGAGTAAGAAAAGTCCCAAATAAAGATTTCACATTCATTCAGAAAATATCTACTAAACATATGCTATGTGTGAATCATGACAGTAAAAAGGCCAGGACACACATAAGAAATAGCAAATAGGTCATCCTGGCTAAGGCATAATATATAGTGAAAGACAAGACTGGATCAAAATATATGACTAGATAGAAAAGGGCTTATAGATACAGTTTACATGCTATGGCAAAGTCACTAAGTTTTTTTAGTAGGGACATAACATGAGAATTGTGATATTGTAAAATTAACAAGGTAGCAGTATAAAGGATGGACTAAAATAGGTCAAAATTCGAAATCATTAAGGAGAAAGTGGGAAGAGACGTGAAAGATAACTCAGAGAAATAGGCTATGATTCAAAAAAAGATGAGTCATCAATAATATATCTAAAAGCTAACTAACTATATTTAATTTTCAAAGATTTTTGAGTTTTCACACTTACACGATTAACAAACTACTGAAAGGGATTTCAGTGTAAAAGCATACTCTCACAGCATTTGTGAATATATCAGTTAATGTATCAGTACTCAGATATTTCAGGTGAAAGTTGATGTATAAAAACAAAATCACTCAAACTATGGAAAAAACTGTATTACCTTTCTGTCTGGCTTTAACTATCACTTCTATGTGCTTCATTGCTGCTTTTAATAGTTTCTTGGTTATAATAGATGGAATATCCACCTAGAAAAATTCAACATAAAAATAAAACTTTTAAAGTAATTATTACTAAGTTACAATGGCAAGAACACTATAATTAAGATATTAGAACATACCTTAAAAATTAGAAGTATTATTCAGAATCTTTCAAAAATTTAAGTTAAAACACTTTATATTCTTAGACCACACAACTGTTACATTAGATAGTTTTTGAAACAAAGTATTGAAATTTTACCTTAATATGCATACTCTAAATACTAGATTTTTCCCACAAAATAATATTTTTACTCTTGGCTTGTTTCTTTATGTGTTCTTTGTGTTAAAAGCATGCAAGGAAAACTCCAGTAACTTATCATCTCCTTGATGCTATAAATTTTGTTGGTAAGATGTTATTTGAAAATGAACGTTTTCATTCAGCTTACAAGATGAATTCTGGTTTTAAGATACATGGAAGTATCCTATTTTAGAATACATTTCCCACCAACATTTTTCAACTTAAAGGCTAGAATCTATACTGATAATGGTAGGTTAGTGAGGGAGGGCTGAGGGCTTATATGCACACATAGAAAAGCAGCAAAAAATAAAATAACTAAAAATAAATTGCAAATAAAATAAATCACCAAAAAGTAAGTTTATTGGACTTTAACAGGCTCATCTTCCACCATAAAACCTAACACTTTACAACTTTCCTTTATCAAAGGCATGAGAAAATTACATCACCAATAGTGTTAACTTCCCAATCCTTTTTAAATTCCATATTAAAGAACAAAATCCCAGGGTGAAAAGTCTAGCAAGTATTATGGATTATAAACTCCCAACTTTTAGTGACTTTCTGATAAAACCCAGAGCAAAGATCAAACATGTTCAGTAAGAAGGAATATTCTTGCTAGTACTATGCCTCATTGCAAAATAATATTACTCTTTGTTTATCCTCAGCTACACAGTACTCAATGATTATAAATTACTCTCATATTTATCAAATAAACAAGATGTTTTAGTTTTCAAACATTTTATAAAATCTTGTCTTCTGAGAATACTCATGAAGATTTTCATTTATAAGTTCCATTCTAGGGACTTTGGGTCAGAATTAAAATGGTAAAATAATAGGTTTCTCACTAAACATTGATTTTTAAAAAGAAAACTGTGGATGTTAAATGATTCTTTATTTTCACTATTCCTAAACTTCCAATTTACATTATTCAAGCAATGGGATCAAGGACAGAACACTGTAGGTGGAATAAGATGACCCGGGCCTAATCCACTGCCCATTAACTACCTCTGACACTTTGACAAAGTTCCTAACTTGCTATAAAATGGATATAATGACCGGTATCTCTCCCAGGACACTGATACAGATAAAATGAGAAGAAAGGCCAGGCGGAGTGGCTCAACGCCTGTAATCCTAGCACTTTGGGAGGCCAAGGCGGGAAGATTGCTTGAGGCCAGGAGTTCAAGACCAACCTGAGCAAGAGCAAGACCCCATCTCTACTAAAAATAGAAAAAATTAGCCAGGCATGGTGGCATGCACCTGTAGTCCCAGCTACTTGGGAGGGTGATGTAGGAGGATCACTTGAGCCCAGGAGTTTGAGGTTGCAGTGAGTTATGATGATACCACTGCACTCTAGCCAGGGTAACAGAGTGAGACCCTATCTCCAAAAAAAAAGAGAAAAAGCATATATAGCATAATAACCCAGAGAATGAAAGAAAATATTTGCAGATCATTTATCCAATAAAAGACTTGTATCTAGGTTATGTGAAGAACTGGGACAACTCAGTAATAAAAAGACAGGCTGGGTATGGTGACTCACGTCTGTAATCCTAGCACTCTGGGAGGCCAACACAGGAGGATCACTTGAGCCCAGGAGTTTGAGGTTGCAGTGAGCTATGATGACGCCACTGCACTCTAGCCAGGGAGACAGAGTGAGACTCTGTCTCAAAAAAAAAAGTAAGTAATAAAAAGACAAACAACCCAGTTAAAATATGGGCAAAGGATCTGAATAGACATTTCTCGAAAGAAGATACACAAATGGCCAATAAGCATATAAAAAGGTGCTCAACATCACTGGCATCAGGGAAATGCAAATCAAAGCCACAATGAACTATCACTTCACACCCACTAGGACGCTTAGAATTAAAAAGTGACATAAGGCCTAGTGCAGTAGCTCAAGCCTGTGATCCTAGCACTTTGGGAAGTTTGAGGACCACTTGAGGCCAGGAGTTCGAGACCAGCCTGAACAACACAGTGTGACCATCTCCATAAAAAATACAAAAATTAGCCAGGCGTAGCAGTATGCACCTGTAGTCTCAGCTCCTTGGCAGGCTGAGGCAGGAGGATCGCTTGAGCCCAGTAGTTTGAGGTTGCAGTGAGCTATGATGACACTACTGCACACTAGCCTGGGCAACAGAGCAAGCTAAAAAAAAAAAAAAGTGAGATAATAACTAGTTCTGGCAAGGATGTGGAGAAACTGGAATCCTCATACACTGCTGGTGGGAATGTAAATGACACAGCCACTTTGGAAAATAGTCTAGTAGCTCCTCAAAGTGTTAAACAGAGTTACCATTTAATCCAGCAATTACACTCGTAGGTATATACCCAAAATAAATGAAAACATATATTCAACAAAAAAAACTTGTACACAAATGTTCATACATGCATAACAGCCAAATGTCCAAATGTCCATCAACTGATGAATGGGTAAACAAATTGTAGTATATCCATACAATGGAATATTATTCAGCCATAAAACAGAATGAGTACTGATACATGCTACAACATGACAACATGGATGAACCTTGAGAACATTATGCTAAGTGCAGGAAGCCAGTCACAAAAGGCCACATATTGTATGATTCCATTTATGTGCAATGTTCAGAACAGACATAAAATCCATAGAGACAGAAAGTAGATTTGTGGTTGGATATGGATGAGGGCATAGGATGGCTGGGGTTTATAGCCAAAGGGTACAAGGTTTCTTTCTGGGTGATGAAAATGTTCTAAAATTGATGGTGGTGATGGTTGTACAACTGTGAATATGCTAAAAACCACTGAATTACACACTTTAAATGCATGAATTATATGGTATGTAAGGTATATCTCAATAAAGCTTTTATCAAAATATATGTATCTATCATGCTTCAAGTATGAAGGTGTTATTATTTTAGAATTCAGTAAGCTATATCAAAGCTTAACATAGCAGAATTTTTCTATTAATTAATGTCTTTTAACTAATTCATTGTACTAAGGCGATCAAAATTAATTTTGATAAATTCGTTTTATCTGACTTATTCCAAGTTGTAACTTAAATGGTTTATCATCAACAAATTGATATTTCTTCCTAAATCTTTTATTCCACTTAATCTATTGAGACAATTGCCCCAGAACCTCTTTTTAAACAATATCACGTTTATCAACTTTTTTCAAAAATAATAAATGCTCATTGCAAAAAAAAAAAAAAGACAAATATAAAGAAATAAATGGAAAGAACCAAAATTGAGCATCAGCCCATCACCACAATAAGAGTTAACAGTGATAAGGACGTATTTGTCCTTAACACAGGTATTAACAAGCTTCATTATATAAGCTTTGTTTTCAAAGTGGAAAAATACCACATATATTATTTCCTAGCCTCTTACACTTGACTATTTAAGATAAATATTTTCACATGAAAATAAGTACTATTCTGCAAAGTGATTTTTCATGGCTGTGTAGAATTCTATAGTGAAAATGTATTGCATGTACTCAACACACAATCCCTACCACTAGACATCAGTTTTTCTTTTCAGTTTTATTATAAATTATAGTGCAATAAATCTTTGAACATACATTTTTAAATATATCTTTGATCATATCTATATATTACCAAAAAAAAGGAATTAAATTGGAGTATAAACATTTTTAACTCTTAATATTAAGATTACTAAACTGCCATTAAGTGTAAGAGTTATACCAATTTGGATTTGCACTTGCTTTGCCTATTTTCACACAACCATCATTACTAGATATTAACATTCTTTTTTACCTTTCCCAATCTGATAGGTAAAAGAATAATATCTCATTAAAACTTTTTATTTATTTGACATGAGATAACATATTTTCAAGTGTTCATTGGCCATTTTATATTTTTCTTTTGTGAACTGCTCATTCATATTTTTTGCACATCTTTTCTACAGTGGTTGACTATATTGTTCATTTCTCAAGTAGGTATAGAAACATTTAACAAAATTAATCTTTATTTTATTACTAACGGCAGAAATAGATACTAATTCATTGTCAATGTGTTCAATCCTATTGAACTGACGAAGTAGTAGACAAATGTGTATGTCTACAGCCAACGTACTACAAATATATATAGACAAAAACCCAAACATATACAAAATATGGTTAAAAAAATTTTTTTTTAAAGTAGATCACAATCATTGCCATTTACTCAACAAATTCATCTAACTGGAACATGACCTTTTTTCTATCATTGCCTTTTCATTTCTAATTTTCACAAACCAAGATAACCAAGCATTAAAATTAAGGACAGCAAAACTGATTAGTGAATAGAAGTCATTCAATAATTTTAACCTAAAAAAATGAAAAATGAAGAAAATACAAATACACATGATAAAGGAGAAAGTAAAAATAAGATTTAAAACAATCTCTTTCATAATGAGAAAGCCCCAAATTCCCACATTTCTCATTATAAATATATACCTTGTGAATCCTTCGTATTAAGACAGATGCAAAAAACCGTAACGTTATTCTCAGTTCATCAACAAAGGACTCATCATCTGTCACATCCCTTCAATTGAGGAGAAAAGCAAACATTCAGAAGTTCAAAGAAATACAGTTTTCACTTTCTGGAAACCAAGGAAAAAAACTTCCCTTTTCTCCCTATTTACTTAAGCTATTTTTCTTTTTTTTATTTATATATAATGCATTTCATTGCAGAATAAAATATATAAAAAAGAAAACAAATGTCTCCCATAATTCTAGTACTCAGACATAATCACTATTAACTAAACTGTAGTAGATATTTCTGCAGACATACACATGTACATAGTCTTATTTGTACAATATTAAGATCATTTTCTAAGTATCATCAAAGAAATTTCAACAAAACAAAAGAATGAATAATTTTGGAGAAGCAACAGAATAGAAAATTTTAAATTAGTTTAAAATGTTTACAAAATAATAATATAAATTAATTCTAAAAGTTAAAAAGTGTGCTCTATTTGAAAAAGAACATGAACTGAAACTCAAACATTTTTTAACAGAAATTTTGACAACCTTCACCTGAGGAGCTACTTTTCATTTTCCTGTTGTTTTGAGGTCCCTAGAATTAGGAAACTTTCCTAATTAAAGGCAAGAAAGAAAGGTATGTATAATGGTGATATCCTGAACTTGAAGATGGTTCTAATTGTTAAGTCCCTTGGCAGAATAAGGAAGATAATTGTTTCAACCATGCTTCCCACTATTAACCCCAGGGAAGGAAATATGACAGCATCAATAGCTAGACTGAGGAGAAAACACATACTTTAACACTTAGAAATATAACAAGATTTTATGTCTGAAGAGTCATAATATAGAAGTGGGGGAGGGTAGAAGAGTCTTTACAAAGGGATTCATTTTACAAATGGCCTCACCATCAGCTTTACTCAAATGTCAAATGCGGCTGGGCACAGCAGCTCATGCCTATAATCCTAGCACTTTGGGAGGCCGCGGTGGGAGGGCCACTTGAGCCCAGGAGGTTGAAACCAGCCTGGGCAACATAGTGAGACCCTGTCGCTACAAAAATTAGCTGGGCATGTTGGCATGTGCCTGTAGTCCCAGCTACTTGGAACGCTGAAGCAGGAGGATCACTTGAGCCCAGAAGTTTGAGGTTCCAGTGAGCTATGATGACACCACTGCACTCTAATCCAGGCAACAAAGACCTTGTCTCAAAAAAAAAAAAAAACCTTAAAATAAATATGGCAAATGCCTGATATTTAAGACAGAACTCAATATAAAAAATTAAGGCCAGGTGCGGTGGCTCACACTTGTAATCCTAGCACTCTGGGAGGCCGAGACGGAGGATTGCTTGAGCTCAGGAGTTCGAGACTAGCCTGAGCAAGAGCGAGACCCCGCCTCTACTAAAAATAGAAAAATTAGCTGGGCGTGGTGGCACGTCCCTTTACTACTCGGGAGGCTGAGGCAGGACGACTGTTTGAGCTCACAAGTTTGAGGTTGCAGTGAGCTATGATGATACCACTGCACACCACCCAGGATGACAGAGTGAGACTATGTCTCAAAAAAAAAAAAAAAAAAAAATTTACGCAGCTTTTCTGGAAAATATGGTATATAAACTGGATTTCAAATTTGTCTTAACACACTCTGGATGAACACAATTAGTAGCATTTTTTAAATTAGAAAACTCAAAATACACTGAATCAATATAAAATGAGGGTACTGTCATTAAACATTATACATATATATAGGTGTAAGTCATATAGGTGTAAGTGTTCAAAAAGATATTAAACAAATGATGCTTATTTAAGGAAATATGTATTTATTAAATGATATAAGTTGGATCTCTCTTTGATTCTCAAACTAGGTGTTTTTTCAGATCTAGAGTATTTTCTGTATCTTGGAAGATACAGGGCCCTTGTACATACATAGCATATACCAAAAAACAAAGTTACTTTGGAAAAAAAAATTAATTTTCCAGGAAAACTACTTAAGTTATTTTTCAATTTAATGAAACATCTGAATATAGAGTTTTCTCCCAAAGGCATAATTATTTGAAATGTGAAAACTGTGTACAAAATTATTAAATTACTACATTTAGGAATGATAAATTCTATAAGTTACTTTTCTTTCAAAAAGCAGCCTGGCTTTTCTTCCTCTATACTATCACTAAATTATTAATTGATTGCCTACATCAATGGTTCTTAACTGGGGCCAATTATGCCTTCCAGATATCATTTGGCAAGCTCTGAAGACGTTTTTAGTAATTAAAACGGGGGGTGAGGGGGGTGGGGGGGGTGCGCCTGCTACTAGCATCTAATGAAAAGCCAGGGGTGCTGTTAAATATCCTATCATGAAAGTACAGCACTCCACAATAAAGAATTCTTTGGCCTAAAATGTCAGTAGTAACAAAGTTGAGAAATCCTGGTTTATATCAAAAACTCATTAGCATGCTTAGCTTAATGGTATTCACTATATTAAACAAAAAAGATCTTATAGAAAGAACATACCTGTACCATGGATAAACAAAGTTTTCCAATACTAATTCAAGAACCTGCATAAAAATTATTTTTTAAAGAAAAATAAAATTAATTAATTAATTAATTAAACTGTACTACTTGGTAATACATAATATTATCAAGAACCAATTTTTATTATCACAAATAATGACAGTAATATCATACTTTCACATGACACCATGTATATTTCAACCTTATACAATTGTGAGGATCAAAGAGAACATATGAGAAAACACTTGGAAAATCATAAAACTTCACAAAAAGGAGAAATTATTATTAAAATGACACACACATATTTCTAAATATTCCCATAATCAAAAAAAAAACTTAAATAAACTGTTGCTGACTCTGAAGCTTCACTGAACCAAAACAGTTCTATGGAAAGGAGGAAAATAATAAGTTGGTCTTTTGCATTCCTAAGTTTCTGTAAGTCAGTATTCCCAGGATAAAATAAAAGAAACAAGCAGCTGAGACTTATATAAGGGGTCAAAATTAGGTGTTAGTGATCACCTTTGAAAGGTTAGTGACTTAGAAGGGAACATGAAGGGGAGTTCTGGGATGCTGGTAATGTTTTTTTTTTTAATCTGGATACTGGTTATACGACATGTTCACTCTGTAAAAATTTTAGCTGTACACTTAAAATCAGGTATATAAGTTATACGTGAAAAAGTAACAAAACTAAACAAACCCTGGGTATTAAACTTTCCATTTCTTGGGGCTGGATATAGCAGTATAATTTTTAAAGGAGCTGCAGCATGGGACAGTAACTTTAAAAAGCAGTATGGAGGGAATGGAGCAATGTACCTAATCTTTATGCTTCCCAAATCAGACCATACACCTTCTCTGGCAGCAGTAACAAAGACTGTGGAGTCTATAGTTTAAATGTTAAAGCAACAATAATTTAGATTTTTACTACAAAAACTAAGCGCTAGTTATATTAACTGGATACATATGAAACAGCCACATCAATAAACAGGATAGACAGGAGACTAGAAAAGGTTATTGTTAAACATTTGCTCTCCTTTTATTCCCCACATCCAATCAGTCACCTAATCCTACTGATTTTACATTCTAAGTAGCTCTCTTCTACAGCACAACTGTTTGAGTCCTCATCTTCTCACCCCTTATATTGCAGCAATACCCTCTAAACTAATCTCTCTGCTTCCAAGCTCACTCCCCTCCAGCTTCCATAGAGCTGCCAAACTGATGTAAAACATATTTGACCACATCACTCCCTTGCATGTAAACCTGAATAATATCAAACCACAAAACATGAAAAAAGAGAGGTGAAGCTGCACTGATTTTGAAGGGGAGCTGCTGGCATGCAGCGGCTATGATCACTTACTTCCTTGTCACCTCCCACTATATCCTGTGACTCACATCTAAAACTCAATTACACAGTTTGAAATCATGGCTTCAGATCATTCACTAAACATATCAACGCAAGCCTTGAAGTCATTTGATTTACTGATTTTTAAGAGCCATATAATACTGTTAAGAATCTAGCAACCGGAGTTTTGACTGAGTTCTGCAACCAATCGGATATGAAACTTGAGAAAATTATGAAAACTCTCTGAACTCCAGCTTACCTTTGATAAAATTATCAATAATAGGACCCACAATGAAATACATTATTTCATGTATAGATTACATGAAATAATGTATATACTTAGCACAGTGCCTAATATATAGTAAGTATATCATTAAATATTAACTACTAGAATATTGTTTCTTCATTGCCCACATCCTCCCTCACATTTTACCCTCCAGTTTACTGAATGCCCCACCTTGTTTCAAGCCTCTCTTTCCTTTAGAAAGCTCTACACAAACCCCGAAATACCCTTTCCCAGACTACCAGTCTGGCAAACTTCTAGTCATCCAATCTGACTGCCCCTCTCAACAGTTATGCACTTCCTCCTCTACACTAGTTCTATACACCTTGTACATTTTTTCCATTATTGCCTGTATTACATTATATTGTAATTACCTGTTTATATGTCTACCTCCCCTACTAGACTGAAGTTCCCAGTAGAGAAGGACCATATCTTATTTCTCTCTTAATCTCTAAGGCCTAGCCCAGTTCCTGCCTATAGCAAGATCTCAAAAAATTTTTAATTGTGGGAGCTAATATTTATTGAGCATGAATATGCACCAGGCCCTGGGCCAAGAACTTTACATAAGTTCTTTCATTTTTTTTGAAAGAATGAATGAAGTGTCAAAGACACAAATAATACTCTTGCTAGAGGTTTTCTTCAATAGAACTCAACTCAGCACTCTCCAGTAGAAATATAATGTAAGTCACACATTAATCGTACATTTTCTAGTAGCTACATTTCTTAAAAAGTAAAATAAAAAAACCAAAAAAACAGGTAAAATTAATTTTATTTAACCCAATATATCCAAAATATTGTCATTTCAACATGTAATCAATATAAAAAATGTAAGATATTTTACATTCTTTTTTCTTACTAAGTTTTCAAAATCCAGTATATATTTTATATACATAGCACATCTCAATTTGGACTAGCACATTTCAAGTGTTTATTAATAGCCACATCGGGCTAGTGCCTACCATATTAGCACAGTCTTAAATCAGGGAATCTTGGAGATGAAAAAGGCTTAGAGAAGCAATGAAAAGGAAAAATGCCAAAAGTTTAAATGGCATTTTATATAGATTACCTTTAGTCAAAGGAGGATACAAACTAGGATAAAGGACACTTAGGCAAGATTCAGATGCCTAATGCTATTCTTCAATTAATTAGCATCGAATTTAATCCAGTACATTTCTATCAGCTAGCAACAATATACATGACCCCAAACTTGGTGCTGGGAACACATAAGACCCACCTTCCTGCCTTCAAAGATTTCACTGTTTCCTCAGATCCATGGAGAACACAAGTCTCTAAAACAAATATCTAAAATGTTTGGTATGAAAAACATACATATAATATGTGTCTATAACAAAGATAAGAGAACATACTTTCTATTCCTATATTATGCAGAAACAGTGAAAATTATCCCATTCCCTACTCTACCCTTCAGTTAGTGTCAAAACTGGGGTCATAATTCAGTAAAATACACATTTATTCCTTGCAGTTCAGGGCTCCTTTCAGAATTCTGAAGTCATTTTTTCTACTACCCTATCATAAAGATGACTGTTTTTATAGGAGATAAGCAACAACCAGGTAAAATAGAGCTTTGCCATGGCTAAAATGTCTATTTAAATTAAACATGGGATCCAAAAACATTTCTAGCTTACTATTCAAGTTGCTTAGTTTGTAATAATCAACTACTTAGTCCAGAATTGATTAGGTGGCATATACTGAGATGCCCCATAAATAAATTTTTTGATGAAAACATCCAGAAAAATGTACCATAGGTATTTAACATCTTCTGTTAATAACATTAAATCAGTTACCTCTGAGAGAGATGCATCAACCTTGGAAGGAATTTTCAGGTCTAGCCATGGCTGGTAGTTTTCAAGTAGCAAGGAAGGCCTAAAGAAAAAATCATACAATTAAATCACATGAAATCCAAAATGTAATTAGAAGGATCAACAAATAAAAATTATTTAACTTACCTGTGTCGTTTACATTTCACTTTACCACAAACAGCACAGCTATGACCTTGAGGAAATAATTCTTGAAGTCCTAACTGCTAAAAAAGGAAAATAAGGGTGGGGGGAGATTGTCCTTACTTTACATCTTTACTAAAGAGAATCAACTTTTCAAAAGTTTTTTTAATCAATGTATGAATTCAGAGGACATTTTTGGTCTGCTTTAACAGTGAAACCATTCATTGTAATAAATAATACTTGCTAAAGTCCCAATTAACAGAAAAAAATACCTGATGAAATGCTTTACAATACCTAAGCCAAATTTCCAAGCTTAAAGTTAAAATCAATTGTTATGATCACTTATGTAAAAAAAAAAAATCAATCTATATTTGAAAGTGATACTCTACTGGAAAAGTATAACAAAAAATTATTTTCTATTTCTCCAAAACCTTGAATTCAACAAGGAAGAAGATATGTGGTAGGTACCTAGTAAGGTTCCTCACCAAATATGGGACACCACTTTCATTTGTGTTTCTTCTGAGTAGAAATACCAACAAACCTGAGATAAGGGACTGCATCAACTTAAAGAATTATCCAGTATGACTTCAAGATATCCCACTAAACCCTGATCTACAGACCAGAACCTTGCCTTACAGAGACAGATTCAATACACTACCACCTTCATTAAATTTCAGAAATACAAATTATTTAGTTATGCAAATTGCCTAATTATTTCTCTTTTTTTTTTTTTGGCCAAATTTAGCAGTGAGGGTTGTACACCAATGTTAGTGACACTAATGTTAGTAAGTTCTGATAACCCACTACTATCGGAGCAGCCACTGCTTTAACATGCTTTCAATAATAACACTAAACAGCATAGGGTCATACATATTGACTCTTGAAAATAAGAACACATAATTTTACCTTGGGTTTGTATTTTATTGTGAAGAATATATTTGGTAAGAGAGAATCAGGTCCAAATGAGCAGTAGAATGTGACAACTCCAGCAACAAATGACCAGAAGATCATTAAAACATGAAGATACCTTAAAAATAAATTAAAATAATTATTAGAACCAAAGAAAAGGTGTAAGTTATCCTTTCATTAATTTAACAAGGATTTATTAAGCACCTACCATATCAGACGGGAGCAATTTTTCCAATCATGATTTTCTGTAATGTATTTATTAAATAGAAGAATCAAAATACATGCTATCAAATGTATATTTCATTTAAAGTATAAGGAAGTATAAATTCTCAGTATTTCATAATTTGGTACCTATGTGGTCATTTTTAACTAGCCTATACCATATTCTTCCAGAATACCTTCTAAGCATATTGTAGTATTTATACCCCACCACAATTCTGATTATTTCTAATTAAATCAAAACAATTTTACTAAGTGCCTATTTTTGTGCTAGACAGTGCTAGGCTCTTCCCTACAGTAGGGAAGAGCACCGCCATGGTCTCTACTTGCATGGAAAACACTGTCTAGTAATGATAACAGGTAAGTAAATGAGCACAATACAATGTGATCGTGTGTTTGATATTATGACAGAAGTATGCATGATATGGGAACACCATAGGCCGATTAATGAATCCAAATTTGAAAGGACAGAGAAGCATTTTTCAGAGAAAGTAATGTCTACAGGAAAACTTAAAGGGTAAGTAGGAATAAACAAACTAAAGAGGGTAGTGTAGAGGAATGAGGGGCTGGGGAAGAGACAGGGGAATTCGAGCTTGAGAGAAACACATGGGCCAAGGTCTAGCATAGTTCCAAGGGAGAAGTGGCCTTGAGATCAATCTTAAAAAGCAAGCAGAAGCCAGATGACATAGAGTCATGTAATAGGTCATATTAAAGCATCTTAATATAGGCAGTCCACACATTGCATAGTTCTGATATGCACAAACTTCAGTCACCATGATTTTGTTAAGTAACACTAGTCTCCCACAACATAGTTCAAATTCCAATGACCACAGTATATTTATTAACTACGAGTAACTGGATAAAGTACAAATTTTGCTGCTAACTCTTCAGTCCACAAATCACTATATAAATAACAGATATGCATCACGATCAGTGACCAATCACATCACTTCTGTCAGTGACTGGTCACTCACTGCACATCTGTTGTCATTCAGTTCATGCACAGACAGCAAAGCATGGAGCTGTGTTACCTCCTTGTCTCCCAGTAATAAATCCACATGACATTTTACAAAAATGGATAATTTGAAGAAGAAACTGGCCCACAAACATGAAAGTACAACAAAGAAATAAACAGTGATAATGCTAGAAGTGAAATTCAAATCAAATGTAAATGAAGTTACAGAAGAAACAGCTAACTGTGGGAATGACAATGCTCTCTAGATAATGCAGCCAGAGGAACTTAGAGAAGGGAACTTATTAACATCAATGAGGAAAGTGGTTGTGACAAAAGGATAAAAATGTCTCAGAGGAAGTGACACCAGCAAAAATCATCACATTAAAGGAACTCTTAAGAGATTTCATGACATTGGATAAAACACTGAAAGCTGATCCAAACTTAGGAGATGGCAATTTACCTAGGCATAGAAAATATACTCCATATCCTATGTTGTACGATGAGAAGATTAAGATCACTTTGCAGTTTCTGCTTGCATTATCATTTTTACAGCCTACCAGACAAAGTGGGGACTGCCTGTATTATCTTACAAGAAAATGCACTGTAGAGATCTAATAACTCATAGACTCAGTGGAGACTACTTCTTCTGCAAAGTGTTCTTTCTTCCTACTCACCATGAAGTTCAAATGGGAACAGGAGCTTTCACCTCCTTTCAGATTCTATCTCCCTCACTTAAGACTGGACTAAGAGTAGACACAAAACCCAAAATGGGCAAATCATAGCATCCTACAGTTGCTATGCCTACAGTTGACTGTTTCAGGGATGGGTACCATGTGAACCAACCTAGGAGGTAACAGGCATTCTAAACAGAGTGAACCGTATGAACTGGGGTCCAACCAGAGTCTCAGTCCCTTTCATGATAGTAGAAATGTGAAGCTCTCATAATACTGACAGCCATATGCTCTGCCACTTGAAAGAAATGGTAGTGAGAAGAGAATGAAGCCAGACTTCAGAGAGGAAAAGAAAAAGGGGAGGGAAGAAAGTATTGAGGGATTTCAAATCCTGGTATCATGTGTCCCTGTGCCCCAGCTACACTTCAGTTATTTCTGCACTTAAGAAACTTTCCAATGTTTCCACTCTTTGCTAAACCTAGTGTGAGTTGAGTTTCTGTCATCTACCATCAAGAGTCCTGAGTAACATCCAGGAGACAATGAAGAGTTTTAAGCTGATTTTAAGAAATATTAAGAAACTTAAGTGCCAGGCACCGTGGTTCACGCCTGTAATCCTAGCACTCCGGGAAGCCAAGACGGCAGGATCGCTTGAGGTCAGAAGTTTGAGACAAGCCTGAGCAATAGCGAGACCCTGTCTCTACAAAAAATAGAAAAATTAGCCAGGCCTGGTGGCACGCACCTGCAATCCCAAGCTACTCAGGAGGCTGAGGCAGGAGGATCACTTGAGCCCAGGAGTTTGAGGTTGCAGTGAGCTATGATGATGCCACTGCACTCTAGCTCAGACGACAGAGCGAGACTGTATCAAAAAAAAAGGAGAATGATAGCATTAGGTTGCAGAATCAGAAGACTACTCTGGCTGCAAAATGTAGAATGCCCTAGATTGGAAACATATTTCTCACAGACTGAGAAATGTCCATTAGTTTTAGAAACAAAAGAGGCACTGAGAACTAGGCAAAAGCAATTTTAGTAGAATGGCAAAGGACTGCAATGGATTGAAGAGTGAGACGGAGGTAAGCAAGTAGAATCAGCAAATGTGGATAATTGTCTTTCTAAAGAAAGAAGAGCTAAGGTGGTAGCTGGAGGGGGACAATAAGGGGAGGTTTTTGGTAAAAACCTGATCACATTTAATTTTTTTTTCAAGACAGGGTCTTGCTCTATTGCCCGAGCTAGTGTACAGTGGTGGCATCATAGCTCACTGCAACCTCAAACTCCCAGGGCTCAAGAGATTCTCCTTCCTCAGCCTCCCCAGTAGCTAGGACTACAGGCACACACCATGAGGCCTGGCTAATTTTTTGTAGAGACAGCATCTCGCTATGTTGCTCAGGCTGGTCTCAAACTCCTGGGCTCAAGCAATCCTCCTGCCTCAGTCTCCCAAAGTGCTGGGATTACAGGCATGAGCCACCACACCCAGCCCACATTTAAAAGTTGATAGGAAAAAGGAGATAAGAGGGAAAGAAATAGGAAAGAAGAAATAATTGAGTGAATAATGTCCTAGAAAAGACAGGAGTAGTTGAGATTCAGAAGCTAAATGAAAGAAATAGTTATAAAAGGAAGAGATGCCTCTTCCCCAATACCACAAAGCAAGAATAAATGGATCATAATACAGTTAAATCTGCAGATCTGGTAACAAGAATTAAAAGCCATACAACAGCTTTCATATGAAACAAGAGATGCTCAGAGTAAAGGGCAAAGGTGGCATGATCAGAGGTTCTAGAAGACCGGGGAAGTTCTGAGACAGCGGCTGGAGAGGTGAAAAGAGGGTATCTTGGGCAACTGCTGGACAGTACTGAAGCTGGAGAGTATGAATTTTCAGTTGTGGCGTTTTCTCCAGCAGCAGTTTCCAGGATATGAACACTGAAAAAAGCAAACAGCATCACTGATTCAAGATTTGGATTTTATCAAGTGCGCAGAATGGAAAGGAGAGAGTTAAGGATACTGGCAAGAGAGTGGATGAAGTGATGGACCATGTAGTCTAAGCCAGACTGACTCTAAACTGTGTAGAAAAGTAAGTGACAACAGAAGAGGGACAACAGAAAGGAAGAAAGCAGAGGATTCAGGAGATTGAGGTGTCAAGAAATAGGTACAGTGTGACGAATGAGAGAAGACAACACTGGTCAGCAGGTGGGATACTTGATTCTTAAGATTTCAGAGGTAGGGCTCTTTCTAGAGATAACAAGGTCCACTGTATTGTGACACAAGTGGGAGGCTGAAGAGGAGTCACCTAAAGATAGACGAGACTCTTTGAAGGGTTGTTCATAGAAGCAATGGAGTCAGCTAGAATGATGGCAGGATTTAAAAGAGAGGAAGTCTACAAGCCAGGAGCCAGTCTTTTATAAACGAGTGCTATCACCTGAAGACTGATTAGCAATGAGAAAACAGACAATGACATTATGTTTCAAAAAGTAAGAAACTTCTCTTCCTTGACAGAATAACTAGTACCAGACCTGCCTTCCCACCACAAACAACTATAAAAGTGGACAAAATATATGCAACTGTTCCCAGGCACTGGATGACAGGCAGTGCAGAACTGTTATCTTTCAGAGAAGGGAAGCACACGGGTGAGATCCACATCCATCCCAGATGCTTCCCAGATATTTTCCCATCCCAGACATCTTCCAGTTACAGAAGATATTGTGAGGACCTAGGAGTTTAGAATTGGGGAATGCAGTATTAAGCAGTAAGAGGAAAAGACAGATGAAGAGGCACTTGCGTATTTATACACAATGACCAAGTAAGTATAAAAGTTGTGAGACAAAGGCTGAGCATGCCAACCAGAGAAAACTGCCTGGTCTCCAGTCTCTCAGGGCAATTCTACACTTGAGAAACACCCACTATATACCTATCACTAAATGCTGTCATTCAGCATTTATAAACATTACCACCCACTCAAAAAAACTGCTCTGGCTTCATATTTCCTGCAGAATGAAATACAAACCCCTTAAGCCCTTATAGCCCCTTTCAATCAGGCCCTAACTCACCTTTCTACCCTTATTTCTTCATAGTCCTTTACTCAAACCTTCACTATTACCAAAGTAGCATACTTGACATCCAAGTTTAAATTAAAAAAACAACCAAAACTGGCCAGGCACAGTGGCTTGTGCCTGTAATCCTAGCACTCTGGGAGGCCAAGGTGGGAGGATCCCTTGAGGTCAGGAGTTTGAGACCAGCCTGAGCAAGAGCAAGGAAGACCCCATCTCTACAAAAAATTTAATAGAAAAATTAGCCGGGCATGGTGGCGCATGCCTGTAGTTCCAGCTGCTCAAGAGGCTGAGGCAGGAGAATTGCTTGAGCCTAGGAGTTTGAGGTTGCAGTGAGCTAGGACAATGCCATTGTACTCTAGTCCGGGTGACAGAGCAAGACTCTGTCTCAAAAAAAAAAAACAAAAAAAACAAGAAAAGAAAAACAAACCAAAAAAAAGCCGTATGTCTGGAAACTAACACAAGTTAGAGGTAGTCACATGGGAAATTATAAAATTCATGTACACAGCCACGTCCCCAAAATCATTTGAGCAAGAATTTTTAGGATCCTTGAACAGTTATATGGTACATATTTGGTATACAATTTAATACCCCCATTGAGTTCTGATGCAGTACCCACAATCAGATATTTAATATTTCGACAACAAAGCATATGAACAATAAGAAATAAATGAGTGAGAAATAAATACTATAAACAGCCTCATGTCTTTTCAGGTCTGTTCAGGTCAGGTTTCGTCACCAAATGTAATTTGGTACCAAACTTAGGAAAAAAATAACTTTTTCAGAGCTTTTTGAATTTAGAATTACAGATTATGAATTGAAGACCCGCACTTGGACTGACCGACAATAAACACTACATGTGTGGGCTACAACCAAAGTGGGCTATAACAAAAGCATTGTTTAAGACAGAAATCCGTTAACTTTAAATGCATTAACCCTGTGGTTCTCATCCAAGGGTCATTTTGTCCCCCAGGGGACATCTGGCAGTGTATGGACATTTTTTATTGTCACACCTACAGAAGAGACACCCCACTACCACCACTACTGACATCAAGTGGCTAAAGGCCAAGGCTGCTGCTAAAAACATCCTAAAATGCATAGGATGGTCCCTTACAACAAAAAATTATCTGGCCCAAATGATCTACGGTACTGACGTTGAGAAATCCTGCATCAGTCAGATACAAAGAATACTGAAAACCAACAAGCTGAGCATTTAAAAAGTTGTAGGGGCAAGGAGGAACAGTAAATCCAAACACACAAAAAAGGAGGAAATAATAATCAACAAAATGTATAACAATGACAAGAAAAATTAAAAAAATATAAACTGGTTCTTTGGAAAAATTAATAAAATAAGCAAACCTCTAACAAGATACTACTGGAGGTTACTAGGGCACCAATTATTACCCTAAAAATTGATAATTAAGAGAAAAAAAGGAAGCATTTAACCTACTTTTCCAATTTGAACTGTACTTCACGGTAACTAAGTAGACCTAATGGACAAAGTAAAGCAATTCTACAACAAAAAGAATTCAAATTAAAAAATATAGAAGGGTGGCCAGGCACAGTGGTTCACACTTGTAATCCTAGCACTTCAGGAGGCCTAGGAAGGAGGATCACTTGAGGCCAGGAGTTCCAGACCAGCCTGAGCAAGAGAGAGACTCTGTCTCTACAAAAAATAGAAAAATAAACCAGGCGTGCTTCTGTGTACCTGTAGTCCCAGCTACTTGGGAGACTGAGGCAGGAGGATCGCTTGAGCCCAGGAGTTCAAGACTGTGGTGAGCTATGATCGTGCCACTGCACTCTAGCCTGGGCAATGGAACATGATCTTGTCTTAAAAAAGAAAAGAAAGAAAGAAAGACAGAAAAAATACAGAAGGACTGAACAAATTCGAGAATCACCAAGTTGCAACCTATAATGAAGTAACTGACTCAAGGAATAAATAAATGGTAAAATCAAAGAGAATGCTTGTTGGAAAAGGTATCAGCTGTCACTACCTGAATCCACAAAGAGGGAGGCAACTCCATCTTATGTGCCCCCTGATGTGATGCAATAGAATGCACCCATCCCTGCAAAAAAACTAACACTAAAATTAATTAAGCTTATAAACAGATCCAACTCTCTGACTACTATAATAAAAATATGGATGTGAGGATAAAAAAACATGACACCACAAGGAAACCATCAGCAAAATCCAGAATGTGAGCAAATAATCCAGTTTCCTCAAAAAGTCAACGGCAAAGGGAAAAAAAAAAACCCTGCAGGTGAAGAATCTAGATTAGGGTTGACAAACTATGGCCTGTGGGCCATACGTGACCTGTTTTTGTACGGCCCTCATACCAAGAAAGGTTTTATATTTTTAGAAGACTCTTTAAAAAGAATGTGTGACAGAGATCTAACATAGTCTACAAAGCCCCCCCAAAAAACTATTAGCTTATTAAGTATGAAATGTCCAATTTCCTTAAGTACTAAGTTTTACAGTTGACATCTCTGACATTTCACTTTGACAGTTCTTGTTTTATTTTTCTTATAAAGGTACATCCTCAGTCTTTCAAACATGTTTTTGCTCATAATTATCTTTCAAATTTTTTTAGAACGATTTTTGTGAAACCATGGATAAGTCAAAAATTCGTGTTATTTTCAAATACGAGTTCCACCGTGGAACCAATGCAGCACAGATAGCATGAAATATCAACGAAGTGTTTGGGAAGGATGTGGCTAATGAACACACAGTACATCGATGGTTTGAGAACGTCCGTTCTGGTGATTTCAATCTTGAAAATGAGCCACCATGGCTGACCCGAGACCAAGGTAGATAATGATGAGCTGAAAGCTGTAGTGGAAGCAAATCCATCTCAACCTATGTGTGAATCAGCAGCAAGGTTTGACATTAGTACTCCAACAATATTGGACCATTTGAAATAAATCAACAAGGTAAAGAAGCTGGATAGATGGGTTCCACATGAATTAAACGAGCATCAGAAGAGAAATCGTCTCGAAGCTTGCCTTTCTTTGCTGTCATGACATAAAAGCAAACCACTTCTACACCATACTGTTACATGTGATGAAAAATGGATTCTTTTTGACAATCATAAGTGTTTGGCACAAAGGTTAGATAAAGATGAAGTGCCAGTCCAAAACCGAATATTCATCAAAAAAAGCTAATAGTGTCTGTTTGGTGGTCCAGCGTTGGTATTATCCACTACAGCTTCATGAAACCTGGTCAGTTGATTACAGAGGATGTCTACTGCAACCAGTGGGATGAAATGATGAGGATGCTTGCAATGAAGCAGCTGAGATTGGTCAATAATGACAGGCCAATCCTCTTGCAAGACAATGCTCAACCACATGTCACACACAAATAACGCTGCTCAAACTACAGCAGCTGGACTTGGAAACTCTCTGTCATCCACCGTATTCACTAGACCTTGCACCAACTGACTACCACTTCTTCCAGGCTTTGGACCACTTCTTGCAAGGAAAAAATATTCAATTCTCGACAAGCTGTGGAAAACGCCTTTCACGATTTCATCGCCACTCGCTCTCCAGGCTTCTTAGCTACTGGCATAAACAAGCTACCACTAAGGTGGCAAAACTGTGTCAATAGTTTAGGTGCATACTTTAATTGCACTGCTTCTTGTTTGAGATATAATAAACTACACTTTTGATTTGAAATCAGACATTTCATATCTAATGACCTAGTATTTACTGACACTTTGCAAAAAAAATCTGTCAACATTTGTTCTAAATTATGAGAAATTTACAAAAGCTTAAGAGATGCAGCAACCAAACACAATGAGTAGAACTTGTTTAGATCCTGATTAAAACAAATGTACTATAAATTTTTACACAATTAGGAAAATTTGATTATGGAATGTTATTACATTATATTAACCTATTATTGCTAATTTCATAAGATTATGGTTTGGTATAGAAGTGATTTTTAAAAAAAGGAGGAAGATTAGACCAAAAAATATGGCAAAATATTGATGGTTGTTGAAATTGAGTGATGGGTGCTTAGAAGTTATTTGCATTCTCTTATGTATTCTTAGAAATTCTCAAAATCAAAAGTTAATAAAAAAGACAAACTTCTAGCAAGACAGATTAAGGATAGAAATATATTAGGTCATTAAATATGAAATGTCTAATTTTGAATCAAAAGTGTAGTTTATTATATCTCAAACAGGAAGCAGTACAATTAATCAAAGTACTGAAATTACCGAACACTTTGTTGATATTTTGAGCTGTGTGGGCCGCAATGGTTCCACGACAGAACTCATATTCGAAAATAACACAAATTTTTTACTTACCTATGGTTTTACAAAAATTGCTCTAAAAAAATTTGAAAGATAATCACAAGCCACAACTTGCGTTTGAAAGACTGTTGTACAAAAATAAAACAAGAAATGTCAAAGTGAAATGTCAGAGATATCAACTGTAAAACTTAGTACTTAAGGAAATCGGATATTTCATACTTAATAACCTAATACAAAATACAGAATGAAAAAGAACCAACCATAGCTATAATTGAAATAAATAATACTACGAACAACTATGTATTAATAAATTGGGAAACCTATATAAAATAAAATTTTTAAAAAGACAAAAATGCTAGAAATTAGGGAGCAAAGAACTAGAGAATTTGAATAGACCAACTATCATTAAAGGAATTAAAATAGTAATCAGAGTCCTGGATGCCAATAAAAGGCCCTTGGCCCAAATGGTTTCACCAAACTTTCATGAAACAGATAATGCCTACCTTATTATACAGACTCTTTCAGGAAAGAAAAAACGAGAAAAAACTGATAATTTAAAAGGACTAATATAATTTCAATTCCTAAATCAGATAAATATAAGAAAATCATTAGATCTAATTTAAGAATATGGTTATCAAGTACTAAATACAGCAGTAGTTATAAAACCACCAGTATATGATAAAATAAAAAGTAATATATTGACCAGGAATGGTGGCTCACACCTGTAATTCTAGCATTCTGGGAGGCTGAGGCAGGAGGATCACTTGAGGTCAGGAGTTTGAGACCAGCCTGAGCAAGTGCAAGACCCCATCTCTACTAAAAACTACCGCTGGGGTCGGGGGAGGAGGGCTGTGCCAGGCCTGCAGTCCCAGCTACTCAGGAGGCTGTGGCAGAGGATCCCTTGAGCCCAGGAGTTTGAGGTTGCAGTGAACTATGATAATGCGACTGCACTCTAGCCTGGGTGACAGAAGGAGACTCTGTCTCAAAAAAAAAAAAAAGAAAGGTATTTTGCAAAAAGTGCAAGGTTTTTGCACCTGCTGGCATAGCTACGGGATGGCTTCACAAATTTCCTTTTCTTTTCTTACAGTGGTCCTTCCTTATGCTGGATTCATCTATCTTTAAATGGGGGGCAATCACAGCTGCAGACCTCAACCTATAGTACATACCAAGCAATTCAACTTTTTCTTGTAATGTCATGACTTTCTGCTTCTTGGGAGCACTTCTAGCATCACTAGTGGCACTTCATATGGGTCCCATGGTTGTTATACTCAGATTTTTGACAGGGGGTAGGAGGGTGGGAGGAGGGGTTAGCATCTCTAACCCCTGCATTGTTGAAGTTTCAACTTTATATATAAATTTTTTAAAATTTCAGAATAGATGTACCTAGTAACCCCCACTCCCAGAAGGGACCACATTTTCTTGTATAATAACCAGACACACTCGAAGCATACACAAACATAGATGTTTGTGTATATATATGCAAGTACACACTGTTTTTAAAAAAATAACACATACACTAAAAAGCACACTACATATACTGTTCCGTATCTTCCAAATGATTTTTTCCTAGAAAAGGGATACCCAATTATTCTTTTATTCAAGACAGTGCTTATGTTCCGAATCACTTTTGTTGATCACAACAGTAATAAATGGGAATACCAAAAAATGTGCGAAACAGTTTCACTCATAAACCCAACCCCTCAGATAATATTTGTGTGTATTTCCTTCCTTTTTTGCGTAATACAAGGTACAGATTAGATGGTATGCAGATCAGATAGTATCCTGTGACTTCTTAACAACAGGTAACACTAAATGCCATGATTTCATAGGTAGGTGACCTCAGAAATCTAGTTTAACCTGCTCTTACTACGTGGCTGTACTACCCTGGAGACCTAAACTGGTCCAGTTCCCAAAGCAGATAGGTAAGCATCCTTGGACAAAACTTAACAACCATACAAAGTTTACATTTCTTTCATACTGAACCTGTTAGTCTAGCTTGCAGTACCTTCCAGATGACAGAAAGCAATTACCTATTAGCTTCCATTCTGTTAAGGGTTCCACTTCTCCAACATGCCTACCATCCAAACACCTCACCATCACAATCAAAGCACACTTACGGTAAAATATCAATTGATCAATAATGTTTAAACCCAGAACCAACAGAAAAGCAAAGCCACTAAGGAAAAAAACCCAACTTCAACACAGGAAATGGTTACCCTAGAGCAAAATTCCAAGTTACCAAACTCCTTGCGCATTCTTCCCTGCTATCCACGACCTTAAGATAAAGAGTACGAATAACCATTTGCCTGTTCAAAACAACAAAGAAAACAGTTTGCAGATGCTGTTGTTGACAAGGGTCTTACACTACTTTCCACCAAAAGCAAACCTGGGAATAATTTTAAAGGAAAGTTCTCCTCTAGTACTTACTAAATCTCTACCATTTGTTGAAGTAGCAAAATGAAGGAAATCTACAAGTTTCTTTCAGGGACAGAACCTTCCGATTTCAAAATGCCAACTGAATTTACCAATTTTAACCTTTCAGAATATTCCAGCTTTTTTTTCTTTTTCTTTTTTTTTTTTTTTTTTTTGGGCGAGCGAGAGAGAGGAGGGAGGTGGGAGGGAACCGGAGGTGGTGAGACAGGGAAAGAGAAAGAGAGCATGCATGTGCTGGGGGCGAGAAGAATTTGCCTAAAATTGCAGTTGCGACCGAACCTTCAACCAACCCTCCTCAGTCAGCTGACTGGACCGCCTCTGTACTGTCCCAAATTGAGCCAGACACACAGATTTCACTCTTTTGAAGAACATCGATGATGAAGAACCCGTTTTGAGAAATGGGTGAAAAGAAGGTAAGAATCGGGGCGGGCAGCTTACGAGACTAACCCGCAGGAAAGGGGGCACTTAAGCCACCCCACCGCCCGCACTTCCGGGCCCCGACGCTGGGCCGGGCTCCCCGAGGCCGCTCGCTCTCCGCTGAGCTCGCTCTCCGCAGCGGCCTCGCAGCCGACCCCAAGCCCCGCAGCTGCGCAGTCCGGGCGGCCTCCACACAGTGAAGCAGCATGGGTATGGCGTCCTCAGCCTCTCAGAGAAGCCGCCGCCGCCCGCCGCGCTGCCCCCTGCGGCGTTACCTGTTGAGAAGCAGCGAGGCGGCGCTGAGGCAGAGCAGCAGGAAACAGAACAGCGGGTACTGGCGGCAGATCTCGCGTCCTACGTCCAGCCGCAGCCGCTGCTTCAGCTTCTCCCCCATCGTCCGCAGCCAGGGCATCATCTCCGTCCGCGCGGCTGAGGCTGCGCTGCCGGCTGAGGCCGAGGTCTAGGCTACCCCCATCAACCTCCCGAGTCCTCGTCCCGCCGGCCCGGCAGCGGACAGACACTGCAGTCGCCCGAGAGAGCGTCGCCGCGGGCCCCGCCTTGCGGCCCGAGCCGCGCGTGCGCAGCCCCCGCCCCCGCTGGCCAGAAGAAAGGCTGCAGGATGCGCCCGAGGTCGTCCCCCTGCGCTAGGCCCCCGGCGTCCCGGCGCTCCGCCCTCTGGCAAGAGTAGCACTCGGACGTCCGTGGGGGTTCTGACTCCATGGGCGACCAGCCTTTTCCGGAAATCGAGGGAAGCCTCGGCACCCGGTAACCGCCTGCGTTGCGGAGGAGAGGGAGAAGGTTGTGCCGGGAAACTGCATTCGCCGGGCGCTGCCTGCGGGGCACCGGAGTTCGCGGAGCCTGACGGGAAGTGGAGTCTTCCTGCTGCGAACCCGCGGAGGGATGGAGCGATGGCCGCGCCCCCCGCCGCGCCTCCTCTGCGTACTCTCGGCTCCGGGGTGCGGTGGGGAGGTCAGGTCCGACCTCTGAGCGACGCCTAAGGGAGAGGAGGGCGGCACGGCTTGGAGCCCTTATTTTAGTAGGGGCAGGTTGGGGGCTGCAAGAGGTGGCGAGTAAAACAGCCCTGGAATTATCGTGTAGAGTCCAAGCCACTAGGCCTCCACTTCTGCAAGAAAATACCTTTTGCGCCCTCACAGGCAAGATAGAGCTCAGTTCACGTCACCCTAACCAAAATGCAGGTGTTTGGACGAGGCAGCTTGGCCGGTTAGGTTAAGTCCCTCTTATAAAATCTTCTGGGGCTTTCCCTTTACTAATTCATCACATTTCTAAATTTTAATTTCTGTATTCTCCGCCACTCTGGGAGATGCAGGAAGACATTATAATAGCTAAAATTGTAGGCGGCGCGCTAAGCACTTTCATTTAACCTTCACACATTCACCCCATGATGTAGGTACAGTACTCTAGCTAGTTTCAATCATTTTACAGCTAGTTTACTGAGACAGAGAGGAACTTACTCAGGATCATACATCTAACGAAGCTGGGATTTGAGCCTGTTCTAATTCCAGAGTCTGCGTTCTCATGCTGCCTGTCGTCTCTCTACCCTAGGAGCTTACCCTCCAAAGTGGGGAGACAGTCAGAAAGATTATTTTTAAATGGTGTATACACAGTTTCATGGATATTTTCCCATATTATCCTGAAATCATGGATCTTTAATGATGCATTATTTTCCTTTATCAGAATGTACTATCCTTTATTCCATTTTTAAAGATGGCATGTCACTCTGTCGCCCAGGCTGGAGTGCAGTGGCGTGCACCACCTGCCCAGCTAATTTTTAAATTTTTTGTAGACAGGGGTCTTGCTAAGTTGCCGAAGCTGATCTCAAACCCCTGGCCTCAAGCAATCTTCTCAGCGCCTCACAAAGTGCTGGGATTACAGATATCAGCCACTGTGCGGCAGCCTCATTCATTCCATTAGTGCTAACCACTTAAGTTCATTGATATTATGATTATTACCATCCTTGATCATAAATCTATGCACATTTCTAATTATTTCTTTAGGATCAACTTAAATATAATTACTGGGTCAAAGGGTAAGAACATTAACATTCTTGATACTTGCTGCCAAATTTTTGTTGAATGGTTGTACCAATTCCAGAGTGGTATGTAAAAGTGAACACATCACTGATCCCCAGCATTACATACTATTATCTGAACTAACATCACAAATATACTCATGCTGTTCCATTTGTGATTAAACCACTTAAGATACTGTAGTGTAACATCGTTTGAAAGCTTAGCACTTTTTAAAAATGTTTTGAGGTACTTATTAAAGTTATTAATTTCACTTTTCCAGTTGTTAAACATCTATTACCCCTCTTGTTTATATGAACATGCTAGGGCTATACTGAAATGTGGAAGGTATATATTGAATTAGATCTACATGTATCAAGTGCCTACTGTGGACCTGAGTGCTTTATACTTCCCTCAATTACTTTATTAACTTGTCTGGTAAGTTATATTGCCTTTTATTCTGTTTAGTACTTCCTTCCTTAAAGGCTTATTCTGAAATTACTGTTCAACTTTTCACCAAGAGCCAGTATATTTTAAAGACAAAATGTTTTCAGTTCTGTTCAAACTAGACATCTTTACAACATCCAATTTAAAAATTTCTTTCCCATATGATTTTCTTAGCAGAGGCAATTAGAATAAGCTAACTAGAAAATAGACAATTTAAATTTCCATACTGCTCTTATTATTAGAAAAGGGAAAAAAGTAATAAATTTCTGCCACAAGAAAATTCTTTAAAATCCACACCTAAAGCAAGAAAGCTTATTAAATTCCCGTTACTACAGACCTCATCTAAGGAAATAACCTTTATTTCATTAAATGTTTTCTCTTTAACCTTAATAGTCTTGTTTCCACTTTTACAAAGTTTGAAAAATTTTTTCCAACCTTGTTATTAAATTTTGAACTTCCTAGAGAGGATTATGGGATATCCACAATCAATCCTGGCACTGCAATCAGCTCTACCTCCTACTAGCAACATCATTGAGCAAGGTTAACTTGATCTATCTCATTCCTGCCTCAACTCTAAAACAGCTATCTTAGAGTTTTGGGGGAAGATTAAGTTGGGTGGAAAGTACCTATTAAATATCTTTGTACAATGCTTAATACAAAATCTTTTTCCAAATTTCATTGATTTATGAATGTGAAAAAAACAGCTAAAGCAATTAGCTTTTATTTGGATTATAATAACCTAAAATGAAAATAATGTGAAATCAGAGCTATTAAGATACCTTATGGAAACTGAGATCCAGAGAGGTTTACTGCCTGCCCTAAAGTTCTAGACCTACACTGCCATATGTGGTTTATTGAGCACTTGAAATATGGATCATTTAAATAGACATGTGCTGTAAATAGACGTAATGTGTAAAATACACATCAGATTTCAAGGACTTAGTATGAAAACAATATATATCAACTTTAAGAACTAGATTATGTATTAAATATTTTGGAAATAATGGGCTAAAAATACTTCATCTGTTTTTAATTTAATGTGGCTAGAAAATTTGAAATTACATATGGGGCTTGCATTACATTTCTACTAGACAGTGCTGTCTAGACATTAGCTGTGGAGAGCCAGTACAATTAAACGTTTAAATTTTTGATAAATGGTACAATTATCACACGTGTGCTAGGGGTACATTAAGCTATAAAAGGTAAAAAAAAAATTGATAATGCATTCATCTAAAGGGCTCATAGACATGAAACTGCAATCCAATAATATGTCCGTTATTTTAATGAATATTTATTGAATAGCAAATAAGTGTAAGGCACTGTGCTAGGTGTGGTGGCAGATACAATGAATTTAGATGCATTTTTCTGACCTCCAAAGGCTTACAATCTAGTGAAGGAGACAAGTCACACATAGAAAAAATGTATAATACAGGGCAGATTTATATATAAATGCTGTAATAGAATTTTTTTAAAAATGATAATGAGGAAAGGGAAATTTTCAACTTGTGAGGATCTGGAAAGGCCTGTGAGAAAATAATTTGAGCCAACAGGACTTATTTCTGCTTTCACTTAATTTCAGAAGTCATGCAGCACGAGGCAAAGTAAAGTATCTAAAACGCTTCCACTTGATTCTCCCCACCCTACCAGCAAACTGCTTTTTATGTTGGTACAGGAATTTTACAAGGTAATGTTGAATACTTGAATCCCAGTAATTAGGCCTACTTAACTCTTAAGACCCTGAATGTAAACCACATTTTAACATGTTGAGGGCCATTATCTGTATGGCTGGGGTGTATCAGGAAGAGGAGGATAGATATGCTACCCCAGGAAACCATTTCAGTCCCTACTCCTCCCTTCTCACATATACCTCCCATAATTTGGAGCATGCTGTCCTATCACAGGATATGCATTTTCAGAGTCTTTGTCCCCACCCTCCACTCCCCCACCCCCATCTCAAATGATCATGGTTTATATTTACCTTTTGTGGCATTCCTAATGTTATTTTCACAACCTAATTTTACATTTCATTATACCTTCTTTTCCCCACGGCCTATCCCTGTGTATCAACCTCTGGGTATAATGCCTGTTAAAGAGGCCGTTGAACTGTCTTCTTTACTTCAAGAAATGTTCCTTTCTTTGGTTTTCAAAATAGGAACTCATTATAATGGAAAAATGTAATTCAAGGAAGAGGAACATTAAGGGATCTTTATGAGTGGGGGTCTGACATATTTAAAATGCGGTTATTATTTTCACCTTTAACCCTCTCATTTTTGTGGCCATGAGGTAAAACCTCTATTGGAAAGATACTGAATACCTACAACTTTATAGTGCCAGCTATACTCCCTGAGTAAAAGCTCCCTGAGTAAAACCTATGACCATAAAATTCTGAGTAGTCTCATTATCTTAGCACCAAAAAAATCAGGCATTTCATATCTGTCATCTTTCTTCTAAGTTATGAGGGAATAGCCATCCCTCTTAAACTTCACTTTCTTGGAAGTTAAGTAGTTGGTCGTAACTTCAGAAAATGTAATTAAGTTAGTAACTGCTTGACTGAAAAAGGCACTTATAATCTAACACAGCATTATCTTGTATAAGATGGCCATGCTTTTGTCTGCATTTTAAGTTACTCCTTAAATAAGTAAAACCCCATCTTATTTCTTATGTTAACTAGAGACAATGGCTTCCTTTTATATAAATGTTAACTCTACCACTTCAGATGTTTAAATATAGCTTTCAACTGACTTTAGTAACTTTAGAAAATATTATGGAAAGGCTTTGCAATCCCTTCCTCTTACCTCTCACTAGCTGTTTTCCTAAAACATAAAAATTAAAGCACTTAACATATTATCTATGAACTACCATGCTTAACTCAGAATTGTGAAAATTACTAATGTTGTTCCTTCAATTCCAATTCTACCAGTAAGGTTGCTACCAAATAATTAAAATCAGTTTTTACTTTCAATAAAAAAAAACTTCCTATTTTGGTAAGCTGATTCTGGAAAATAAACTCAATGTTGTATATTTAATTAGAAATCTTGAATAATTTTGGAAATTTTCATTGAAAAATTTCCCCTATTTATTCAAAGACAGTTGCCATTTAAATTTAGGTTTCTTAAACTCACACGAACACAAGACTCTAAAACAGTCTGAATTTTGAGCATCAGAAAGTCATATAGCCTATACTCTTCAATTTTGTGCAACAGTTCAAGGTGTATCCGTAAGTATTCAAGATAATTAAGAACTCTACTATCCCCAGATGTTTAATTCTATCACTTCTATTTTTCAGTTAAAAACAAAAAGTACTTATATATAACTAAAATGACTAGCTCACTTTCAATTCTTTATTTCTTGAGGCTAAAAAGAAAGCTTTCCTAAGAATGCCCACTGAACATGCTCGTGCAGATTGAGAGACCTACTTATTTTGGGGCTTCCATTAGTACGCTTCAAGTTAAAACCTACGCAAATACCCTAATCTAGTCCATTTCAATCACTCTGTTTTCCAAATGTTATAACACATAGTAAGTATATCTAAATTGTTTAAGCGTGGGTGGCTATTCATACTCTGCCAAGTTCCATAGCTTCTATTTACTCCACTCTGTAAAGTTAAACCATATGAAACATATTTCAACTAGGTGGCAGGGAAGTGTTTTCAACACTGCAGAAAATGACTTGGTAAGCAGTTAATAGAGTGTTATGATTCTGAATATTATTCTTGCTATTGCAAGGCACAGAAATATCAACATTCAAAAGTTGCCAGATGTTTTAAAACAACGGTTTTGCTCCTAAAGTTACCTTTA
The DNA here is from genome assembly GCA_023783475.1 of Daubentonia madagascariensis. Lineage (NCBI taxonomy): Eukaryota > Metazoa > Chordata > Mammalia > Primates > Daubentoniidae > Daubentonia > Daubentonia madagascariensis. The sequence goes on from JAKFHU010002080.1 coordinate 33,020,554, forward strand.
AGTAGAGGCTGATAAATTTTTATTTTTGGCTCATATAGCTAAATTACAAACCTATAGCACAAATAATAATAATAAAAAAAAAAAGTCAGCTAGTAACTTTACTTATCCCCAGAAGGCAAAGGCAGGACTTTCATCTTGATTTTCTCCAAATTGTACATGTTCCTCAGGGATATGATGTTGATAGTTTTAATGGCCTATAGCAAGATTTTACCTACTTTTGTTGAAGAAGATTTTTGCTTGAGGGGTTCGCTTGGGGTAGGGTATAACTCCAAGATATCAGAAATGTTGAGGTGAGCCAAAGAAACATATGGCAAGTGGTTCGTTTAAAGACAATATTAATGGAAGATAAGGCTAGAATGATGAGCTGGAGCCAAATTATAAAACTTTAAATTATGTATGCGGCTTGCATTTTATTTCTATTGGACAGTGCTGTTGTAGACCCTAGAGCCAGATGTGGAGAGCCAGTAAAATTAAATGTGCCACTCAAATTTTTGGTCCTTAGAAACCACTTAACATATTTGGAAATAAGGAGTTCAGCCAGATCTGAACTTCCTAAAGAATGGGTAGGACTTGGATACTGAGAACTTTTCAGGCCTATTCAGTAACAGTGAATGATCAAGTGTGACTAGATGTAGTAAGAGAAATTAATGGGACAACTGCTGACACAGAAAAGCACTCTGATGTGTACAGCAGACAGCTGAAATGCAGAATTGCACATAACAAAGATATCAAGCAAGCCAGACATTAAAACAGGAGTCCACACAGATATGATATGAGGCTGTAATGTAGATGATTTCAAGGAGACAAATACAGAGGAAAAAAGGGAAATAAGGACAGGTAAGAATGGAGTGGTCAGAGATTAGAGAACCAGCAAACTGCCAAGGAAACTTTTCAAGAAGACTGAGTCAATGTAATAAATGCCAGAGGTTAAAACTTTTAAAAATACCTAATTTTCATATCAGGACACTGGGAACATCTCCTGGAAATAGAGGGGAGAGGAAAACCCACTTAAAAGGGGCATCATTCCAAAACCACCAAGCTCACTAGAAAAGTTCAATAAAATGCTTTACTCTTACAATTATGTGGGGTTTCAACACATAAACCAATTATGTTGGGGGGCAGGGCACGGCAGAGACAGACATCACTTAGGAAACACTCATGCTATTTTGAATCATATGCTGGCCCTATATTTTTTAGAGAACAATTATTAATAAATAAAATTTAAGAAGCTGCTTTAGTAGCTAGACTGCCTTGTACGTCCTGATCAGGTTAATATAGTAGCATTACAATAAATGAGAATTTTGACTAGAATTTCAAAACTAAGACTTGGAATAAATGAGCACTTATTCCAAAAACTTTACAATGTAGTTACTACCACAAAAGTAGATCCATATATTAGTTGACATCAATGTAATTCAGGTTGACTCTTAACTAGTGCATTAACACAGTAATTTAGGGAATCTGGGAGTAACTTGAAATAATGCTTTGTGGACTACCTAACGAGGACTTCCTTGATAGTTTTCTTCCTCAAAATATACAGTCTCCCATATTAGCTTTCTTAACTGTAAGAGAAATTATTTACCATACTGTCTTTCCCTCAAAGAGTAACTATCACAAAAATAATGTACCAGAAAATGTTCATACATGTAAGGTATTACAAAGTGAATAAGCAGTCTAATTTAATGTAGTATTTCGTGTTTTTTTGTGAAACTAAGCCTTCACAAAAAAAGCATGAATGAAACAAAAAAAAAAACCTCAAGGAAGAATTTTACTAAAAACACAAGCTATGTCATAGATGTTGACAGCTGGAAAAATACCAGAATATCAGTCTTTTTACAAGTAAGGAAACTCAGGCCCAGAGAGGTTAAATGTTTGTACACAGTTGCTTCCATTAAATGCCTCAATGACTAAGAAAAAATATTTTTATTTTCCATCTAGAACTATTTTTAAAAAAAAGGAATTTTCTAAGTCAATGAAATGATGAAACTCTATTAATGCACACACAATATATTAATGCACATAGAGTATTTTACTTCAGCAACCTATGCCTTGTAAGTATGTTGAAAAATGAATATACAGGCCACATCAGGCATATTAGAATGGGAAAACCCTATGAATAAAAAAGACATCAGCGTAAGAAATTCAGAGTGCCATACGTTCATCAATTTTAATTCAAAGAGGTAGTCAAGTAGGCATACTTGACTAAGATGATTTAGTTTCCTGGCTATGTGTGTGTTTATGTGTGTGTGTGTGGCCAGCCAGATACTATTACCATTAAAAAATTAGCCAAGATTTTTGGTACCAAAATTGTGAAAGTCAGTTTCTCCCTTGATAGCCAATTAATATTTAGTATCATAAAACCTAATTAAGGACTGTTTTAATATCTGGAAGAGATATGCAAGAACAGCCAAAATGGCCCAAGATGTTTGATTTGCCTTTATGTAGAAAAATTTAAAGGATTTAGACTCCCCTAATCAGCAAAGGGAGCTTATGACAAAAGTATAAAAGAATATATTCCACAGTAGATTAATAAGGACTCTCATCAAATAAGGACTCTCATCAAATCCAAGAACATCAACTCTGGAAGGTATGTTCGAGAGTTCCCTGCCACAATAATAAATGAAGGCTCATTACCTGGCTAAAAAAAAAAAGAGCAAGACATGAATGAGGGTAAGCTGTTAAATGTAAAGGGGAAAAACCAAAACATTCTCAATGGTTTCTTCTTTTTAAATGTCCAGAAACCATATGCTAAACATTCTCTGAACTTATCATACTATATTCCCAAAGAAGCCTTTCAGAATAATCTGCTTTTCCCAATGAAGAATGTCACTAAATTTGCATAGTCACAAAATGTCCTCTTTGTACTCGTTAGCAAGCTGGGTGCTGTTCTCTCCCAAATAAGATTTATTCAAACTTTTCCTAATTTATTTTAAATGAGCAGTGACACAAAAGTGATGCTACAGATTAATTTTTCTTAATAAACCCAGGATAATGCACACCATATTATTGTATTTTACTACAAGTTCTATTTTAAAAATAGCACCTTTTATACTAAATTGCACAATTTAGGTGAAAAAGATACTTATTCCTTCATATGAAAAAGTCTATTGATATGGGGGTCATGAAAAAAAAATGAGGCTTACGTTAATTTTGCACTCACAGGGCTACAAAGAACAGGAGCCATTTTCCATGGGAAGGGTAAGTGGAAAGGAAAAGGCAAGACCTCCTGGTTGAAAGCCAGGAGTCCAACCGGAAGAAATCTATGTGACTGATGGTTGTAAAACAGCTTTTAGGGTCTACCTCCCTCCTCCAAATGGGAGAAATCTTGCAATTGGGCAAGCTTCCTTCTGACACTGAAGAGGGCACCCCTTCCTCCCTGCTCCCAAGAAAGCTAAAAGTAAAGCCTGTTAGTCTTCATTTTTTCACACACACAAAATTTGCAGTCAGTGGACAGGTCCAGTAACACCAGACTACTCTTCTCGATAACCTTCTTTCACAGATATAAAGATCACCCAACACTTGGAAAAAAATCAGAAGCACGAAAAGAAAATAACCAATGTGAATATTTCAATGCATCCTATAAGAAACTGGTAACTCTTTAAATCTCCAGCATTAAAGAATGAACAAGACAGTGAACATATAAGAACAAACTTCTGTGCTGCTGAAATTTAAAGTCAATACATGCACTGAAAGGGACAAAAGTAACATTTACTGTAAAGTATAGAAAGCTACAGTTACAGATGAGGACAGATAAGTACACTATGCATTATAAACGCTACGGTTATATTCAGGCAGGAGGTACACAGTGTAAGACAATCAGTTAAAGGAAGTATAAACCTGACAACAGAAAAGTAAAGACAGCTAACAGGAATTGGGAAATGTAGAAAACTAAGTATTGAGTGTGCTGTTTCCTTACCTTTTATGGTGAGGGAAAAAAGATACTAAAATTGATACAAGTAGAGGCTTAAGTGTATTTCAAATAACAAAGGTAACCAATTGAGTTTAAAATAGTTGAGCAAAGCACAACAGGATTAGTGTAAGATAAATTCCTCACTATGGGCAAAGAATTGCCGCTTAAATTTAGCAGTTAGGGAGGAGGGGAGGGGTAAAGACCTAACAGGTACAATGAACATTACTCGGGTGATAGACACACTAATAGCCCTGACTTAAGCATTATAAAAGCTATCCATGTACCAAAAACATTTGCACCCACTTAATAATTTGAAATAAAGAAAAAGAATACCACCCAACCCCCAAAAATTTAGCAATTAAAAGAGGTGCAAGAGATAACCACCATAAGAACTAAAGTTACCTCTGGGAGTGGACTGGGATATAAGCTGAAAAGCAGACTTTCATATCCTGTGCTTTTTGAATTTTTTCCACGTACAAATCTTTTTACATTTTTTAAAAAAATACTATCAAGTTAAAATGTCAACTAAGGATACATAAGTATAAATACCAAATTTACCCATCACTATTGAAACTCAGGTAGATATAGCAAAAAAAAAAAAAAAAAAATGCCTGAATTCAGAGCCTCCCTTTTCAGGGGATTGAATTTCAACCACCTACTAATTGGTACGTAAATATAAGGCTACTCATATGGATGTAACCATTTCTCTATTTTAAAATATAGTAAGCAATATGGATTACTCTTGGAAATAGCTGTTTCAAGACCTAATTTTTAGTTATCTAATCTTCATGCTTCTTCTCAGGTATAATTACTTACCCTCTCATCTTCAAATTGCTATGTGAAAGAACCTTATAAAAACTTTATAGACTCAAACCCAACCAGACTCTCCTCATCAGCAGAACAAGAATTTAACCTTGAAGTACCCCATCCTCACAAAGAAATATTGCACGGGGTGGGGGGAGAAGGGAGGTGATTGTAGGTTTCAGCAGCACAGAATTAAACTGAACATCAGCATAAAGGAAAACTGATCAGCTGGATTTCCTGAAGTCCATTGCTAAAGATGACTTTGAACACCCTTTTCCTCTAATTTCAAATAAAATGTAAACTGTCACTTCCACACAGGGTTGTTTTTAAAATTAACAGATATAAAAGACACAAAGCAGTCTATAAATCTTAAGATCAACTGTTCCCTCAAGACAATTGTTTTTAAAATGTCAGATTGACAATTTAAATGTGGATCTTCATGATCTTAATTTACTTAAAACATTGGCATTTTGCGCTCATTTTGCATTAGCATCTTGTGTTAATTTTTTAAAAGCTTTCCATGTTGTAAATTAAGTGGTTCAAAATATTTCAATTTCTTATGTCACAATTAAGTCTAATTCAGCAAATAAACTAAATTTCCACCGAACTGAACATTTTGAAGAGTATTTCTTAAATGCCTGGCTAGCACCATTAATTCAGATTTCCCTGCCCTCGAGGGGCTTCCATTCTAAAAGAAGGCAATAGAAATCATATAGAGAAGAAATTGACCATAAAATGTAGTAGTGACTGATCAAAAGACACTAAACAGGGATAAGGGGAAAAAAGAAAAAAAAAAACCAAACCTGAGTAACAAGAGCTTCTTGCTGTGCCACTATGTTGATGCTCTCCTAAGTGCTAAATGGATCTTCAGGAAATCAAGAGATCAACTGTGATTTGTTATATAATGTAATTTTAGATCAAGACTTTTTCATCTTTCATTTTAATTCTATGTATAAATGAACATGAAGATAGGCAGTGTGCCTAGAGAGAACTGTACCAGTCCTTAATAATGTTGAAGGATTCCAAAGGAATCAATTTCTGCAAATTTATGTGAGTTTTTTACTACTTCAAGGAAAAAAGCAAAGGAGGTATGAACTAAATTGCCAAAACTACACTTCATTATATACACATGTGGCTGTAGAGTAGAAATGAGAAGTGTATTCTGCCAATTTTTATAGATGACTTTTGACATATTGCTCATTTCTGGTTTTCCAAGCACATTCCAAATATTAAATATAACTGAGAAACAAAATTTGTACATATGCTTTTCTAATTTTTCATGACATGTTAAACAAGTTAAAGCAATTTTAGAAGCCCAATTCCTGTCTCCCAATTAAAGCAACCAATATGAATACTACTGCATTAAAGATATTGTCTTAAAAAATGAAGTCATAAGGGTTTCTTTAGTAATGGTATAGATGCACCTAGCTTCAGCAATTTTGTCCAAGTGATGTAGTACTTGTTACACAAATTTCATGATTATTCAAATTTCATTTCATTTAAAGTCGACACCATTGGCCAGGCCTACAACCTAGCACTCTGGGAGGCTGAGGCGGGTGGATCGCTTGAGGTCAGGAGTTCAAGACCAGCCTAAATGTGAGACCCCCATCTCTACTAAAAATAGAAAAAATTAGCACAGTGGTGCACACCTGTAGTCCCACCAACTCGGGAGGCTGAGGCAGGAGGATCACTTGAACCCAGGAGTTTAAGGTTGCTGTGAGCTAGGCTGACACCACAGCACTTTTGCCCAGGTGACAGAGCGAGACTGTCTCAAAAAAAAAAAAAAAAAAAAATTAAAAAATAAAAGTTAACACCATTAAATGAGCAATACAGAATGTGTGTTGGAACACTTCTGTATGTCATGGTGTTCTTATTAAGACCTGATTTTATCATGAAATCTACAAAACTCTTCTACAGACTTTATATTATTGTCAACAAGCCCTGGTCTTACTCTTTAATCTGTAGTAAAAAGCTTTCCGTGTTGTAAAATTAATCTGTCCACCCCAAATCCTTTGCCCTTTTGCCCTGAAAAGGCAAAAACTGGCTATAGTTCATAAATGATGTAAGAAACCAACTCTATTAGGTATGTTCAAATTCCCTCCAAAGCAAGTTGAAATCTTGTATCACAAGAATCTCCTTTTCAGAATACAGCTGAAAGCCTAAAAAAGGCAAGAAATGACAATTCATAGTAAGTCTTTATAGCTCCCTTCAGATCAGAACTTGTTATAAACCACTTTAGACAAAACATCAGATAGTCATCGAAGCTTATACTATATTATTCTAAAATAACCGTATTTTGATCCCACTACGTTTATTGCTTATGTTAGAAGCACATTTTAGGAAGCTGTAACACTTAGAGACACTAATTTCCAAAATGGTTTATTAGGACTTCCACATCCAAAAGAAGTCTTATTCAAACTTCCATGACTGTTCTGAGTTTTGGTAATCCCAAATAGAAACTAAACCCTGCACTAAGTGACTTAAAAGGAGTCTTGTTCTCACGAAGTGGCGGAAATTACTCCTCCCCGCCCCCCCCCGCAAGAAATCCTAGGACTATGAGCCAAAGCCCCCCATATATTTAAGTCCCCCCTTCTTTGCAAATTACCACTAACTTCATCAAATCCAATGGCGTGTGCGTGACCACAGAATATTTCCACCGACAATTAAAATTAAGTGAAGACCAGCCCAATACATTTATTCTATACATCTTCCAGTCATGTGATTGCAACTAACGATATCAAATTGGGGAATTTTTTTACCATTGGCTAGTTACTTTGAATGTATGGATAATCAAAAGGCGATAGATCTCTAAAGATTCCAAGTGTCTACTTAAAAGCTGTTAAGTGAAATATGATGAAATGGAGGACACCCACAATAATTCTTGGACTCTTGGAGATCCTAAGACATGCTACAAAAATAGGTCTTTATTCTTAGGAAAATATAGTCAGAGCTAGCTTCCTTATGCTATACATAAAATCTTAACATCAGAGGCAGTACAGATAGTACAGATAGTTTTTGAACTGATCTCCAAACAAGCACAAACCCACTAAGTTGAAAAGAACAGGTAATTTGAGGTTTTTGGCAAAAGACAGTACTTCACACATCTAATCCAAATCAAAGAGCCTGCAGACAGTTTTCAGTGAGATGAAAGGAATGAAATAAATATAAATTCTATGGATAAATAAATGTAAAAGACAATTTAAATAAGCTAAGAGAACTAATTTTTTTAAATAAAAATACTACTCAGGTACAAGCTTTTGTTTCTCAGTGCCAGACTCCTAAATGTTTACCAGACTGTTAATATCATTAAAAACCTAATCTTTGACCCAGAGTGTTAGTAATAATACTGATTTGCACCTGCAAAAGATTGATTTTCCAACTGAATGCTTCTGGTCCTGAAATGTAGTTTAGGTTTATTACTGAAGGCAGACTGTGGTGCAAATAGAATTTATGTCTTAAGAACTTTTAAAAAGTGACAGACCCCAAAAGTCCATCTACTAATTTTGCCCAGTTAAAAAATGTCTATGAGCATTGGTTCATAATTATTATCTTAAGAAAAGTAGTGGCATGCCCTATTGAGTGGTATGATTACTGAGTAATTAATAGTACACCTTAAAACCCCATCCCCACAAGTCTGTTTCTTTTATGTATTGTTACTTATGCTCTTTATTAATTTTATACCCACCACTGAATTCCTATTATCAGATAAAAATTTTATGCTATACATAATTAGGGAGAAAATTAGGTGATGGTGGGTATTCTTGAAATTTTAGAAACCTGAGCAATCATTTACTCTAGGGTTAGTGCCCCTCTCCTAAATGCATGAAGCCCTTCTACTTTTTAATTTTCTCCCATTGAAATACAGACTACATATCATACTGTCACAACACGGTCATCTTTTGCTATGTTTCTGATCAACAGTGACTTTTGGCTTAGCAGTCAAAAAAGCTGTCCTGAATGTCTCAATTCTGCCCAACTAGTTTGATGTTCATTCTATTATTTAAAGAGTCTTTTCAAATATCTTATATACAAGTAAATACCTCAGATCACCCCATCAACCCATTTCTCTATGTTGTTCCTACTATCATGAGGAAAATGTTTATATTTTAAGTCAGATTTGCAGTAACTGGTAGAAAAGTTTCTCATGATGCTACAACTGCAATCATGAGTGTGCAACAGCTTTTTTTGTGCTCAATTTTCCCTTCATTTTTAACATCTGATTTAGTTGCAATGGCTGAAAATCTTCCACAAAAAGCATGCTCGGGAGAATATTCCTATAACACAATTTTCTCACAAAGCAACTAACTTTCTGAAACTGATTAAACTAAATTTATGATCACTTTTGATTGCCGAGTAGTCTGCAGAAACAAAATCTTGCGTCTGTTTTGGTTAGGTACCTTAAGTTTTCTTTGTAACAATCAGAATGCTTTAAAGATACATTTTTTTTTTACCCCAAGGAAGGGACTTGACTCTTGGATTTAAGACCCTTTCCTTGATAATATATACAAAGTTTCTTTAACTTGTCATCATCTGTCCACTCTTTGAAGCTGTCAAAGCCAAGAACCCATGAACAAATCACAAATAGCAGTAACCTACATTAGTTAACATTCCCCCTTTAACATGTTGACATTTTTACTAAAGGATTAGTTATTTTTGCATTTCCATTTCTCATATCCCATGACATTCCATATAAATTGCATTATTGCTTTATAGGCCACACAACATTCAAAAGTATGTTTATATGCATTGCCTGTTTTCCTTGATCTGGTAAGTTTGATACTGGTTTTACTACAGAAATTTAAGTTCGAAAATACCACAGTATTTCTTCTCAGAACTTAATTGTTCACATCACTAATCACTACATGCATATTTAGCTCTGATTATATTGCTCAAAAACTGCACCCATTATCAGAACAGTGCAAATGATATTTAATTTTAAAAGTAATTATAATGGCTTGAATTCAAAGTTATTCAAATGAACACTGTCAAGTAATTTCACTTGAGTGTGTATACATTTCATCACCACTGTTTACATTACCCTTCTTTAAGTATAAGCATCAATTCTTCATAATTTCTTTGTATCAGTTTTCCCTCCCAAGTCCCCAAACTAAGAATGCCAAATAGTATTAGAAACTCAAAGCTTTATATTTTAAGGTTTTCTTAAGAACACATTTGTGAATTCACAAAAGTGTTCGTCTTCAACTTTGACAATGCATTTCTTACTTTAAATCAAACAAATCTTTCCTAAAATCCCAACAAATAATTCTGAGAACTTAAAACACCTTGACAGTGTCCCTTAAAAATGGTATGACAGTAAAGTGCCAATAGGCATGGCAATGACCTCTTAGATGGGATCATTTAACTCCTTGGAACTGGGAAATGCCAGCACCAAGGATTACACTGAGATTCAATTTTACTGAAGGCTACATTTAGTTTACCCACTTTCCACAACCTATTATATTCATTATGTTAGAATGAAATGTAAATGTTTTGAGTAGCCCTCAAACTTACACTAAGATTTGAGAGATGTACTTTAAAAAAGCACGGGGTAATATATAAAATCAGTGGCAGAAAGTTTCAGTAAGCACCAGGAACTAATTTTTGTCACCCCATACTCATTTTGTAGGTAAGTTTCAACAACCGGCAAGGCACATTTACATATATTCCAATGAATACTTATTGACAAATTTTAAATTACACTCTATGTCCCAGCTATCCCAGTAACTGACATACAACATACTAAAATGATTTATTAAGATAACAAAAAACCAATTAATGTGAAACATACAGGCTATTGGCAACCACTATTCTAAAATTATGTAAGTACAAATAAACATACTGAAATGTGTGCAATTCTAAGTTTTAAACCAGAAGATTTCTACACTAACACACATTTATATTAATGACACATAAAAAAAATAAAAACTTTATTACAAAAATAAGTTACACTCGCCTCCAGCTTACAGTATAAAACAATTTTATTTGCAGGAATGCAAAATGATTGTTTGCCATGAGCATTTTGAACATATGACATGTCTGATTTTCTTGTTAAATTTGCATTTACTGGGGAACTGGTGTGTATAAAACCTTAAGTATAAGCTCTGATCTTCATCATGGTGCCTATTGGGTATGTGATATAACTGCAGTATCCCTTTGGGGAAGGGGAGAAGGGATTTCTTTACACCAAGTCCTAATGAAACTATAATTTCACTTTTGACTTTAAGCTATCAACTTAGGACTTGGCAAAAAATTTTGAGGGTGATTCAATAGAGGATGCTTCACCACTGAACACTCACTGTCATCAAGGTGCTTTAGAAAATTAAAAACATAGCACAAATGATTGTACTCTACTCTACAAGTTATCATGACCTGCATAAGAAATGGAAAGCTGATTCACATGTTTACAGTGATCAGCAGTAAGAAATGCACTAATGAAACATACCTTTTACCTAAAAAGCTAAACTACAGCCATATACTAATTTCTATGATTTATGAAAAAACTTCAAAATATCCAAATGTCAGGCTTCGCTGTACAATTGTCAGTTTTAGTCTGACTTTTTATAAAGGGACACTGCAGTATTTAGTACAAGTTCGGATGCACTTTTTTTGAACATCTGATGTCTTACAAAAGTAACATCTTGCTAAACTATTATACATCCAAATAACTACAATATCTGAAGAAGCAAGGCTGCTTTTTCAGCCACAAAATACGACAAAAGCAAGGCCTGTTATGATGGTCATGAGGAAGTCTTACAAGCCTCTGAAACTAAAGGCAACTAAGAATGTTACATTTGGTATATTAAAATCTTACCCTCATATCATATTTAACAAGCCTTGCTTTTATCTACAAAGATTTTCTATGTACAGTACAGACAGGGTATAGTTCAATCCTCTGCTACTGAGGTAGTTAACCAACCCTTTTAAAAAGGTTCTGAAAAGAACCACTATCTGGAATGCCTGACTAACCAGCTCTGATGATTACACCTGAAACTGCATATCTGAACACAATTCAAAAGTGATTACTATAAAAAAGATATAGACAATCATGATTAACCTTGGTGAGCAGAAATAAAATTTAAGGATACCAACAGTGGCATTCATCTAATACCACTGCAATAAAATTTAAATGCACAAATTCAAAGGAATATTTCAAAATACCACTGCTGGGATCCTTAATTTAAAAAAACAGGGGAAAAATCTACTTAGAGCAGATTTTTTAGAGAAGAACTTTAT